>JAOWBP010002978.1:38193547-38218642 GCA_028571105.1 Tragopan temminckii
CTGCCAGCCCGAGGAACAGCCACCGCACTGCACACACCACTGAGGCTGTCCCCTTGCCCTGCCTCTGCACCCTCTGCCACATGGCAGGGATCTTTCACACACGCATCATCAAAAATACAGTGAAGAGCCCCCTTTTACTCTTGAATGACAGAATCAGAAAACTCACAGTATTCCACATCCTCTCAACAACTGACTGGTTAATGAACAGAGATGCTTGAACTGAATACAAGAATTGGCATTTATTGGGACAAACGCAGAACTAAAGCAAAACATTTTGGTTTCAATGACAGCCCCCCCTGGGTGGCAGTCAGAAGTCCCCTGCCCTGCGCTATCATGGCAGCAGCTCTGCCCCACCGAGCGGCCCAGCCCAACAGCAGCCGCACAGAGGTGTGCGATCAGTAGCAGATGGGCTGACACCAGGACCTGGGGAGGGCACAGGGCTGTGCTAACTCAGGTGATGGCAAATAACCATGTGCAGTTTGATACACTGTGTTAATACAGTCTGTGAACAGTGGAAAAATCACAGCCATGCTTTCTGCTTTGATTCAGGAATTTGAGAAAAGGTTTCAAGATTGCCAGGAAAATGATCAATTTTTTAATCTAACTGTGCCTCCATTTTCAGTCAGCTTAAGTAGGTTCTCTGCAAATTTTCAAATGGAATGTATAGAGTTGCAGTCAAACACTCAGCTCAAAAAACTGACCATGTCTCTTTTTACCAGACTTTTATGAGCCCCATCTGACCAGAGAAAAACATGACACAGTCACATCTTATACATGTAATTGCTTTCTAGCAATCCATACTTTTGTGATTGAGTGTTTCCGAGGATGAATCACAGGAAGAGTAACATTTCATCAAAGATCTCCAACAAACACCTTTTGAGCTCACTGAGAACTGTGACCACTGCCATTGAACTACACTGATGTATTAGTGTCACAAAAACAAGATCACATCCCATTAGTACTGTTTTTGTTGTTCTCTTTATTTTTTTTAATTAAAATATAGAAAATAATAAATTATTTTTTGTTGCTTATATACATTAACTGTATTATATAGGAGGGCTGATCCAAAAGCTATGCCTCCCATTTTGTTATGTTCGCCCATGACATCAGAGGCAGAGGTTGGTGGTATGACAGTAGAGGTTAAGCCTTCCCACCAGTATTCCATAACATTTTGTTGTCATATGACAGGTGGCAGCGAAGGGGCAGTCTGACAAAACGGCATCTGACATGGAAGTGCACCTGAAGCAAGGTATGTCACTGAGGTACTCCATGTGGAAAAAATGGCACACATTACCATTCATTGACACTTGCTGAATGTTTATGGAGACCAAACAGTGGATGTGAGCACAGTGAGGTGGTGAGTGAGGTGTTTCTACAGTGGCGACAGTGGGTCAACTCTGCTAGTGCAGATATTTCTGAGCATAGCATGCAGTATCCTGCTCATCGCTAGTGAAAATGCATAGCTGATGGTGAGGACTGTGTTGAAAAATAACATTTTGTAGCTGAGAATGCACTCCATCAAATAGTGTTGTTGCGCTCTTTGTTGCAGTTCTTGTTAAAATAAAATAGGAGGCATTACTTTTGGAGCAACCTATGTAATCTTAGGTGGATTCTATATGAGGTGAATTGGGAGTTTTTCACCATGGAGACACTCACAGCTGGTTAAACAAGTGCACATAGTCCTGGACAGAGAGCTGGCTTTTGTCTTTGGGCTGGCAGTTGCTTTTGAGGCCACAAATCTATCCTGGTTGAGGGGATTCCTTTTGGGTATCAAAGGGCACAACAGATAGACTCAAAATCAAAGAAAAAGCAGGAAGTGAAACACAGTGATTTGGTAAAAAAGTGTTTTGCAAGATGGTGGGAGACTGCACCACTCCTGAGAGGTAAAACCACCACTGCACCATGAAAAGTAATTACACTGTCAGTATATTACACACATCACACCAGCCTTCAAACCTTCTACCTCCACGTCCAGGCACAGCACCACAGAATTCCCAGGACATGCTTCACAGTTGCTGCTTCCCTTTGCAGTGATTTCTGAGCAGCACCAACTTCACACAGGATAGGTGTTTTTTATTCCCAGAAAATCACAGATATGTGTAGCTGAGCAGGAGTTCCACGAGTCTCCAGTCCGACACTGTTCCATCATCCGATTGCCCTGGCTCAAAGAATTTTCTCTAGTGAAAGCTTTGTCCTTACAGCTAATCAATATCTCTTTTGCAGCTTGTGCCTGCTGATGAATATTAGGTAAAAACGTCCATCTTCTCAAATGCCAGAATTTCACCCTGAGTAGATAGGAAAGCAGTAGAAAGGAGTGGAAGAAAATAAATACAGGCTATGTAACAAAAGAGGATGAAATCACTCTCCAGAGGATGTGGAATGAATCTCTTTTGGGAACCCCAATAATGAAATCCAAAAATGTAAGACAGGATAAGGAAGACTAGATGTGGGATCTGAGACAAGGGCCTGGAGGTTACAGCAGAAGCAGAATTAACGAAAAGATAAATTCTTAAATATAAAGCACAGAATCCACAAGTCTTAAAAAAATCTTTTAAATTTGCAGTGAGGGAAGTCATTCAGAAATATCAGGCAGCCTGAATAGTCTGGTCTTCCTCACACTTCCCTAAAACAATTCAGGAGCTAATTGCAATGAGCAATTCAGGGGTTGCCTTTTGCATACAAATAACATGTTTTCTCTTTGTTATTTTGTAGCATCTCTGTGTCACTGGGAAATCACAGTATAAGTTACTGTACAAAAACATTAATGCACTAAGCAGATGAGTTAGAGAGACCAGTAAAACTTTCAAATATCAGCTCAAAAAATGGACTTTTACTATAAATATTAAATGAAAAACCTGCAGAGTGAACATCCCTTGCCATTTCTCATCATGATTCCTTTCCCTTAACTGGAGTAAATATTTCATTGTAATAAAGCTAAACTCTTGTTCTTCAATATTGGATTTGCTGAGATTTAGATGAAAGTATTTCTAAAGCCACAACAAGCATGCTTCCAAAAGTTCAGCTGTGGAATAAAAACAGCAAGAAGTGTTTTCACAACAAACCCTCACAAGGTCTCAGCTGCTCCAACTGCTCTGCTTTCATTGCAGAAACCCCACAAAAATCTCTTCTCTAAACCACTCCAGCTCATAAATTGAGAGCTCATAGACAGATAATTCTCTGTTCTCGGGTCCCTTTATCTATTTAACTATTTACTTATTTAATGGTTCTGGAAGTAAAAGATTTGAATAACAAACCTTTTCAGTTGTCATGTTTTTTTTGTCATTCATTCATTTATTCAGTGGTGAAATCTCAGATTGAATCTGTGTTCTGTCTCTCGAAAGGAAGCAGAAGCAATGGTTGTAACACCAATTTGATGGTTTTCTGTGAGAACCAAGCTCTAGATTCTTAGCTATAGAGATACGTTAATAAATAATAATAACAGAATACTAACTGTTAATTTCAAGAGATAGTTTCCCTTATGAAGTCTACCTGATTTACACATCTATCAAGCATGAGTTGTACTATGGCAGAGTCAATCGTGCCCTATGGGAATCTTCAATATATGAGGAAGTAATAAAGATGCAAGACTGGGCTGAGCCTTTACTGATCCCAAGAAACTTGAGTTTCTTAAAACTTCATAGCTACCAAGTGACTCAGTTTCAAATAACCTGCCCTACAGCGACCCATTCCCACATAACACCAATTTTTATTTTTTTTTCCTTTTAAGCTGCATATTATAATGTATGTCCCATTACCACAGCCATTTCAGACAAAGCTGCAGTTAGGTGTGCTACCCATGGGCCTTTCAGTGTGTCACCTTTGGTGCAGGCAGATAATGAATACTGATGAAACATACTGTAGCTCCACTCATTATTCAAGCCAAGGCTGCCTGTGCTTCCCTAAAATAAAACTTATAACTGTCGCTTACCACCTGCTGTGGTGCAAAATACATTTAAGATAAAACAACCCTTTCTAATAAGAAGAGAGCACAACATTTCATTTATCATCAGCAAGTGTAATAATAACAGCTACTGACCTGTGGCCACAAACACATCACTGTTCACAAATACAGAGAAAGGTAATTAAAATCTGAGGTGGTCAAATACGGAAAGCAAACTACAAGAACATGTAAATTGGGGTAAAGGAGTCATTTCAGAGAGGATTGGTTCAGTGGTGGGAGAAGATGAGTAAATACACATTTCTTTACATGATGCTGAATTAGGTGAATAGGTCTCATAGCCATGCCTTGTTACATTAATTTGCTTTAAAATATCATTCCCTAAGCTGTAAAACCGCAGGCTTTTAAAAATGCAGTCAAAATATGTCCAAGGAAGAGAAATCACAGATAAAACAAGGCCCAACCTGCCACGCTGCTTTTATCAGGTCCCCATCCTCTGAAACCTGCACACTCCCCTCTGGCTTCACCAACCCCCCTGGTACAGGCAGTGCACCTCCACCCAAACCTAATGGGAAGAGGAGAGTTGCTAGACTCCACAATAAGAAAATGCCTGTAATTTAAAGCCCAGTAAGACAGTTTTGCTACACCTGAAGCAGCCATCCCTGTTCTTTTGGTTGCCATCAGCTAACATATCTTAAATTCATTGCCCCTGCTCTTTTAGCTATGCAGTGAGCTGCTGTGCAACAACTCAATAAGGCCAAACAAATTAAAAAAACCCACCTTGATGACCAGTTGTTTTTTTTTCCTCTTTACATGTTGGCAGAGTTCCTGCATGCTAATAAGACAGTGTTGGGCACTTGTCCAGCCAGTCAGTGCTTCAGTATTAATTCTGAGTCTGGATACCCCAGGCAGCATCCCCAGCCATTTGCTGGAGTCTGATCAGCCAGATTCATACAGTCTTGTAGGGGGAAGCAGATTGTATCCGTTCATTACCTCTAACTCTAAAGAGAAGTGGCAGATGTTTTAGATTCTAATCTTTACAATAAATAATAAAAGCAAAGTAAGTTTTTCCAGGCAGAAGAAAACAAAGGGGTACATTTCCTGAACTGTGCTAAGCGAAAGTGAAACGAGTGAGGTTTATGATCTTCAAAAATATCACTGCAGTGGAATAAGTGATAAAATTGTTTCATGCTTCTTATAGCAAAATTGAAGTTGGAAACTTAGAGTAGATATTATTCCCGGCTTTGTACTACCAGCAAACCTGTTTTATATAAATAAGTTAAAGAATGACAGTCTAAGTGGATTTCAGAAAATTTTCTGTACTCTTCTGAACGATTATCAAATACACTCAACTTTGTCTCTCTGGAGGTCCTATGAAAATACCAACTAAATTCAGTTTACTGAATGCTGAGGCACAGCCCAAGCTGTGAGTGTTAAATGAATTGATTTGCCTTGAGTAATTATCAAGACCAAATGTTTCTGTCACACTTGTATATAACAGTCTGCTGTGTTTCAGATCACTCCTTCAGCAGTAAGATGTTTCTGCCCTCATATCTCAGGCTCACATTAGTCTTTAGTAATTTGCCCATGTTCCACAAGACCTGGAGTGGTCATTTTCCTGGAAGAACTCCATTTTTCAGTTGTTTTTCCTTTAGATTCACATACCCATGCCTCTAAGGTTGAGGTGGATTTTCCAACCCACTTCCTCTTATTTTCTCCATGGTCACCCAGGTAAAACCACAAGGTTACACATGGTGCGTGTCCACTACATCCCTGTTCTAGAGCAGAGGAATGCTTACTTCCAATAGCTGAGATACTGGTCCATACAGCTGGGGAGTAGGACATATTTTCTTTGAATTGCTGGAACTCCTGGGACAGTTTCTCCACAGGAAAAGCCCAGAGGAAGGAACAGAGATTTTCTTCATATTGATGAAGTAGGCTAACCACTGCATCCACTGTTGGTATTTTATCATCTTTTCAAACTATTACTGCCAGTGTGTTGGCACACAATGATAGCACACTCCATACAAATTTTCGCCATGTAGGTCACAGGCACTTCACATCATTTAGACCTTGGGATAACCACTCACTCTCTGGGTCAATATTATACATCATCTCCAGCACAGCTAATTCCATTAGGTATGCGACACATTTCTCCATGGTGATCCATTTACCTGGGTAACATACCAGATCTTCCTTGAAGGGACTTCTTTCCTTCACAGTTGACAAGAACCGCCTCCATAGACTGAAATCTTGTACCTCTTTTCCAATTGCTTTGCCAATATCCTCTTTTCTACTGAGGTACCCCAGCTGTCTGGCTTTGCTGCCCACTATGTCCCCATTATTCCAACATCAGAGCAGCCTGATGACAATGTGCTCATCTAGATGACAGCTGAAGTATTTTTGCATATCTCACAGCTCACCCATAGATGTCAGACAGTAATTGGCTCCTTTTGAATTCTTCCTCTTTCTCCTCTCTTTCCTGTGATGGCCTTGCTTCAGCATCATCATCTTCTTCCACTTTAGTAGGAGTTTCCTTACTAAATAAGCTGACTTTTGTAGCCATTCTTCTATCTTGTGTATAGGGGTAAATGATACTGGCACAAGTTTGTTCTCTGGTTGAACTGCAAGGCTGTCACAGGAGCTGGAACAGCAGCAGGGCCTGTCATGGTTGTTGGAGTCTGTTGCAGGGGTTGGAGCAACCACAGGACTTGTTGCATTGTCACCAGTTCTACAGATCACTTCCTCCACCAGGGTGCTGAACAGTATTGAATAGGGCTTATTAAGCATCGGCTAGGCTCCAGAACGTTGCAGCAATATGTGCCTCTCTAGAACTGCCAAGGTGACAGTGTTCCTTCTGCAAATATTTTGCTAGTTTCTCAAAATTCTGCCAGTGTTGGGATTAAGATTCTGGGATGAAGTTCCAAAATGCTGGAGGTGTTCTAGGTACCATTCTAGGTATCTGCCCATATCATCCCACACTCCCTACTGCTCATAATTGTCCTGATCTTTGTGTGGTATTCCTAAATAGTTGTTTAACTTTAAACTAAACCTGAAACACATACAGGAGACATAGCAATAGGATCGTGCTGGCTTGAACAGCACCCATTTTCTCCCCTGTGGCCTGACTCCCTGAGGAGACAAAATAAAGAGGGCAATTATTAATAGCTTTCAAGATACGATTCACAAAGAATAAGGATGACTGCAGTACTGAGTCCAAATTGGACCAGATTAATCTCCTGATCACTGTGACACAGTATAGAAAATTGATAACCTTAATCTAGCCTCTAGAGATCGTGAAGAGCACAACAGGAAAAATATATAGCAAGTAAGGCTCTAAATAATAACATTGTGGTTAACAAATGTTAAACTACTATAACATTTATAACAATTTAAGTTTAAACATTCTCTGGTCAGACCTTTTGTTACGTCAACCCTTTGAGATCTGTTTTGGGTTCCAAAAAGGGCTGCTGTGGCTTAATCCAGCAGGTAGCTAAGCACTACGCAGCCTTTCACTCATCCTGCCCACCCAGTGGGAAGGTGAGAGAACTGGAAACAAAACAAAACCCGTGGTTTGAGATAAAAGTATTTACTAAGACAGGAAAGGAAAAGAGAAAGAAAGAAAAAAAAAAGCACTAATAACTACATAAGTATATATTGTTATAAACTTCCACAGAGCAACTGTTCACCATCCATCGATTGAAACCCAGCTAAGACCTACTTGCCACCTACTGACTGACATTCAGCTACCAATGCAATGACTCACCATCCACCTGGCTTATCCCTGAGTAGTGACTTCTCACTCTGGCCAGCTCCCCACAGTTTTATAGCCTTCCACAGGTGGCACGGGATAACCCAGATAATTCACCTGACCAATCTAGGCCAGCTGTCCTGGCTCTGCCCTCCCCTGTGCCCTTTCATGGTGCTGCAGTGGCAGCAGTGCTGTCCTGGCCCAGGTGCCTACCCATTGCTCAGCAACAACAAAAACATCAGTGTACTATTAACACCACTTCAGTGGAAAACAGGACATCTTTAGATATTTATAAATGCTGATAAGATCTCCTCTCCATCTTCTCTTCTCCAGGCTGAACAACTCCAGTCACTCAGTCTTTCCTCATAAGGGAGGTACTCCAAACCCTAATCACTGATGCAGACCTGCATTGGACTCTCTCTAGTAGTTGTCTTTCTTGAAGCTCTCCTGCTGTTACTGAGGTTTTCAGGTCTTATGTTGCTTATGGAGCTATCATGGAACAGAGTCCCTGCATATTCGCTGCACTCCACCTTGGGAGTTTCCTCGGTGCTGTACCTCCTTTTAAGAGGTGGATGTCACAGTAAGTCACCTCCAACAATTATTCCACATAATCCACCTCAAGACTATATTCACTCAAGCTTCACAACAGAGAGAAGGAACGGGTGAGATCACATGCAGTCTTCTTATGAGGATTAGAGCTCAAGAAGCTCACTGGCTGCTCACTATTTCTAGGGTAAGATGATTGGCTCATAGTCACAATGTTAGCAGGATAGTTTTATCAGTTTTATAAAGTTATATCATTTATATCAGTTTTATCACCTCAGGAGAGGTGTTGGGGGCAGGGGGAGCACACCATCACAACATGCTCTCCTTCCATAGACAGAGACCCTATTTCTCCCATTCATCTGCAACTCTCATCTCTCTAGATCATGATTTGCATTTTTCAAAGTTGAAAAGACCTCTTGTAGCATCATCACAACAGTGTTTTTTAAGATACACAACACCTTTCATGGCAGCTCCCTGACATTATGTGGAATCTTGACGAATTAAAAATAATGTTTAATTGTTGTTGTTTAAAAAACAAACAAACAAACAAAAACCTCCAACAAAAACAACCAAAGTCAGGAACCACGCAAGAACTTCCAGGTTTGCTAGAGATGCCAGGGTCATGTGAAGGAAGCTGCAGATACTCTCCCTCTGCTGCTGGCTGTGAAGTTCTTCCTCAGCCTGTAATGCTATTCTTTCTCTTGTACTTAACAAGGTTAACCAGAAATTAATAGTGGCTTGACAACAGGGTGAAAGATAATATAATTTTACTGGCTCTGAATGTAAATACCCAAAATACGCACATATGTGCTCTGAGAAACTGGGAACTCAAAACACGAATGATGAAGAAAATTAGTTCCTGATATGACAGCCAAGAAAGATTAATACTGAATTGATGCTTGACATGGGAAACACATCAGTCAGTACATCACAGTACTTCTTGGACAGCCTGTTTTTGGTAACTTGTTTTTGAAATGCCACTCTTTGGATAACTTCTGGATGAGGATCTAATTAACCTTCTCAGTCCTCTGGATTCATTGAGAGAAAGAAGGGAGTTAATTACTTTTCAATTTTATTTAAAAATAAGATTACAATGAGCAGCATGAAACCAAAGCATATCAGCTATGGTAAGGAACAGGATTTAATACAGAATTTAAAAAATCTCTACCTTCCTTAATAAAAAAAGCAGTAAGTGATGCAAACTCCTAAAGCAGGCACATGTTTACTAATTTTGTTTAATTTAAGTCTCCCTTCTAAATGTCTGTCTGCCAATGTGATATGAATATCTAAACTAGTAAAAACTGCAGCTAGATACTATATAAAAAGATTAGTACACCTCGCTACCTAGTGCTTTTCGCACCAGAAGGGTTGCACAAAATTTACAGTCTGTGGCTGGAATACAGCGCATAAAAACGCAATGCACCATCTATCACTGAAATGCAGAACTGGTTCAGACATGAAACAGGACAGTTTTTTAACAGCAGCAATGCACCAGAGTTAAGACGAGAAGTTACTGAATCCTATTATGGATATTTGGATAGGTATAATGTCATTGAAAGGAAGCTTTTCTATTTTCTGCCCTTCTCACAAGGCAAATGAACTACTGAGAGAGAGCATGGCACAAGTGGTCAAGAGCTCAATTTGGATCTTAACCTGAGAATTAAAATTTTAAATATCAGGCAAGTGATCTCAAAGGGTGAAACTTATAGTAGCTATGATGCTTGTGTTGAGCTTGCTTCTCAGCATTTCTGAGTGTTTCCCAATCCCCTTATGGTGGGATCCTCCCCAGTCTTGAGACCTGGAGAGGAAGCCAGGATGGATCCTAAAATGCTTAGGAATGCAGCAAAATTTTGTCGAGACCAAAAGTTTTTAAAAACTGGGATTGAGAGGCTACCACACAATACACATATGTCTTTCAAGCGGAGCATGCACTCTTCAGCAGAGGCAGCGCCAATAATCCTCCAAAGGGAAATAAAAATGAAACAATAAAAATAAACTCATTTTCTGGTACTACTCAAGGACAAGTCCAACAACTAATGCTGTGACTTGAACTAGTATGATGTGTGAAAAGGCAGTGAGGACAGAAGACAAGTAGTCAAACCAGTATAAATACAGAGATGTCTACTGATATAGGGCTATGTGCAAAAGATCCAGCGACAATCAGAATGACCCCATGCCCATACTTACTCTGTGGCAGGTAAACGTAGGCCAGCAGCACCTCCCAGGCTGGCTGCTGAGCTAATGGCTCCTTTGTCACCAGCACTGCACACTTCTTATGTTACAATCTTGGTAATCACTGACAACCTACACGTGGCAGAGACTTCAACAAGTACTGGGAGACAAAATCACCTGATTTCTATCCACCTTGACTTATTTGTATGAATGTGGTTTCTAAATCAACTTTCATATTGCTAAGGCTCTGTTAGAAAGCTGCTTTTAGCTGTTCTGATGCTAGGTGGCACAGCATGGAGCGTCTAGGCTGTAGGTTTGGCTAAACTCAGCCTCAGACTCCACAGCTCAAGTTGGAAATATTTTTCAATGCAGTATCAAGGCATACGGTGGCACTTTGGGGATTCTGAGCACAGCTAAATTGCATGCACCACACAGCCTGTGCACACACAGTAAAAACTGCATGTGCACACACACACAGAGACAAGTAGCAATCTCATACTGGAATCACAAAATGTTTTACCTATAGGAAGCACTTGTTACGTGAATACTGACCGCAGCCAGCTCTGGCCTTAACAACAGCGCACTTCCTATTAAATAAGAGATGTTTGAAGGATGTCACCTAAGAAAGTAATCTCAGACTGCTTTTACTGTGCCTCAAACACAGCCCATTTGTCTTGTCTTCCAGCCTTTACAGTTGCCAGGGCTGCAGTTCAAGATCATACACAGGCTTCCACTTTCCTGTGAGGGTAGGAAGGTGACATAAGGCCATCTGGGGCCTGGACATGTCTTTGATCTGAGTGTGGACAGACACTGGTTGAATGATGAGCCAGCATCTTGCACTTGCAGCTCAGAAAGTCAACCATATTATGGGTTGTATCAGAAGCATAGCCAGCAGGGTAAAGGAGATGATTCTCCATCTCTCCCCACCTTGTGTGGTCCCACCTACAGTACTGCAATGAGCTCTAGGGTCCTCAGCATAAGAAGGGCATGGTCCTGTTGGAGAAGGTCCAGAGGAGGCCACAAGGATGCTCAGAGTGCAGGAGCACCTCTTCTTGGACACAGACTGAGAGAACTGGGCTTGTTCAGTCTGGAGAAGAGAAGGTTCTGGGGAGAAAATATTGAAGATTTCCAGTACCTAACGGGGCCTACAGGAAAACTGGAGAGGGCTCTTTATCAGGGAGTTCACTGACACAACAAGGGGCAGTGGCTTTAAACTTCAAGAGAGTAGATTAAGATTAGTTATAAGAAAGAAATTCTCCCAAGTGAAAGTAGCAAGGTACTGTCAAAGGCTGGCCAGAGAAGCAGTGGATACCCCATTCCTGGAGGTGTTCAAGACCAGGTTGGATGGGGCCCTGAGCAGCCTGGTCTGGTGGGTGACAATGGCAGGGGAGTTGGAACTACATGGTCTTTTAGGTCCCTTCCAACTCAAGCTATTATATGATTCTGTGAATCAGAACTGTCAAACTTCAGTTTTGAAGGAGCCATACACACTTTCATGTTGGATGAGTTCAGTCAACAGCATGGGCAAGTCCAGTGTGTGAGCCTTGATCTACGTGAAACATAACTGGTTTAATTCAATTTGCAATTGCCTTGGTTTTAAATTGATGAGATAACCATGCACCTGCATATACCTTCCTAAATCTACATGACCTAGGGTGTTATTTTAACTGACAGTCCAGCATTGTCTGTGTTGGGGAAACAGAGAAGTAATTGCACATTTTAAAATAATTGCACAGAGCAGTCAGAGAGACCCCAAAATCCTTTGCAACCTGAATACAGCCGCTCAGAAGATGGAGGTTGCAGGCATGATTGACACGTCAGTCAATCACCTTCTCGACCAAAATCATCAGTTCTTGTTGAAGTTTGCTTCTTTTATCATTACAGGCACTTGCAGATTTAGGATCATGAATGCATCTACAATACAGAAGATCTGCCTCTAGCAATCATCCTACACTGTGCTACAGTGCCACACACAATTAGAGCCGCTCCTTCAACACATCAGACAGGTGTACTTCCTGCCCAGAATTATTTTATGTTTGACAGCAGCATGAAAGGAACTGGAAATTGAGAAATGAGCAAAAGAACATGGGGGAAATTCACAATGCCTGGGAAAGTGCAGGAGCTGCAGCAAAAGGAGGAAAGAGTAAAGGTAGAGAAAGTCTCCTACACCAAACCTGGGAAAGTTGTGAATGGTTTCTTCCAGAAGTGCCACAGATGGGTGCTGAGACAGGCCTTGACAGGGTGCCCAGTATCTCTCTACGCAGAAAGGAGCACGGGCATGAAGGCACAGCGGCAGCCGGTCACATTAGTGACACCTCCCTGTATGCAGCCCTCTGAGACTTGATGTTACCTCCAGCCTTCTTCCCCCAGCATAAGGTATGGCTCAGCCTTCCTCCTCAGACAAACCATAATCCTGCAAGGCTGTTCACACTCCTCTAAACCCACGTCAGCAGTGTTTGGAGCTTGCGTGGTGTTTTTCAGAGCAATTGGGTGCCCTGCTGGTGTCAGCAGTGTCCCCAAGGAGCACTGCTGGGAGACACCAAGCAGTTGAGTAGAGCTTGGGCAGAGCTAGGGAAAGGCAAATTCTTTCCCAACAAGATAAGACCAAAGATAACTCAAGTACACTAACACAGAAAATTTGTTGTAACTGCTACCTGTATGCTGGGCAGCTATGGTATTTCACAGGCTTTTCCAGATATCAACAGAATTCTGATCAGACTCATAAAGCTTCTTCCAAATGAAAGGATACAGGTTAAAATCAAAACCTCTGAACCTGACTGCATAGAGTACTTTGCAGCCCAAAATACTGTGTTCCCCTTCACCACTTGACACAGTCAGAAGGTCACGTGAATCTTTCCATCTCCCTCAGATAAATGGAAAGAGAATTCTGACTCTGCGTGAGAAGATCTTTCATTCTAAAGGCCAATTCAAACAATCTCTGACCTCACCCTGGCTTGTCATTTTCAGATAAGAAATAAGAGAAATATTCAGCTGCCTAGGAGACATCCTCAGTGTTTTCACTACCAGCAGTGCAATGGAAGCAGCATGTAAAATGAAAATAAAGACCGCATCTGTGATTTTAACAGTTAAAACAACCATGTCTGGATAAAGGAGATGCATGAATTTACACATTAGAATACAACGTATTTGAGAAATGGGCAAAGAGAGCAAGCCACCTGGTGCATGAGAAGCATTATGGTAAATCTGACACTCTTTCCAGATCCTTGTGAGTCGTTTCCCATATCCCAAACAAATGAAATAAAAGTCACAAAAAAGGGAAAGTGTGTATTTGTGCCTGTTTTTCTTCATTATGCTTTATATGGATACAGAGCTCTTGATGACAGACTTTGAGGAATATGAATAGCTGCACTGTCACTCAAATTTAGCAAAAACCCAGATTTCCACGATCTGCTACGTTCTTCCTTCTGTAACAAAATATAGTCCTTCAATCATCTAGCCTCTTTCTCATTCAAACAGGAGAAAGTAAATTGGTAACCTGGACTGAGAGGTCTGAGAAAAAGATGTCTGATCCAGATTAAAGGAAAGCCTTTTTTTTATTACAGTAAAAAAAATTCTATTGTAACATTAGCATAAGAAAAACGTAGAAGCTACAGGCCACTTTGAGGGCAAAATAGACTACCAGAACTAAATCTGATCTATATCTCAGCCAATGAAGATTTTTGCTTTGCTCTGCTTCAGAATTCTTGTAATCGTTATGCTCTGGATACGTTTTACAGTACATTATGCCAATGAAACATCTTAATTATGAGCATGACTGAGAAGTGGTGCCTTGGGCTCATCTTTCCTCCATTTAAATAAGCAAAATAGAGGAGGCTATCACAGTGATGGGTTACTCTCAAAACATGAAAAAAGTCACGTGATTGGATGTAATGACAGGGGAAAAAAAACATATCCCTTACAGACAGATTTTAAATATGACCAAAGCAGAGTCAGTTTGAATATTCCTGTTTGAGCATCACACCAGGCAGCCTGTCCATTACCAGAGAAAACAAAAGGGATGAAGAGCAAATGTAAGCTCCTAAGCTGGGGCAGGCAGGATTCAGACACCTAGGTAAAAGCTTCCCAATCCAGATCCTCATTCCCAGGACTGGATGAGCAGGAAAGGTCGGGTTTCTCTCCCTGGAATTAGAGAGGCTGAATGAATTTCAGCACAACAACGAAGATGGTGTCATCTTCTGCTTAAGGCACTGCATAGACTCCTGATGCTAATCTGAGCTCTGTTATCAGCCCACTTTGTACTCTTCTTCAAAGTAACATCTTCACTTACACACTTGTCTCACAGGTTACAGATTTGCCATGGAAATGGATGTTGTCTTCTCTGTGGTGATCACACCATGCCTCTTCCCATTTTGGTCTCCTTATCGTAACAGCATCTAAGAAACCTTCCTTCGGGCTGAGCTTCTGCAATTAATCCATCTTCTGATTAAAAGCATAACAACACTGTGTACAGTGAAGAAGGCTTTTATGCACCACAGTGCATATAGTCTTGAAGTTACTAATATGCTGGTACCAACTACTGAGTACTAAAGATGGACCATGCAGAAGAGGGAGTGTGGAGTACTGCATGAACATCCTGCTTGGATGCAAGCCACTGTTCCTGCTGCAGCTGCAGATACTTATTTTTCCAGCTTTAGGAAGCCTTCACTAACAGCTCATCTCTTTGGCGATGCCAGGAACACAAATATGACTCAAAGAATGGTGATTATCTCAGGAAGTTTTCTGCCAGAGCAAATGGCTGACTGAATTTTTAGCCTTCTATACTGAACTAAAAAAAGCTTAGAATGGAAAAGATATGCTCATTTCACTTCAGATAAAGGCTTTAGGTTGCAAAGAAAATAAAAGTATTATAGTCTGCTTAGCTTAAACTATCCATAGAGACGTCATTTATCAATAGAGGATGTGATTTATTCCTCTGACATTTGCTGGCGACCCTCAGGAGCTTTGATAACGAGATCTGTACTGCCAGACTAGCTTTGCTTAAAGTTTGATTGCTTAGTGGAAGTGTGTAAAGCAAGAAGAATTTGGTTCCTAAGTTCCAATTTGAGAAACCTCTTTAAAAACTTAAAAAAAAAACAATATAGTGAAAATAAGTGATGATGGCTCTAGAAGTGTAGAAAAGTCAGAGAGAATTACACATCCTGAAAGAAGATTTCTTACCACTGCATATACTTAGAGGATGACCCTATATCTGTGAACAACTGGAAAAGGAGTTAGTAACTTGCACACAACATACAGGCAACAGAGATAACAAGTTGATGAGGATGAAGGCTGCCTGCGACTCTTTGCTTGTGCATGTGTCCTCTCTGAAGCCACCACCAAAAGCTAACGTGTGGGAGCCAGACTGACATTATGTTCATGAGGAGGGCAGCAAAGCTTAAAGAAGAAAATGAGATGAGCTCTCATTTCAGAGAGCAATATAATTTACAGTGCTATAAATGGTAGAGAGAAGAAAAAAAAAAAAAGAAAGCATTTGGTATCGCTAGCTGAATTTCATCAAAGCCATAAGAAAGCCAAGCAGTCAACTAATCAATCCACATTTGCATTTTTGCTTCAGAAATCTAAGATCT
The DNA here is from genome assembly GCA_028571105.1 of Tragopan temminckii. Classification (NCBI taxonomy): domain Eukaryota; kingdom Metazoa; phylum Chordata; class Aves; order Galliformes; family Phasianidae; genus Tragopan; species Tragopan temminckii. The sequence continues at coordinate 38,209,503 of JAOWBP010002978.1, forward strand.
AAACAGCAGGACTGTATTTGACTAAGAGTCAGTTCAGAGCACCTCAAATAACTATTTTTTCACTTTGAGTACATCCTTTATTGGCTTCACCCAGACAGAAAATGGGCCGGGGATGTAGAGATGGTAAAGCCACACACCAAAGTTGAGAAACAAAAATCCCGAAGTGCTTGCCAATGATATATCCACTTGGATATACTTGGATTTTCAAGTAAATATACATTTATCTGGCATACCAAGTCAAGGCCCACTCCGCTACCCAAGTTCATAACTCATACTAAAGCTGACCTGGGGGGAGATCTGGTCCTTTTGATACGCATCCTACTTGGACCAGTTGAAGAAACGAGTATAGGAAAAATGCATGCTGCTATCACACCTGTGTAATCTAATTAGTGCTGCTTTCTTTTCTATGAATTACAGATTTCTGTAAAACATCTACAATTCAAAGCTGAGTCTTAGGAGCTTTTTCAGTCCCTTTTCATTGCAGGCTTACTATTTTCTAGCAGATCAAAAAGATGTTTCTATGGCTAGCAAAACCACTCAACAGAACCAATGGAGAATTGCTCTGGGAGACAGCCAACCCAGTGACCTGATGAAATGCAATTTCATTTGTTGTATTTAGGAAACATATAGTGTTAGCCCATTATAAAGACTTTCCAATTCACTTAGAAAAACTAAATTAAATAAGTTAAATTTTAAAAGGTGTTTGCTGATAAAAATGGCCAGCAGGGAAAGCAAGGGGGAAAAGCCCCATTACACTGCTGAGCCCCTGAAACAGCTGTGCAGAAAAATAACCACTTCTCTGGGCCAGAAAGAAGTGCTTCCAAGTTTACAGAGTGCATAGCATGGTTTGGCAGAGACAATCACAAACATAACAGAATTGAAATGAGGACTCAGCGTAAAGCTGAATTTGAAGAAGTGTGTTGGAACTATTTGAATTGGGAGGTGCTGGCATGAAAGCTTGAATACAAGAAAAACCATTGTCTCACATCTCATCTCCACCAGAGAGTGAAATGCCAACAAAATGTTTCCATGCCATGGCATCAACATGAAGCTAACCAGCTGCTTTCACTGTGCTGTGTGGTACCACTTAAAATGCATGGAAAGGATATTTTAACCGTCTCATGACCACACTGTATTTTACTGAGGAAAGAAGAGGAAGGGAGGATTAGGAATCTCTCTTTTTAAGCAAGATCCTTTCTGGCAACATTCATTAGAAAAAAAGTACAGTCTTGTACTTCAGAAACATCTTCATCTTACTTTACAGAATGTTTTGATCCAGTTGCTCAAGAGAAAGTGGATGGTAAATGTTGCAGTTGGCATGTAACAGGCTCTCCAGGGCAGTGAGCATGGCCAAGTTGCCAGAGGTCAGGAGGCATCTGGACAATGCTCTCAGACATATGGTCTCATTTTTAGGTGGTCCCATGTGGATCTAGGAGTTGATCTCAGTGATCCTTATGGGTCCCTTCCAACTCAGATTATTCTATGATTCTATGGTTAGACAGGAAGCTTGTCTCAGGTCCACTGAATACTGCTTTGTAATGCATCACTCAGCAGCAGTTTCGGTGGCTCTGACTAATTATTTGCATTGCAGCAATGAGAGACTAAGAGGAGAAACTAGGGTGCACTGGTCCAGTAAGTGCATATTCTAAATTTCAAAGAGAGGACAATGCCTGCCCCAAAGACCTCGAGCTCTTCCAACCAGTGCGGAGAGCCTCAAGGAAAATCGTGTTAAACAGAGGATAACACGATTCTCAGAGCAGCATCCTCATTCAACTCTGACCAACTGGTCCTTGTAAAGGCAGCAAGGAAGCAGCTCAACAGCTGGCAGAGCTTTTACCTTAGAGGGGCCATTTTCTCAGCTGCCCCTCTGTGCTGACATGCATTGCCTTGGGGAGTGCAGAAATCTGTGGTAAACCTGTAGCAAACAATGCTAGCAATCCCCCTACACTGTATTTTTGGCCAAGAGAGGAGTACCATCCATTCAGCCCAACACTGGCACCCAGCAGTGCAGTGAATTTCTTCTGAATCCTTTAATCTATTCCAAAGGCTGAAATCACTCTTACAAGGAGCCAATTCAGCTGTGATAACGATTCCTGTATGGCACAGTTTAGTATTTAATAGACATATCACCATCTGTTCTAGCTTTAAACAATAAAATCAGAGACAATGGAACCAGCAGCTGCAATCGTTTAAAACAAGGGGGGAAAAAAAAAAAAAAAAGGAAAGAAAAAAAAAAAACAGAGATGGAGAGGAAGGAGGTACATGAATACCTGCATACAAAACAATTGCAGGAGAAACCTTCTCAAGGTACTCTGCAAGAGTGGGCTCATTGCTATGTTCTGTATTCTGCACAGCATGCATCCGTCATATTTTTTCTTATGTTTTCAACATAAACTAGTGGGGGAGAGACAGGAGTAGAGCTCTGTGCTGAAACAGTGAGTCCCCATCAATGCTGATTTCACCACAGCAAACAGGAATTCACAGCAAACAGGAATTCACAGCAAGACCCTTTTCTGATGCTGGAGAGATGCTAAGATTAAGTGCATTGAGGAGGACAGTATTTTTCTCCATGGACTGCAAATGGGTCTGAGTTGGTGCTATGGTTTATTTCATGCTAAAGGAAGGATCTGCATTTTCCATAAGTGTTGCCTCTACCAGCAGCTCAGCACCCAGAGCAGTGACACTTCTAGAATCAAGCATATAATGAATGGGTGTGAGTTATGGTCATGTTAAAGCAATAGGCTTTAGACCATATTCCTTCTCAGCATCTCTTTCTAGAGAGTTTCTCTGCCAACAAGTCAAAGCAATAGTCTGGCTGTTTTCACCAACCCTCACACAGAGTGTTTCCAGTGAACAGAGCCTAGACTAAAAACTTTATTTCACCTTTTCAAGCACAAGTATGTTTTACAACGTTTTCCTAAGGAAAAAATTTGAAGCTCAAAAAAGTCAATCCGTAAACAATAAATCTGAATGTGTGTAAGAACTGTACTATGAAAATAGCTGTAAGAATATGCAACAGAAGAACTAAAATTTTGAATGTGGTTTTAAGCTTACGTCATCTTTATACCCTGATGTGACATCTATTAAAATCAAGAGCAGCACAGTTTCCGTCAGGAGAGTTGAACCCATGTTAAACAAACACAGCTGGAATCAGGCTCTGTTCCTTATTATCTCACACGTTCAAAATTCCTGTTGGTTTTGGTGGTATTTTTTTTTGTTGTTGTTGTTTTTTAAAAATCCCTCTGCAAACTGAAAACTTTGCTAAGGGCTTCAGAGAAATATCATGAAGGCAATCATAGGAGAAGGGATATAAGATCAGCTCATCTCTTCAAGAGCAGCTGTGGACAGAATTTGTTGAAATAGTGTCTTAGTGTCAGCTGGACAGAGTTGTTTTTCATCACTGTGCCCAGTATAATGCTATGTTTTGGTTTTAGGAGGAAAATAATGTTGATAACTCACTAATGTTTTCAGTTGTTTCTGAGCAGTGCTGTACAGAGCCAAGGACATTTCAGTTTCTCAGCTTCTCATACTGTCCAGCCAGCAAGGGGCTGGGAAGGCATAAGGAGCTGGGAGGGGGAAGAACAAGACAGTTGATATAAACTGGCCAAAGGGATGTTCCATACCACGCAGCATCATGCAGAAGGAAAGTTGGAAAAAGTGGGGAGGAGTTTTCTGGGCTTCCTTCTGCTGTTTGGGGGCATCAGTTGGCGGGTGGTGAGCAATTGCTTGCGCATCACTTCTTACACAGAATCATAGAATCACCAAGGTTGGAAAAGACCTACGAGATGATGCAGTCCAACCATCCACCTATCACCAATAGTTCTCACCAAACCATGTTTTTCAACACAATGTTCCTTGAACACCTCTCCAGTGTCAGTTACTCCACCACTTCCCTGAGCAATACATACAAACATATATTTGTTATAACTACTATCCTTTTGTTCCCCTCTTCCTTTTCTTTATCTTAGTAAATAGTTTTTAACTCAGCCTGCAGGTAGTACTTTGCTTTTTTGTTCTTATCCACCATCCCACTGGGAATGAGGGGAGTGAACAAATGACTGTGTGGAGCTGAAACCCTGGAGAAAAAAAAAAACAAAAAAAACTTGTATGAACAGTGCATTACAAATAAAATGAGTTACTATACAGCACTTAATTTTAATTTAGAGGTTTCTGTACTGTATTAAGTCTTGTTCTCCATACAAATTGATGTAACAATATTGAATGTCATGCAGCCAAGCCTATTTTTGCTACACAAATTCAATAGAGAATCAACCTCAATGCTACTAATCGCTCACTCTAATATATAGTCAAAGAATCACAGCATGGCTGAAGTTGGCAGGGACCTTGGGTCCACCTGCTCCAATCTCTGCTTCAGCAGAGCCAGGTCACCCAGAGCAGGGTGTCCAAGATTGTGTCCAGCTGGCTTTTGGAGATCTCCCAGGAGGGAAACTCCAGAACACCTCCAGTCATTCTGCAGCAGTGCTCTGTCATACACCTCAGTGAAGTTTCTTCTTTCGTCTGAGCATCTCAGATGTTTTACTTTAGGATTTACTCTTTCCTTCTGCGCTTTATTTAGGAATCCTTGCTTCCTCTTTGTTTGTAAGCAGGTCTAACAAAGAGTGGTTTGGGTCACTCCACCTGCCTATAAGAAGTCATTATAAATGATAACTGATGATGACCTTTCATGTGGATTTGAAGATCAGAAAATGTGCATGACTACTTTTTCTCTGTGCTGTTACTTAACCATATCTAGTGCAAGTTCAGATGCTGAAATTAGATTTTGACAAGACAGTCTAGACAAGCATTGTGCATATGTGTCAAACACTTTGTCGGAAGTTGCATACTATGTCTCTTGACATGAGGTTTTTTCAAAACTCTTCGTTCATGGTACTTTGCACACCTATCCAGATGGCCTCCAAGTGGAGTCAGCTTCAGTAAGATGTAGAGGGAGAACCTGATAAGGTCTGTGAGAAAACAGCTAAGCAATGTCATGAACTGGAAGATGAGAATGGTTGTGTTAAAAACTGAAAAACTATGCAGTTTGAGCTAATGTACCAGAAAGCTATTTCTAAGAATGATAAATTTCAGAAAGACTATTGTGGTTAGAGCAGCAACATCCAAGGTGGCAAAATTCGAGCTGAACAGGTTTACTTCATTGTTTTAACATGGATTTGTAGATGCAGTCATCTTTCCATGTGAATAGCTTGTCTAAAATGGTCGCCAAAAATGAAACTTGGATAGCACGATATTGGTTTTGTATGGACATCTGCTGCTACTGCTCTTATTGACATGTTGCTGGTGAATTTTTTGACTTGCTTGCAGTAAACATTATTGTTACTGAAGATTTGGAGCGTATGTGTCACATCTGTGGAGCTAAGCAGTGAACAACACAGAGCTGGTGGATGCACTAGAAAGCAGGCAATAAAAATCAGCTATTTGGATTACATGTAACGCCAGAACAAATTGTTATTAGTAAAATTAGATGCAATCCTCTGAGTACTGAGACATGAAAGAAGATTTAGTGCCTACAAACTACACAGACCCCTCCAAAAGTAATGTCTCCTATTTATTTCCATGGAAACTGCACCAGATACAAAGAGCACAATAACACCATTTGATAGAGCAAATCCCCACCTACAAAATGCTATTTTTCAACAGTCACCTCCAGTTACCTATGCCTTTTTGCCTGCAATGAGCGAAAGCGTGCATGTCACACTCGTCAACAGAGGTGACCCACAGTTGCTGTCACCACTGCTGAAACGCACCATCCACCATCAAAATGCACTGCCATTCACTGTTGGGTCACCATAAACATTCAGCAAACATCAATAAATGCCACTGGCTAACATTTCTTCCTCGTGGAGAAATTCAATGACACACCTTACTTCATACACGCTTCCATGTCAGATGCCATTTTGTCAGGCTGCCCCTCTGCTGCCATCTGTTGTAGAGTAACAAAACATAATGGGATATTGGTGGGAAGGTGCAGCTTCTACTGATGTATCACCTCTGCCTCTGATATCGTGGGCCAGTAGAATGAAATAAGAGATATTGCTTTTGGAACAGCCATCATAGTTTTATTTGTTTGCTTTCCTTCTACGTTTTTAACAGGGCAGATGGAAGGCTCACACTGATTAGCCAAGATCAAGTAATTGCTATGCTCCTGAAAAACTGTGCTATTCTGCCAGAGGAAAAAGAACGTATGCTGTTGAAACATACTTTCTGGCCATGTGTTTTGAAATCATGAATAAAGTCAAGACTATTGAATAAATCAGGACAGAGTGTACGTCTGTGTGGTACACCTCCCTTGAGGGTCTGCTGGCTTGCCTCAGGAACTTTCCACTGACAGAGAGGCATTGTTGCCCTCAGGAAGGAGCAGAGCCTCCCTTGGGACTGTCCTCCCTCACCACAGACAGCACACACATCCAGACAGCCTACTGCCTAGCTGTATGCCTCTTAGCTAAACCATTAGCAAATAAGCTAGTATCTGCTTGGGGATATTCACAAAGATTAGGAAGGCTAATATCCCCAGGTTCTCTGCTTGCCACAATCAATGAAAAGAAGCTTATTTCTTGACCATGTTATGGAAAAAGAGAGTTGGTTCCTTCTACTGTCCTTCACACACAATGCACTGGGGAAATAAGCCTTCTTCACAACCTTACACAGAAGAAGGACAAAGAGCTAACACAGCTTACTCAAAATATAACTACATATCAATAAATGTAATAATATGTTCTATATTACAAGTGGATAAGTTACATCAATACTAAAAGAAATTCAATGCAATAAACTCCAAAGGCTCACTAAGCTATCTGTGACTCTGGATTTATCTGCAGAAGAGAACCTGTACATGTACAAATGTAGAACTTGGAAAATTACACCTAGGAGTGAGGATCTTATATGATTAACTTTACTTCTGATTAAAATAACTATCCTACTGCATATGAAGCAAACATATCTGTTTCATTATTTGTGTCTGAAGAGATGCAGTCACATTCCTTCCTGCCAAGTCAATAACCACAGTACCCTGCGTTGACCCACCAACCAGACAAGAGCAGGATTCTGGGTATAACGAGTTCTGAGACAATCTGGAGGAGACTTGCTGTGTTGTTTTAAAGACCTGTTTAGGATAGGATTTGTCTCAGTTGTTCACACTTTCATTCCATGGATGCCTACATTTGAGCAAGCGCCTGAGGATGCACCTCATGATCTGCAGAGAAAGCAAGACACTGGTGCCAGAAACCCTAGCACATCTAAGATGTCTGTGTGGTGGCAAGCTTGAATTCTACTTCTGAAGTATCAGCTCCTCTTTGTTAACTAGAAATGAAGCCAAAAATAACTAGTTCAGGTGCAAACACCAACACTTCAGGCGCCAACAGCTCAGAGGGGATGAACTCTGCCCATACTGTTCTACAATTATCTTGCAAAACACATTGTCCACTTCTGAGTTCAACTGTCACCAGCTTCTGATTGTTTAATCATCGGAGAGTTGGATTCACTAATTCTTAGTATTTAGAGGTTCTTTTTGACCAGTAAATATTTAAGACTTCAGTGTTACATAAAAACTACATATTCATCATTAACTAGAAAGTTTTGTCATGAAGAATATAGTTACTTTCTAGAATCTATTTCTTGGTAAAGGTTATATAACTATACAAAATCTACAGATACAGAAGCCTTCAGAAAGCAACATCAGATCCTGCCAAGTAAAGTGGTGTCAGTAGCTGAACCTTCAGATTATAAATTTGACAAATGGGAGAAAAACTGAGAAGTTATAGCTCACAGACTCGATGAAGCATTGTGCCTGCAGGCAAAAAACTACAAGAGAACTCTGTACTAAAAAGTAAGAGATCCTGGAAAGCAGGAAGATAATTTGAAGGTAATGACTCCATGATGAATAGTATGATCAAAAACAGCAAAGATGATGCAGACTCTCAGAGACCAGATCAACTTGGAGATGTAGCCAAATTGGTGGTGAACAACCCCTGATGAAGTGGTTGTTTGCTCTCATATTATCAGGAGAAACAAACAGAGCAAAATTACATCTTTAAATACGGGAGGTATCTTCAGGAACATGTGAAGAAGAAACAGGCAATCTAATAGGGATAAAGGGAAAAGGCTTTAAATTAAGAGGGGGGAGATTTAGGTTAGATGTTAGAAAGAAATTCTTTACTCAGAAGGCAGTGAGGCCCTGGCACAGCTGCGCAGAGAAGCTAATGGTGCCCCATGCAACCTCAGAGAAGAGCTCACCTTCCATGTTTTCAAAGGACATAAAAGTCTGGGGAAGATGAGGGAAAGTCGCTACAGAAGTCCTCCATATGAAAAACTGTTGTTAGGGGAATATCATCCACAGGCACAGCCACAGAAGGGGAGTTACTGGACAACAGCATGCTTCAGAGTAGGCTTTATCTCTCTAATAGTTACAGAAAGGCAGCTCTGTGAGTCAAATGCAAATGTTACCAGCAACAGATCTGTCAGGAGGGTATTGCATGGTCTCAAGTCAAACACACCCAGGTTCTCCTACCTGGAGGAAAGGAGACCAGGAGATGCAGGAACAATGCAGGCTCTGAAGCCACATACGCTGCAAGCCTACACGACTGTTCAAGGTAACAATCAGATCAGAGAGGCCCACCATGCTGAACTGAAACCTTGCCTCACCACACACCAGGTGAGAGCCGCTCCAGGAGGTATAACAACATCCTTTCTTATCATCAGTGTTTTACTGAACTCGTAGCAAACAAGGAGGAGCACAGGAGAAGGTAACATTGCAGCCAAGTGCCTTTCTCTTTGCTGGAATATGAACAGGCAGAGCTTGCATGCCTTGCTGAAGAGGTGGCAGTGGCAGGGAGGGCACACGAGGGCATCAATCTGTCCCCATGCATCAAAACCATTGGGGATTGCAACAAAGGGGAACATCCAGCAAATTTCAGACCCAGGCTTGAAATACTCTGAAACAAGGATTCAGAGTATTTGATCTTCTTTTCCAGTAGAAACATTTTTTGTGTGACCATAAAAATGCTCCTAAGAGAAATTATTACCTAGGGGCATCAATGTAGAACTAAACTGTTCTGTGTGATTTGCACATGAGGTTGGATGATACCTGTATGAGAACATTATAGAATTCTGCCTTCTTTTTTCCC
>JAOWBP010002978.1:38224888-38239110 GCA_028571105.1 Tragopan temminckii
AACCAAAGGATTTAATAAGATCCCTGGAGCTCCAAGGTGTGGAAGATCAGCACGACTGAAAGTAGTTGAGGGAGTAAGTGCTCATGAACTACATTCTGTCATAATTAAATCATTTTTCTGAATACATCACATTTCTAAACACAAAAATGTTTACATATAAATCAAAGTACCTTTTCATGTTTCTAGTATAAATAGAAAAAACATCTTATATTGGCACCATGACTACAGATCAGTGTCAATTCTCATGCTGTCCCCAAGAGGAGAGCTACAGCAAGGAAGAGCCTGGCTCAGGAGTTCACCCCAAAACTGCCCCATAGGGAGGAATTCAAAGCTATATATATAGTTACTCTGAGAACATGAGTCAAACACATCATAACTGGGTAGCCCCTACACTTCTCACATCTTAGTCAGACAACATAATCTAGCAATGCCAACAACTGTGACCAGTGACAGTAGCCCTTGTTTAGATTATCATTCCTAAAAGAATGGTGTTGTGCCCCTAAAACAAAGGTGGGAGTCACAGGATCATGCCTGGCATGGCAGGACAAAGCCTCTATTTAATTTAAGGCATGGCATTAATATGTCACTTCACAGCACTTGAGGCAGGCCAGGAACAACACAGAGCAGCCACAGGGATTTTGTTTACTTGCAGAATCCATTCTATCTTCTCTCACAAAACCTACACGGCAAAAAGGTCCAAACTCCAAACACACAGTGTAGGTTTTCAGCAATTATTGGTTTTGCTATTCAAGTAGAAAGAGTGGTTTCCATGACAACAAGCCCATCACTCTCTACCTATGGCATTACTTGTTCTCATAACATGAGCTCTTCATTTAAAGAAATATATATGCTCCCAAGGCCGTCCTCAGAGAGCAATTTCCTTTCACTTCACAAAAGCAAGAGCCTGCCTTGTGTCTGACTGCTTGAAAATACAGCAAAGTCTTCCCCATCTCCTGCAGGGATCTGCCGTCACAGCCCAGCAAGCAGCTATCACAGGGTTGTTGGGGCTGACACGAGCCCCATGCCCCACAAGACCTTGCATCACCTTGGGAGAAGATGGATGCTCTGAAGCACTTCCAGACAAAATACATGAGAGCACATTGGGAGCTCTCATTTTGCAGGTGGTTTGGTTTGCAGTGAAGCCCCACTCTCCCAACATCAGTGCTAAGTAATGGCAGAGGTGTCCCCCAGTTTTTCTTATTTATGCCACGCTAAACTTGACACCAGTGAGAAGCAAATTCACCATAATTCACAAGATTTCCACGTACGTCTGTCTAACATTAATTAACAAAGAGTAAATAACTCTCAAGGATTATACAATTTGTATATATTTAAGTGATATCAGATCACTACAGAGAAAGTACGACAGCTATGAGAAGAAAAGCATAAAGTCAACCACTTTGAACATTTGCATCACTTAAATAATAAACTAGCAGCAGGGGCTGGCTCCTCAGGAGTTGCAACTCAGCATGGTTCCTTGTTACTTTAACAGCAATCAAGTTGCACAAGCTGATGAGCAGGTTTCATATCTCAGGAAGAAATGTCACTCAAAAATGGGAGACGGAGGGGTGACTGGCAAGACTATGCTGTGGAGGCTGGAGATGCACCACTACTCATACCAAAAGGTGGCAGCTGGCTCGTGTTGCACCAGGAGGGGAGAGGAAAAGGTACTGGGACCTGGTGAGGAAGCATGAAAAAGGCCAGCCATGCCAATTCAATTCGGAAGGCAAAAGCAAGATCTAGGGCCAGAGAAGATGCAAGGCTTTCCTTCTAGAGACTGAATGCTGAAAGAGAGAAACTGGATGAAGGATACAGATTGATTTTACTTCTGGCTCTGCTAAGGAAGAAAAATGCACATATGAACACAGAAACACGTGAGTGGTATCTGGGAGATGATGAGGATGGGATGGAGAGAAAGCAGGGAGAACACGCAAGCCTCAGCTTGGGAGAAGTAAGAGTGTTAAAGCTGAAGAAGTAATGGTGGGCTGAGAAGAATAAGTATTAAAAGCAACAGGAGGAGGAAATAAATCAGTTGGAATAGCTTGATGTGAAAAGACAAGGAGGATAGAAACATTAGAGCATGGAGCTTGGAGACATGCAACAAAGACCAGGAAGATAATAACAGACATTAAAAACAGTGCAAGTAAGAGTGAGATGCCATTTATTAGAAAGGAAGGTGTGAGGACTCAAATCTGGTTATAGATCTGGGAGACAAGGGAAGGTAACCAGGAGTGGCACTGGGGTCAGATAATGTAATACAAAGCTCACAGACGTAGGAAGCTATTGCATGAGAAGACCACTAGGTCTGAAATGGTGGTGGTATGCATTATAAGCTGTCTCATGCCTGAGCTCATGCTGTCAGATGCTGCAGCAAGAGGAGAAGTTGGGAGACAGCTGAAGACTAGCCTTAAAGGTGTAGCTTTGGGCATTAGAACATCCTGCAGCAAACTGGACCCCACCAGCTTGTCTAGAGATTATTGCACAGGTTTGAGTTAGTTTTATCTGGGAGCTGGATGGAAGTCAAGGTTATCTGTACATACATAGCAGTGAGAGAGAAAATATATACAGGAAAATGGGAAGAGAAGCATCATCCTGCTTGCTTGACATACTTGATGAAACCAGAAAAAGTTGGAGGGGAGAGTTCTTATTGATTATTTTTTTCTGAGTACAAACATAACTGAACCTAGATGCTCTCAAATAAGATTTTTCTTCAGCTCATATTATTCTGCTCATTCTTAGCTTTCAGGCTGGAAAAACAATACTTGGGTATATCCTCCTTTCTCCACAATCTGCTTGGATGAATCTGGTTCCTGAAATATCCTTTCTTCAGTTTATTGTCATACAGTTGTTCTTGACTACTTTTAAAAATAAGAAAGGAGAAAAATCAAAATGAAAGACGACTTGAATCGCAAAATAAATAAAATAAATCAACCTACAGGAGTTTTCTGGCTTGTTTTGTTTTCCCATGCCAGTGTCCAGATCTGTGAATTCCCACTCATGGAAGAGAACATCTGTTTCACTGAGACAACTGAGCACAAGGAAAGATGAAGCACCCAAAGGGTGACAGAGGGTAGACTTAGCATCAGTCAGCCCACTGCATCAGCAAAGAGAGACAGAAGTAGCCTCCCATTGTTAACTTTCATTTACATGTGCTTATGTAGCTGAACACACAGTCCCTCTAGGACACCACATAGTGATTAAAAATAAGACGGTAAAGAAAGTCATTGATATTTTATATCATATATTACTTATCTAATACTGATGATTACCAGCAAGATTGCTCATTTGCCCTCAAGGGATAGAAACTTCAGGTTCTTGCTATTTTGCTTCCTTTCCACTTTCTAATTTTCTGCCAATTTTCATCTAATTGAAGGCTGCATATCACATCTCAGGATCAGGCTATAGAATGGCATGAAAGTGGGAAGATAACATTTTTTTGTAGCTCTTTCTTATAATCAGCATGCTTGGATAAGAATAATATAATTTTTCAGTGTCCATTTCTGGATCTGCATGGAATGGCAACCAATTAGGAACCTGAAATGTTTTCTGGGGAAAACTGTAGGTAACCAGGTGCTCCACAAGGGAAGGCTGCCTTCCTGTTCCCATCGCAGAATTGTTGGGTACTGTCATGGAAACAGGACTGTGCAAAATATGTACCTGTTTTCAAGATTGTCATCAGCTTGATTCAGCCAATGTACTAACGACAAAAGCCTTCTCCCTGCAAATAGGATTGCTGCACTGTTCACAGAAGAAGCTGTTGCATTATTTTTTTCTAGTTCACTGCTGAACAAGGCCAGGATGCAATAGAAATGATGCCCTTGGCATGCCATATACAAGGCCACATAAACAGTAAGTCTCTTGTTTACATCTGTTTCCTTAATGCCATTACAGTGTAGTTAAGAAAGACCATTTTACATTAGGAGAATAATCCAGGTTCCATGATCACATCCACTAGGATATAAAGGATGGGAGAAACAATTAGAATTTCCTGCTATTTAATCTAAGGACAGGAGGTGAACATAGATGGCTACTTTCCTATTGAGATTTTGTCATTCAATGTATTAGTCATCAATTACACGATCCAATTATCCTTAAATATGTAAAGTGCAGCCTATTAAGTAGACTAATTTATGAGCTTGTTTCATGGCCCTCTGCATCAATTTACCACTTAGTCCCAAATGAGAGGGCTGGATTTGTCTTGGTGAGGTGGCACTTCTGAGGATGTGATCGCAGAGGAGCGCAAAAGCAGCATCCATCCATTCCCTTTCATGTGTCACAGGAAGACAAAAAAAACTTAATTGCCCCTTCTATAGCACACAGGCTAAAAAAAAGGCCCAGTTGTACCCATATTAAGACAAAGAATAAAGAAAAAAAAAGAATGAGAGAGAATGTAAGGATGGCATGGAGTTAAAGTTCTAAAATTCTGATCACCTCCAAAGCTGCTTCAAGTTTAGTTCATCTTGCAAGAGCAGAATTCAACACAAAGCACTGCAGTCCTGAGGGGATGCTATGCAGCTCATAAAGCAGGTAGCTTAGTCACTTAGCACCACCCACCCAATCCTTGTCATCATTAGCAAAAACATGGGGATTATATCAGGACTACGTGGAGATTAACACAGGACTACCTGCACAGTCATTCAGCCACAACTTGCCATCACAGAGCAGCCAACTCTGCAAAGCTAAAACTAAGATGGAGAACCATATATACCACAGCACTAATAAAGATAGAAACACAGATCTGGGTGGGTGAGAAGGAACAAAAGTAGAAATAAATGCAAATTCACCAAAGGAGACAGTGGAAGAGGAAGTTTGCATCTTTCACCCACATTCCAAATAATTATTAATTGATCAAAGTTGGCAAAAACAATAGCTTTGTAAGATGGGAAAAAAAAATAAAAAAATAAAAAATTGACCTTATATCTTAAGACAGAGGCAGTTAAACTACAGAACTTATCCAGAATTATACCTAGACTTGTTTAACCGTTCTGCCATAAAGTGGGGGGAACAACAAACAAAACTGACAGCAAGATCTATCTGACCAAACACAAATTAAATGGAAGGAACAAATTTCTTCTTATGTTGATCAAGAGAACAAGGTAACTTTCAATGTGCTGGTTCTTACTTAGTCAAAGTCCTGGGCATTTCAAACTTGAGTTGGGTCAAAGATTTCAGGCATGAGCTAATAACAAAAATGAAATTCTGTTAGAGGGAAAGTCAGATTCAAGGATCACAGCAATTCTTTTGACTTTTAACCTACAGGTCCCTGTGTTGCTGCAAGTTGGAATCAGACCCTCTGCCAAGAAAGGTTCTTCAGGTATTGGTGGCCGTCAGCCTCCACCTGCACTTGAAAGCTTCCATGAAGAGATCCAATGGGATTTTTACTTGTTCAGCACCTCCCTGCTCATTCGTTTTGATTTTCAGCATCCCACATCTGGAAATCTCTTGCTTCTTAACAAGCTGGGAGCTGCACAGATCCAGAATTTATGCCAATCCCACAGAGACTATTTTTAAAATCTATCATATGCTACGTTTATGCAGGTTTCTGCAAAAATATTTAGCTTTTTCTAGTGGGCCATAGATGTATCTTCTTTTTTTGGAGTACGTAACTACATGTTTAATTATTAACTGGAGTGGAATAACATGCAAAACTGGATGCAGGTATCTCCATGAATGAATACCCCAAGAACTCAACTTTTAACCACTGATCAGAGAAATCTCTTCCATCACTTAATTGGGAAGCAGAAGTCAGATTACAAGGAGCAGCATTCAGAACCCCAGAATGAATAGCAGCTTTGGACATGAACCACCACCAGAAGAGGACAGTGGGGGAGGCAGGCCTCTCCAGGCTCCATGCACTCTGCCCCTCACGTGGGGACAGCTGCATGGCATTGATGACCTCAAACCATATTTAACATGGCTAGAGGTAAATATGCAGCCATACAGCCCAAGGCAAATTAACAAATGCTCTCTCCAATTTTTCTGAGCCTCCTGGGGCAGGCAATTTTGAATTTCACTGCTAATAATGCAGTAAATGCTAGTCAGCTGCCAGCTGCTTAGGAAGGCAGCAGAATTGTCACGAAGACACGTTTGTGGAGGAGGAACAGCAGCTTCTGGGGTACAAAGCATTATCTCCTTCACAATATAAAGCACCGGGAGGCAGTGCAGGTGATGTGTGCTGGAGTGCTGAGGAGATGGATGGAAGCAACCCTGTGTAACTTGGAGTCAAGAGATCTTCCAGAGCCTGCTTGGTGCTTACAGTGTTTGTTTAAATGCATGAGTCGTCACATAATTTAAATCCACAGGGATTTTCCCTCCCCTAGGAAATTAATTAAGCTACACAGCATGTTTTGTTAGCTAACAAGAAGCCTATACCTTTTATAAGACTGTGAAAGAAAGCATGAAAGCTGACTATCACAAATACTGTACACACAGTGCTGACGTGGCCAGCATATGCTGCTTCTCAAGTGTGCTTCCAGCCTTCCACAGGGAAAGAGCTCCCCTTTTCAGATCAGCAGCATCCGCATGCAGCCCTGAGCCCACCACTCTCCAAAATTAGCAGCAAATGCCTAATTTACTCTATTTTCTTCAACAACTTCAGTGCTGAGTTTCAAAATTCGAAATGCTGGCTTCATTATGTGTGACCTTGAAATACGTGTAGACAGTGGTGAAATCCTGAGCTCAGCATCCAAAATCCACAGTGCAGTTAGCGCTCTGGGAAAGGCTTCATACACAGAAGAGCAGCCCACAGCCTTTCTCTTACAATCCTGCAGATGTGCATCCTCTCATTATGACTATCAGCTTCAGCTCAGGTCAGCACGCCTGACTACAATGCTACTTTTCTACATGCATTGGCTACTGTGGAAAGCTATCCAGTGGCCCCAGGATAGCAGCTATTTCTTCCTGTATTTCCAAGCAGTCCGTCCCTGACCACCCTCCATCCCATAATCTGCACCACTATGGAAGCAGAGATTACGTTGGGTGTCAAAAGCAGCCACCAGACTGACTCCACCCTCCCCACGATGGCACCTGATCAGGGTCAAGTTCTAGGGCCGCCCTTTTTAATTAGCACTACAGATATTCCTGCAGCATGACTGGTTTGCCCTCACTTGCCTTCAGACCCAAATCTCCTCGAGGCAAAGACTTTTTGTTCTGTTCCTGGCATAGCACACTTCCAACCAGGTCAGCTTCTTAGTACATTAGCAGAAAGAAAGCACTAGTATTATTTGGAAGCATAAAAAGCCTGCGTGTTAATGTCCACGCATTGCCATGCCATTTTTGCTTTTTTTTCCCCCCCATCTCCAATTTTAAGCAACATGCAGAGGTATGACTGTGTGTTCACACTAGGAGTATATTATCTTTCTGTGGTCTAACACGACAGCACCTGTACAAAACAAAAAACAATATGCCTAACCCACAAATTTTTTTCAAACAGCTGAGGAGGAGAGAAAGAAAGGCAGACTGTTGCGGGAGTCTTTCCAATAGTTTCCTTTTTTTCTTCTCTTCCACCTGCAAAAGCCAAACGGAAACTTGTCCCAAGAGATGCATCTGCATTAAGTGCTCTGAACTACAGCCAGATGCTCAGTCTTTCACTATTGAAGATAAGAAAGCTCATCATAGGACACATTTTTAAACATGTGATGCATCAATGTTATTTTTGTTTCATTTTAGGAATAAAAGACAATCAAAGCAGCAACATCACAAATACTCCCTCCATGATAAGCAGGAAGAAGAGCCAGGCTGCTAGTTTAAAATTCAGCACTTTAGTCAGAGGAAGCACAGCCAGAGAGAAAGGCTCCGAATTTCTGCCTCGAAGATGGTAGAGGTCAGGCACAGGCCATGCCCAAGGTGGCAGCAATTATCAGGGTTTGTGCTGCCTGGTCAGCCCACAGAGACCCATGACCTTGCTGCTAAGCCTGCCATGTGCCCTTTACCCAAACACCACAAGACAACAAAGCAATCTTCAACTCATCTTTGTTTTGGAGAATGGACTTCTCTGTTTCATATGGTGCTGGGAAGGAAAATTACTGATGGCTGCAAGTGTACAAGTATTACAGTGCCTAGAGAGAGAACTAACACCCCTAACTTTCCACATACCAAAATGGTTCTCTGTGTGTTGTCCATTTATTTAAACGCAGGCTGGAAAACTGTGTTGCAGTTTTCCCTAGTACTGAAAAAAGGGCCTAGACAAACCACAGATTTAAATATTTTATAACAAATTATTAATACTTCTGAAATCACTGACTTCACTCTGAATTCAAACAAGCATTAGCAGAGATGCTCTGGACAGAACCTCTAAAACACATTTTCTGAAGAGAACGCACAGATAATGCAAGGCAGCATGGATCGCTTTAAGTATAGTTTCAGCCAGGTTTCCAGCAGCGGGCAGAAACAATAATGGTCTTCAGCTGCCCAGCTAGTTCACTTACACTCTTTGAACCTTCTGGCCTCGTGAAGATTCTCATGTTTGCATACAAATCATAAGCCTGTTTTCACAAGCGTGATATATGCATTTACAGCAAGTAACTTTCAAGAGTAACTTCCCTCTCATGCATTTATGCAAGCTTCAAAAAAAATTTCCAAGCATGTCTGCATCATGCTGAGCTGGCTGTATGCACGCCAGAATTCATGATAAGCTGCTTAGGAAGAAGTGAATGCATATAGTGCAATAATATATCCCACCATTACAAGAAAGCAAAACTAAAAATGCCAAGATCTTCTTGACCAGCTCACAAGACATCCCTGCATCCATGCATTGTACATCTCTCTATTAATGTTCACACTTTATGCTCTGACTTCCCAAGCTCTTCCTGCTCACAGTGAAGGTAACCAGAGCACTTGCTTTTACACCAGTACAATGATATGATACACAGGCTTTTGTGGAACACATTACTTCTTAGCACAGGGAGTGAAAGCTCGTAACATCTTATTGATGGTACTCCTATTGAAACATTTGTTATGAGAAAGTGATCAAAACCTTCAGAGAAGCGAGGAGCAGCAGAAGCACCTACAAGCACTCAATCTACATGGTTCAGACAGGGTAGGTCCCTCAGCCCCGATTTCCCAAACCCCAGACAAGTGTCCTAGCAACTAATTTATAAATGATAGGGAGGAGTGGTGGGGACAGCCTGTCCTGCTCCTGGCTCTGGCACAAGACAGTGCTTCCATTTGCTTGACCACGTATCCTGTTGCCCACAATCAGACTGCTAATACTGCTGATCCCAAAAGAATGTTTGGCTCTAACCAGTTTGCATCCTCGCCCCGCCCCATTCCACAGGCAAAAAAATCTTTGTAAAGGTGGTATTTTTTTTTTTTTTTAATGTGTGAAGAGATTGCCATTTAATTAAAAAAAGAATAATTTAAAAAATAGAACAGGAATAACGAATAGAAAGTGCCATTGACCTCCTTGAACTCATCATTCAGCACACTTCAGATCCATTTTCCCTGTAGCAAACAAGAGTAAATGTAAGTTTCTCCTAAGGAACAATTCATATTTACTTCCCTTCAGAAATATGAAATAGAAGGATAGCAGCATTTTTGTAACTTAAAATGCCACACCATGCTTTAGCATAGCTTAATAAAATAAAAGCTCAAATATTAGGTAAGCCCCAGAGGGACACAGAGTTTAGCAGGTCAGAAAAAATTTCTTTCAAATCTCTTTCATATATGCAAGCTTCAACAAAATCTCTTTAAGTATTCCATAAAGCCAAGGAAAACAAACAGCCTAGTGCTTGGGGATGTGGGGAAAGCAATCACCGTGGAAAAAAATCAAGTGCAGTCTGCATTTCTCTCCGTCAGAGAGAGCACCAACATCCTTTCTGTAAAAAGAAGGAGGAATTTCAGATCCCAAACTAAACCTCTAAGATATATGTACTAGACTAAGTCTGATCTGCCTCTTCTTCCTTCCCTGTAGAAGAGATCCCATTAGCTCAGAAGTCCGTAATATTTTCCAATTATAAGATATCAAAAGATGAAGGCACCCCAGAAGGTCTCTAGTCCAACCCTCTGTTCAAAGCAGGGTTCCAATTGAGTTCAGACCAGGGAGCTTAGGATTTTGCCAGTTTTGGTCTTAGTAAACACAAACAGATGGCTCACTTTCTTTGACGGCCAAAGCATTGATTTTGACAAGCATGTTATTAAGCTAGAAGTATGACCACATAGTGTCACTGCAAATGTGTGTTTCCTAATAAATTGCCTCAGGAAAAAGCCGATGTAGTTAGAGGCAAAAACAAATAAGGAACAAACCCATTTTGTCACCCACAGAAGAGGTTGAAGTTTTAGCAACAGAAGTTTTTCTTCCTTGAGTAACCTATCTTTCTGTTTTTTGCATTTGGGTCCTCACAACAGTTGCTTAAGATGATCTGAAATTCACTCTTCAGTGACTTAACAAATGAAACACCTGTGAGGTAAGTCTCTGATCAAAGAACTACCCTAAGAACCAGGCCAATGTCCATCTACCTGATAAAGTTCAAAGCATTAGTCTAAAATTGACTCTTCTTACACCACGACAAATTGAAATACAACAGTTGGGGCAAATCAATAACATTTAGTGTTAATCTGCCCCACGATTATTGTACCACATCTTAGGTGTTTGCCAGAACCAGGTGTTCATTCTGCTAGCCCATTCCCTGCCTTCTTCAGCTGCTGGAAGATCACAATTTGTCCCAGGTGGAAATGAAACCCAAGGCAACAGAGAAGATTGCTCGGACACACCTTCATACAATTTTTTCCTTTTTGGAAAGCAAGTTTCACTGCACTACTGAAAACCTCATCCATGCCAGATCATTCAACACTGGATTTCCCCAACGCATGGATCCTCTGGAAGTGGAAGTCAATGTGAACATTTGTAAAACAGGAAGAACGTGGACATGCTATTTTCCCAGTCATACAGTAGAATAGGTGTGCAGGTATGTTTTACACTATACACTTAATGCTGGATGTGAAGTTTCAGAGCATCTGGCCCTAACACAGAACTTACTGTGTAACACAACCAAGTTGGGACTGCTAAAATCTTCAGTGATGAATGCCCTGAGATTCCTGTGATTTTTACCTAGTTGACAGCAACAGCATCCCAATTATTTTTCTACACACACAAATGTAAGGATGAGAAACGGTACAAGATGGTGACAGTGTGAAAAGAACTGACTCTGCTCTGTGTGCTATTCAGGGAAAGTCTGTCTTTTCCTCTGAAATGGTATATGAGCTCCAAGTAGGTTATTTCCATGCAGGTCCACAATGTATTAGGCACAATTTCCTACACATTTAATTGCTCTCCTATGCTAGCACATTAAAACATAGAACTTTAAGTACTGATTGTCTTTTAAATCAATGGAAATCAGACTCTCCAGATGCTTTTTGGTAACTGGAGTGAAATAGCTTCACATATTCTGAGAGCTATAACTTAAGGTTAACTGTCATCCCAGGAGCACAGCAAAGCCTATTGACACCACCGCTACAGTAGTCTGAACAAAAGGAGATATGCATACATGTACAGGCAGTCACATACAGGTATATTTATATACACACGCATCTATAATAGTAACAAATTTAACTCTTCTTGCATCTCTAAAGAGAAGGATCTTTCTCACAAGTCATCCAAAGGGAATGAAGATATACTATGACTTTAAATAAGTGCAAACAAGAGCAGCAACTTTTCGTAAGTCGGTTATAGCAGCAACACAGCCTGGACTGGTAAAGGCCAGGCCCTTGTCTAGCACGTTTTCACAGCGGGTATTTAATAATACACAGACATTTATAATGATATGCATGAAAATATCTAGAAGTTCAAAAGCATGTAACCTGTCAGAGATTTTCTTCCTTTACAGCTGAGTAGGTATCTGATTTACACACAAGACAAAGCAACAAAATCTGCCATCTAATTTGGGAAATGTTTTCCTATGAATGAGCGTCTAATAGGATTTGTTCAGGACACATAACTAGCCTTGATTTTTGATAACATACTACAATAGTAGTACAGTGAAAGAGAGGAAAAATCACGAAAACAAATCTCAAAAAATTGAGGCAGACAGCCCAGGAGTTTTTCCTTACCCCAGCAAGATGTGCAGATACCACTAAACAAATTTTGCTAGCATCAGTAGGTATACACCAGAAAGCACCAGAGCATCAATTCTTCCCTTGGGTTCCATAAGAGCCTTAGTCTCACAGTTTGTAAAATTACACCTCAGATAACATGGCTGAAGTGAGCTGGATTATTCCACTGTTTGAAAACAAACCCCTACACACTTATCTCTAATATCCACATAATCTCTAATTCCACATCTGCATACATTTTTGTGCTATATTACTCACCTCAGGCCACGAGCTCAGCCTCCCTCCACAGACTGCCTAGTTTACCCTGCTCATGTGGGTCAGACCTCATCACTATCTCAACCTGCTGGAACACAACCACCATATTTCCTTCTAGTCCCTCCCCTAGTTATTTGGGGCTTTCCCTCAAGATATTTATACTAAGTGATTGTAAGTCACTCCTTCTCATAGGATATTTTCCATCTTGGTTTTGTTACTGAGTAGGAATCCCAAGCCCACCTCATTCTGTTAATCACAGATTAATTGAAAGGGAAAAAAAACATATCCTTGAATAGTAAGAAGTTTAGCAATTATTCCTTTAAAAAAATGAATGAGAGGAAAATAGAAAAGTATGAAAAGTATTCTATTAAGGACCTAACACAATATGTTACAAAAGACCTCACCTGTATGTACTCCTGTAATTTAGGATATGATGAATGTTCAAGCCCATTAAACCCTCTTGTGCTTTCTTTGCTTGTCTTCTGTTTTTCAAGGCTGAGACTTAATTGGGAATTACAGAATCACAGACTGGCCAGAATCACAATTACAATTCTGCCTGAGAGATAAGAAGACGAAGACTTTGAGGGCTTTAATACATACTGTACTTTTAAAGTATACGTTCACTGCAGTCCTCACCCAAAATTTTCCCTACATTTCCCAACAGCTACTCAGTATGCTGTTCAGCACCTTCACTTCAGACAGAAAGTCAAAGTATTTGAAGAGAAGTTACTGACACGGGCACCCCTGCACAGAGACGTGTGGTGTTGAATATGAGAATTAAGGTCTCAAAAACATGCAGGCAGAATGCAAAATGATATTTGTATTTGGCTCTCATAAAGGAAACAAGCAGCTGGCCCAGGGAACTGTCTGGAGAGGAGGGCAGAGACGTACCCCCCTCCCACCTACACTTCTGCAGTCTTGGTCCTTCGACACCTCTGTGTCTACTGCAAGCACCCAACACAGCATCATTTTAATTGAGTGATATTTCATAGAAAAAGTAAGGAAAACCTTGACCTAAAGTTCTGGAGTGTTTTTTTTTTTATTATTTTTTTTTATTTTTATGTTTCAATAAACTGAGAAAATCCTTGGTTTTGAAATGCAGATTGTGTTTAAGCAAAGCAGCTTTTTCCCACTCAGTTTCTCAGCTTGGCAGCCACGTTAAAGAGCCATACATCACACAGCCCTGGTTGCTCCAGTCCCATAAGACCCATCAGCCCAGAGGTGCCCACAAGGAGCATATTCTCTTAATAAAACACATACAACACCACTGGAGGCATGGGGGTGCAAAATGTGACGACGCTTTACGAACACAGATATTTCTCTCTAGAAACACCCATGGAGATTATGGCAAGCATAAAAAGGACTTTTTTTAATTGTGATATTTCAACTCAGTACCACGCCTGGTCTACTGCACCCGATTTCTTTCTGAATCAGATGCTAATGAAACCTCTGCTGACTCAGTAATGAGACAGAAAGCAGACACAGCGTGAAGGAAAGAAATAAATACACAAATGTGCCACCTCAGCCAGAAGAAAGGGCAAATCTGCTAAAATGGAGCAATTTGCAATGCAAAGTGGCTGCCACGAGAGGGAGGTACCATTGCACTGAACTGGGCTAACCCACCTCAGCTGCATGGAGCGTGGAATGGTAGGATCACTGAGGCTGAGAAAGGTGTTCAAAACCATAAAGTCCAACCTGACTTACTGAGTCCCACCACTAAACCATGCCCCTAAGCACCACGTCCACACATTTCTTCAACACCTAGGATGGGGAATTCACCACCTCTCTGGGCAGATCACTCCAATGCCTGATCATTCTTCTCTATGAAGAACTTCTTCCTCATATCCAGTTGAAGCCTTCCCTGGCACAGCTTGGGACTGCAGATCACCACGCCATCTTACTCCTCTGCCATGAAAGCC
>JAOWBP010002978.1:38239115-38252236 GCA_028571105.1 Tragopan temminckii
GCCATGCTATTATCTTCCTTTCACTGGGGCTCATCTTGCAAAGGAAGCACACCTACCCCATGAGGCACTGTCCTGTCCCATGTCACCTCATCATATCCCTTCCTTGAACAGGAGCTGTTCAAGGGCCAGGAAAAGCTTGGGCCACCTTTGTGCTTCAAGATCAACAGGGAAGGCCAACAGAGAAGGTCATCTCTGCTGGTTTTGGCCCTGAAGATCATCCAACGCTCTTTGTCCTTCCATCACAAACCAGACTGAGATGAGTGAATCACTCCTAGGGACCAGCCACTAGACAACGGCTAGAAGACATTGTGATGCATTGTATGGCATCATGGACTTGGGCCAGATCTGACCTAGCTAAGATTATACTAGGAGCACACTGCGTGCAAGCAATTCTTTCTTAGAAGTGGTAGAGACACAATTTTTATCAGTGGTACCTGTGCATTACTCAGTAACTGAGACTATGTAATGATATAAATGCATTTGGGAGTAATTTAAGATGCCTAAAGATTGTATTTCTCTTCCCCAAACAAGTTGATTTTCTTCTGTCTTAACTTGGTCTCATGCTGTGTGAGGTTTGTGCACAATCTTGATGCTGCTTTTTTGCTGCATTTTATTCCCTCTAAAAACTGAACTGGAAAGCCCAAGAAAGAGATAATTCCACATACATTCTTAATGTGAGACATGGGGTCAGCAAAGACAGCTGCAAGCAGGCAAACACCATCCTGTGTCTGAGGCTGGGGTCTTAACTGCAGAGCTTCCCCCATGAGGTTGCTGCTAAGGGAGTGGTCTCTCTTCATGCAACAGAGTAATATAACTATCATTAAAAAACAAACATCAAAAAAACAAAACCAAAAACATTTATTACTAGCTTCTACACCGTAAGAAACGGAAGACTGAGGGCTGTGCTCTGTGATTGATCTGATGCTCAATGATATCTCTCCTGCCTGGCACAGCTCCAGGACCTGCCAGTGCACTTCCTCCCTCTTCTTTCTTTAATTCTTCCTGACAGGCCACCTGAATTAGCAGCCCTCCAGCAGTAACTGTTCTTCAGCAGAAATACAGACTAACAGCATGTCCAGAGCTTGTTGCGCTCCTTCCCAGGAAACTTCCAGCTGTGCCTTCAGGCACCAGGTAAGTGAAAGCCAAAAGGGAACACTGAAATAACAGCAAGAAAGAAATGAAAGAAAAGTGAAGGCTTGCCTCTGAGAACCTTGTGCTCACTACCCTGGCTTGCAATTATTCAGATGTGGGTTATTTCCATTGGCAAAGCATTAAGCTGAGCATCTCAAACACTTTAGGATTAGTCTCACACACATTCTTTCAGCGGTCCCTGAAAGTAACAAATGCCCATAGTGCACCAACAGCACAGGATCTATGTTTAACATAGTCCAGGCCTGCTATTCTGCATGGGATTATCTTCAGAGACTGCAAAAAGCTGAGAAATTTCCTTGCCAGATGATGTTAAACTAACAAGACTGCCTACCCATGTATTTACAGTGAGCACTGCTGATGAATCCTTGCTCCCTGAGCATTTTCCTGCTGCTTTACCTGAGATCACTCCAAGTACCAAAGTACAGAGCAACACTGCAGCATGGCAGGGATTTCATGGGGGGTGAGGATGACCTTTGCATCATATATGCTCGGGTTTAATGTGTATCTCAGGCTGCAGATCCATCGCTTAGTCAGAATTTGTTTTGTAAAATAAAATGCAGATTTTGGTCAACAGACAGATTGGGTCACAGCTGAGCTGGAAGCAATTTTACTGAGCATGTCTAAGAGATTCTTGAAAACATGATTATGTCCTTATTCAAAATATGTAGCTTTTTTAACAGACAGTCCAGCAGAACTGAGTCAGTGCTGGGAAGTGATCTCTGACTTTAAATGTCCGCCTCAGATATGTCATTAGAATCAGCATCTATACTTTGCAATTTTTTGGCTCTCATCAAAATATTCACATGCAGCTCAGGTATTATTGCTATTACTGAAAGATCTTCTCAAGTAAAGATTACTTATAGATGAGATGAATATTGAACAAATGTAATCCATGGATTAATTAGCTAAAGTCCTATGTTAATCAGAAAGCAAGCAAGAAAGAAACACTATCTCATTAAGCATTTAGGAGCATGTTGTATGTGCCTCCAGGATTCAGTTACCCTCTCTCCATAACACAACTGCTTTTTATTTAACACTTGGAGGTGTGTGAGAAGACTAATGTCCTTATATGTTAAAGCTGGAGACTCTCAAATTGTGTAGCATTAGTCATCACCGTGAGGAGAAACAAACTAAATGGTGTAGGACCAAAAAGTTAGCTCCAGAACTCCATAAATTGCTCACATTCTGTATAAAAGCCTGACATTTACATAAGTAATAGCTGGATTCATGATTGTGCATTACTTATTCATACCTTGTGCGGAGTAACTCTGAGGTAACAGACTAATCCATTAATCCCTCCCAGTCTGTAATCCTAAGAAATCATAAATCATGCAAGACACTTTATCCTCTTAGGAAAAATCAAACTCATAAGCTGAGGACGATAGCATATTTGGTGCTTGAGACCAGAAGCGTTTCCCTGCTGTACAGACATGTAAGCTAACGTCAGCCCTACACGGAGCTGTTTTGGGATCTGCCACCAGTTTGATGCCTGCACACCAACGTGGAAGGTCCTCCTGTGCAACCTCTCAGAGCACACGGGATGTCTCTCTCGGTGATCCCTCAGGCCTGCCATGCTGGTGTTTGTTGCAATGTTTTTGTGTATATTTCCTTTAATGAAGCACCTTCTATCATCACAGAAAGATGCGTGTCCAAAGGACATGAAGTGAAGCACATTTTTTTGACTTCAAATACAGCATTTTGTAGAATATCACAGCTTGGTTGTTTTTCTTCTTCATGAATAATCCAGCTTTGCATGTAAGCAGTAAAATTTTCTTCTCTTTACTCTTTTTTTTTTTTTTTTTTTGAAATGCTCATTGGCTTCCAGTCTATCTGAAATGCACTACAGATACCATATCACATGGGCAAAAATAGCACACAGGTAAAGGGATATCTCCACCAGCCTAATTCTGGAGCATAATTACAGAGCTTCAAGCACATACAAATATAATGAAAATGGGGAAAACAAGGCAGGTGTACCTGTTGGTTAGCCTAACCATACTAGACTTTTCTTGAGTGTCATATTGCATGTCACCACACCTCTACATTAAACCCTGATCCTTGGAGGTTCCCCAGGCTCACCGTCTCAGCCTGTCTTTTGAATCCCATTACCTGACATTGCCTGCTCCCCCTCAGCCTCTCCCCACAAGGATGCGTGTCAACAAAGACAAAGACCATGAGTGATTTTTATCTTTCTTATGTGAATGCAAAACTGCCATAGGTGGACTGCTGCTTCTGGAGAACGAAGGCAGCATCAGTTGGGGTGCAATTTTTTTGTTTAGGATCATTCGAGGTTCTCAGGCAAAGGGTTCTTGTGCAAAGGGACTGATGTATAATATGCCAAATCTGAAAAACAATGTTGGGATTTCACCTCATGGTTCGGGTGTTGGTCAGCTATTTTAATAACCCTTTCCATTCCAGCGATTAGGCACCTCCCTCTCTCCATCTGAGTGACTCCAGTGAAGCTGTCAGTGTGAAAGACAATGATTCTCACCTATAAAAAGGGAAAATGCTGCTCCCCAACCTGAAAGGGTGTTGTTTGATCATGGTCAACTTTGCTACATTTGACAGTGTTGGTGCAGTGGAGGGAAAGCAGCATCTGTACAAAGCTTGTTGCAAATACACTAAGCAACTAAATAGCCATGCCCATGCATTATCTTACATGAAATACAGATAACATTCATGCTCTTTCGTCTACGCTGGGACACCCCATTAACATCCTCTCCTACAGTATGATGGGATCTCACTCTTGTGCAACAAGAGGTGTGACATGAGTGCTGCAGATTTCCTACAAGGTGCCCAAAACACCTATGGCTGCCATGAAAACATCATAACTTCACCACCACCTCTGCAAACAGGAGTGCAGATTGTAACATCGGAGGGCAGGCATTTCAACTCAGCACAGAATTACTTTGGCCATGCATTCGGTTGCATTGGCAGCTGTATAATCAACAAATGTACAGATGTTATGAAATATACCAGAGAGTTTGGCTATGCAGTTATTATAACAAAACAGAATAGATAGAATGCTTACCCATACCCTGAACTCACTAAGAAACTCCAGAGGAGGAAATCTCCAGAAGAGATCCTTCCCCCCTGGCAGTCATCTCTTAAATGGGTCTAGGAGAGGTGCAGCCAGGCTCCACCCCTTCTGGCAGCACAGGTGAATTGCCTTCACCTGTGTTCCTATGGCTGACTCATTGCTCACCTCAGGTGATCAATCAGAGGTTCAGGCTGTGATTCAGCAGCTTCCATACACTACCCCATGAGCAGTTGCACTGGGGGCTGAGCACTGCTTCTCAGGAATGGAGTACACAGACCTCCAAGACACAGAAATCCACAACAAAATGAATTTTCATTCCCTGTCACCTTCCAAAATCACATAACCAGGATCTGTGGGGATGCCAAGTCACACAAGCTGTCCTAGAGCTCGTGGCTTTCTTCCAAGATGATGGATGAATGACTGCTCACATGGTGGGGTAGAAAACCAGATAACGCAGCTTGCTCCCTCCTAAAGCCTTCTGAATACCTCCAGCAATGAGATGCTTACCTGAGTGTGCCCTGAGCATGCAAACAGTGCTAGATATTCCATGCTGGAGGAGGAGGGTTCCACATGGCAGAAGCAGTGCCAACAATGAGAGCAGCGTTGGTTCTCCAGAAACCTGTTTTACAGATAACAAGGGAAATGATGTTCCCTTCGGGCAAAGGACAATTCAGGCTGAGGTTTGAGGCACCTGAAGTGGCCTGCAGAAAACTTGCTCCAGTAGCCTCCAGCTATCAGCAGGTTGCTCTGTCTTGCCCAGAGCGGTATTAACTCAATGGCCTAGTAATCACATCTTCAATAATTTTCTAGCCCACTGCATTAACAGGTACAATTGTAGGTGAAACTTGTCCATGGGGAAGACCTTCAAAGACTTCACGTCCAGTCAGACCCACACAAGGTGTGGGGATGCATGCTGGAAATGCCCTGTGTAATGAACCTGTAGGGTCAGACCAGTTAATAATATATGGGCACATACCATACATTATGTATTTAGCTCAGGCGAGCTGCGCTGAAGTCAGAGGTAAATCAAACTATCCATGAGATCAGATCAGGCTTAAAATACTTGAAGGTGTTTGTGGACCAAATTTCAGCAACAAAAGGTCTCCTCCCAGAAACTCTGTGCTGGGGACATATTGACTCTGTGCTGGGGACATATTGACTCAAGTGAAAGCTAAAGCTGCTGCTGAATTCTCCTCCTGAGGCTGTTGCTGGGGCAGACGCTGACTTTTAATGCAGAGGTAACTCAGACAAACCTATCACCGATGGAGCCCATCGAAAGACTCAAGCTGCAGGTTGCAACACAATACTTTGTGGCACAAAAAGACCTTCCGAATGAGGGTCTCGCATTAATTAATTAAGCGTCGGAGCACCTAGAAGGAAAAGCTATCCCATTTTACCAGCAAGAACAATGAGTCTGCAAAGGTCACACGGAGCAGAAGGAGGGAAGGAAAGAGAGAGCCCACGTACTGGCTGCCAGCTCTTCTCTGCCTGTTCACTCCTGAGACCCCTACAGAGGCCACAGGTGGAGGACAGCAGGACCACAGAGAGACACTGCACTGAAGTGTTTAACGAGGTGAAGAAGAAAAATCAACAGGGCTACACAGATTGAGGCAGGGCAGTAAAGAATATGGCATGAAGATAGCTGATACCTTCAAAGCCTGCAGCCCCGGGCTTATGCCAGAACTAGACGTGACTTGTGTCTGTGTTTCATACGATACTGCCAAGCATCCGCCCCGGGGCTTTCCTTCATGTTTAAATCATGGAATGCAATGTAATGCTGACAGCTGCCTTTCAGAGGGAGAGGGGAGAAGGAGGGAAAGTGTTTGGGTGGGCTGAGGCAGAGCTGCACTCTGCTCTGTGTGCCCGCGCGGCTCTCATGCTGCAGCTCAGCTTTAGCAAGACGTGCCCACCTGCTTGCCATGCCCAGGAGGGGAGCACATGGAACTGGAACAGGGAGTGACCCACCTATGATTGGGGTGAATAGCGGCTGCTGCGTCTGTGCAGAAGGCAGAGGCCATCATGGGGAACAGGAAGAAATGCAAACTGCGGGACATTATGGAAGATGGTTGGTATCATGGAGAAATGGTTTCAGCTCGGGACTTTCCAAACTGTATCATTTTGCACCTCTCAAAGATAGTGCAATTTCAGTTTGCTCATGAAGGAAAATTTTGTCAATTTTCCAAATTAAAGGCGATATTAAGAACATTGCTTTAGAAAGAAATACAGTGTGTAATCAATAAGGAATGCTCTGCCACGCTTCTCTCGTGCTTAGGAACCCGCTGCATAAAGCACTGCATGTGCAAATCCCAGCAACAAGTGAAATTATTCTTTGTTCTTTGTCTTGCAGTTGGAATAGAGATCGACGGACAAGTCGAGAGTGACTCAGAGAGTGAAGGTAACCTAGAGATTTAAAAACGTTGTCTTGCTTGAAATACAGGAGGTGATATCTTTCATTTTTCTCTCTGTGTTGTGGCACAATCTACAGCAGTAACCATTTTGTGAGCTGCTTGTAAGCATCCAGATTTTTCCCTTGAGGTTTGACTTACAATAGCAATATATAAAGCAATACTCTTAAATAGCCTACCCCCCTCATCCATGTTCTTATAGTCCACATCCCTTGGTCATCACCCCAACTGAACAGTTGTTGCATTGCCCTGCAACTGCATTGCACCACACCGAGATCCTGCCTGCAATGCACACGACTATAATACATGGGTGTCTTGATTAGTCCTGACCACAAGAAGATAAAAATGAGAATGTATCGGAGAGAAACTAACA
Organism: Tragopan temminckii; assembly: GCA_028571105.1. Taxonomy (NCBI): domain Eukaryota; kingdom Metazoa; phylum Chordata; class Aves; order Galliformes; family Phasianidae; genus Tragopan; species Tragopan temminckii. Next base: position 38,246,086 of record JAOWBP010002978.1, read on the forward strand.
AAGAGAAATAGCTAAGGGTTAGGATTATAACACTAGATAAAGAGAGATAGCTGAGAGGTAAGATCGTAACAGCACTGTATAGATGATATGAATGGATAGACAACTGCAGAAATGGTCCACAGTCATGTCTGTACAGTCTGCACTATCCACTAAATGTGAGGAATTAATTAGAAAAATGACAGTATTGTGCTTTTTTTTATGTAAATCATATTCACCTTTCCCATACGGGCAAACCAGAAAATAAGATAGAAGCAACAAATGAATGTTCCACATTTACCCAAGTATTTGATAGGCTGCAAATGAAAACAGTGATATCTGACTGCACAAAATGAACAGTTTTTCAAAGAGTGTAATTGGTCTTTCTTTTGATCTAGATTAGCTGAGACTTACTACCACATAGTAAGTGAAATCTAACCACTGGCCCTTAAGCAATGAGTTGAAAGATCCTTCTCATTCCCAATGACAAGTACAACTACCATTTCCTACTATCTTTTTATGACTATCAAGCAAAAATGATATGCTTGTTACTAAGTTCTAACTGTTAACCAAGAGAAAAATGCAAGCTATTGTAAATTAAATGTAAATGTAAAATCATCAAAAGAAAAAATGTAAATCCTCTCCTTCCATTTTCTTCTCCTTTTAGGCTGCTCATCTTTTACTCCGAATCCCACCCTAACCCAATTTCCCTCTTCCATCACAATTTCTCGAACTGTGAAGAAAAAAATCCATGCCAAAATTACAAATTCCTTTTTTGATTGAACATCCTATTTTTGTTAGCTAAGTTTTGGAAAACTAGAAACCAAAAGAATCTGAAAACCTTACTACTGATTTTAATGTCCTTGGTGGCAAAAGGGATAGAGTTTTTTGAAAGTTATTTTTCCTCTTTCCATTATATTCCGCAATTGAATCACATTCCACTTCAACCCTTCAAAATGGAAGTGCTTCAGAATTTGTACAAATTAGATTCTTAGCTTGCAATGCCGGAGAGAACAAAAAATGTATCTTCTTTTTTTTCTTCTCTGGATATAGACTTCCTATAGAAGGAAAAACTCGGAGAACCAAAAGGTGATCCTGCCTAAGCTGTACCTTTTCTCTAGTTTAAAATAAACATCTCTGAAGGACCTCTCACCAAAGCAGCAGCACGCTGTTTAACTGACTGCAGTTTCTGTTTCCACTGCCCAGGTCTGCTTACATGACAAGAAGATATATTTGTGCTCATGCTCTCTGATGGATTGTCTTTTGCTTTTGTAACTAATTTCCAATTTTCTAATGGTCACACATGCTAAAATGAGCCTTACTGTCTTAAAAGGATGCGTCCTTGGGCAGGGCATAATGCAAAGTCCACCAAAGTAAATGGGCACCTGTGCATTGACTTCCCTGGGGTTTGCACCAGGCATCCTGCTGGCACTTCTCTGGTGAATCCTCTTGGTGTCAGCACAGAAAGCTGTTTCCCAAAGTGCCTGTTGTTTCCTTGTTTTTGCTTTTTTTTTCTCCCTTGCAGAAGACGAAGTAAAGGACAAGAGATCTAAGAAACAGACCCGCAGGGAAATTGTCAGAGCAAACAGACTTGAAAGGAAAAAGTCACAGAAAAATGAAGAAGAAGACGAGAGCAAAGAGGAAGATGACTGTCCTCAACAAAGCAGAGCTTCTAGGAGGAAAAATCACCGAATGAAAAGAAGTGATGGGAAAAAGGAAGGAGAAGGAAGGGAGAGAGACAAAAAGGCTTCTTCCAAAGATGAAAAGGAGTCAGAAAATAAGGAAAAGAAAATAAACACGAAAGGAAAGGAGGAAGAGAACAAACAGAAGAAAGGCAGGAAAAACAGGTAGTTCGTCAATCCCTGAGTAGTGCCGGGTGACAAACCTGCAGTTCTATGGGCACACCATGAGCACAAGGCATATGGGTCATAACAGCAAAACCAATAAACTGCAAACATGTTACTGCTTCCCAAAAGGGGGGAAAACATCAGTGTGAGATGCCATGTGGCAAAACCCTTTCCAAGTTCTCCTCTCATTATTCTTTCTCAGCCAGGGTCAGACTCACACTACAAGGCAAGCGCTCTTAAACAAGACAGCTTAAATGTTTCACATCAGGGTACATTTTTTGTTTCTCTATGGAAACAGTAAGGTTAAAAGGCATCTCTCACATTTTCAATGCTATTCCAAGCCACATCTGGCTTACCCAAGGCATGAAAAACATATCTCCAGAGCCAGCTCTAGCACTAGGCAATGCTACTACAACTGCAGTGAGGTCCAAAGCTCAATGTCAGGTGAGTTATGGTGGTCAGGAGGGGACAGCGGTCCCCAAGGGGGCAAAATCCCACCCTTGCACACCAGCCACTGGCCCTGCACATTGTACTGGGATCTGCAAGATTCTAACTCCTGTGAGTTTTTCCATTTTGTGCCTTTAATTTTATGTCTCTCCCAGTGCCTCTTCCAACTCTTCCAACTCATCCGATGAGGAATCGCTGTCAGAGGAAGAGCTTGCAATGCTGATGGAGGAGGTGGAGCAAAAGAAAAAGCTCATCTCCACCATGAGAAACAAACCCTGGCGAATGATGAAGAAGCTCTCTGTGCTCAGGTACTGGGAATCCGTCCTCAGCTGCTGTCAGCTGCACTTTGCCTCTCCCAGAAATGGCATTTTTGCTGATGTTACCATAACATTCCAGACTTGGAAAAGTGACCAGATGAACCTGGTCACCTTATCTGGGATTAAAGGATCAGAGTTAAAATGTGGAATTTGATTTTCAGTCTCTGTAACCAGAGAATGGACGAGGTGCAAATCTGTTCAACTGATATCCACTGCCAGGTCATTCTACCCTTGTATTTAAAACCAAATGACTCACTGCTGTCATTCTACTTGTTAAAGCAAACTGCGCCCTGCTTTGCTTATTCATGCTCATTGTTAGACAGAAATCAAAGCGGCAGGGTGACGTGTTACTTCAGAGTTTGAGATGGTGCTGCTTAGGGGAAAAAAAAAAATAATAACGTATTATTTGCAGATGTTTGTGGAGCAAAGATAACTGCTGCCCACAGGTCAACAGGAAAGGGCTCATCACGAATGGTTCCTATGTAAAGGCAAATTCCAGATCTTCTGATCTGAAATCCCTGCTCCACCAGGAGATAATTCCAGCTTTCAAAATGACACTGTAAGGTACATGCAGCCCCACAGGGACATGGGGCTTGACAAGGGGCTGCCCAGAGCTGCTGTGATGGGCTGCAAAGGAGGGCAATCCCCATGTGCCTCTGCTTCTCTTTAACACACCCAAGGCCAAGAGCTGTTCCATCTTCCCTTAGCATCAGGAGCTGTGAACACCAACAATTATTTCTATAAATCTGGGTAAAGCTCTGTACACCTCAGAGTCTAAAGTTCTGCAAGAAAAGAAAACAAACAAACAAACAAATAAAAACAGGAGTATTAATTCTAGCATATTCTACTTCTGGAGTAAGACCCTATCTAAAATTCTGCCAAGGATCATGTTTGGCACTGTACCTCCATCTTATCCCTGGATAATGGTAATCATTGCCTCCCTCCAACAAACCTAACCAAAATTGTTGCACGGCCTGTGCAGGGGGCTCTCTGAGGGCATATCCATAGTCATTTTGACTGCATAAACTCATCCATGAGACAAGAAAGGATTAGCCTCATTGTGCTGATGAGGAATGCAATGCATAGAGAGAGTGAAACAACGTGTTCAGCACTTCCAAATCTGACTTTAGGTTATCAATTAACCTAAAGTGGTTTTTCAAAGGTTATGAACTGAACTAGCTGATTGTTTCTACCAGGTAGAAGTTTGTCTTTCTCATAAGCATAGGATTGCAAAGGATCTCCCAAATCCTTAGATTTAATCTTTTCTTGTTGGTTTTTTTTTTCAGTGCACCAATATACAGCAAAATTTTATTCACAAACTCATCATACCCCAGTACCATCTACCCTGTTTGTTTCTCTCTGTTTTCCTTGGAAACCTATCCTAAAACTGATTTAAATTTCCAGTCTGATTTTACTCCAGACCAGCATACACTCATTTCTCTGGCACTGTTGGGCCACTTCCATACGCCTGTGGAGGTGTTTATGGAGGGAAATTCTGCGTTCTCTTTGGGTCGTTTCACTAGAAATTTTCAATTTCTTCTTGACCAATGCACTAGGCTAGAGGAACTGTCATAGACATGCTGGGATCGGAGAGGTAGAGGTGAAAAGCTAAAGACCTCTTTTCTCTTTCAATAATCTGCGCTTTTTTATTTTCCAACTAGGGAGGCACAAGCTTTCGTTGAGAAGTTTGAGGGAGCCCTGGGAAAAGGGAAAGGCAAAAAGTTGTATGCATATAAGATGATGATGGCAAAGGTAAGCACTGAAATGATGGTAAACAGTGTGAACTGGTTATGCATTCAACATACTGTCATCAGTTTATTAACTCACAATTTGCAAAAGAAGCACAAAGATGTATGGATAAATCTTCCTGTCCACATTCAGAAAAATACTAGCCAGCTTCAAATCTGTGGTGATTATAGAAAGAATAGGGAGAAATCTCGCCTGTCTTAATCTCACTGCCACCTTCCCTGAGGTAAGGGAGGGATTGGAGGAGAAGCAAAAAACACAGCCCTCTGCTTGCATTCTCCAAAAATGTTAAACTGAGAGACCCCTAAAGACAAGAGGGGCCATGCAAAACCCCTGCACTACCCCATGGACTCCTGTAAAACGTCATCCCCCTGGTAAATGCGGACAGTATTTTAAGACTGCGTTGGTAACCAAGTTGCATGTTGTCATGGAGATTATATTGAGAAGGGCAAAAGGAAACCAGGCTTGAGCTGATCGGAGTTTTGTTGCTGATTTGATAAGGAAGGATCCAAGCTCAGTATTTTATCAAACTAAAATTTGTTTTAAACGGGGTTAGTTCTGCGTTAATTCTTTCTGTCCAGAGCTTGATCTGAATTTTCCACTCGTATGGTAAAATCACAGGGCAACCATAATTTTCTAAAAGGCTGGGAAGGAGAAAAATCCAGATAACGAACATGAAAATTTAGGGGGCTTTGGGCTTAAAAGCAGTTTCTGAAGTAGTCCAAAAGATCAGAATCAGAACAGATTTTGCTTTCAACTTCAGGACTTTAAACACACACTTCTAGCAGTGCTCGCAAGTTCTGGCATTATAAATCCCTCCAGACCAAGCAGCCTCCCTCTTTGTACCTCTCTGCTCACAGCCGTCTTGTCTTTTTTCAGAAATGGGTGAAATTTAAGAGAGACTTTGACAACTTTAAAACCCAGTGCATACCCTGGGAGATGAAGATAAAAGAAGTGGAGAGTAAGTAGAAGTCAATTCATGCTGTGAGATGGCAACGAGACATTTTCTAAGGCAGCTTTTCTTTCATTCAGACCGCGCTCTGGTCCATAGGTCCTCACTCACCATGGGAACTGGTGCCACAAAATGAGCACGTGAACAGCACCAGCCTCCTCCTTCATTTCTTCTCTTCACCATCTGGAGGGTCTTTGGCAATACGTGGAGCAAGAATTGTGGGTAGATAGCTCTAGGTCTTGCTGAACACAGTTTAACCCTCCCAAATTCCTAACCATAAAGTGTCTTTTGTTTTAAGGTCACTTTGGATCCTCTGTTGCTTCCTATTTCATATTTCTGAGATGGATGTACGGTGTAAACCTTGTCCTTTTTGGATTAATATTTGGACTGGTTATAATTCCAGAGGTAAGTGCTTAATTCTGCCTGTAATATCTTGCCCATTGCTTAATATGAACATGAGATTGGTGGCTTAAATAAGGATTAGTAACAGACAAAGCTTTAGAACAACAAAATGCATGAGGATGATTATTTACAAAGAAAAACTTCTAAGGAGGCTGCTGAGACAGGAGCAAAAGTTGCATTGAAATCAGTAGCCCTAAAATGCTACTCAAGACTCTGTCCATCCAGCAGCTAACACAGGAACTCACAGACCTAGCATTAGGCTACTTTTACATTTTGGCTAAAGTGAGAAGCATGACCAAGGAATCCTCCTAGGTGCAAGCTCAGATCTGCAAGTGCCCTAAGAAATCAACTACGGTCTTCAACAGATGAAGAAAATCCCAGTGACATTATGGAATCTTCCAAATATTTCCTTCACCTCTTTGCACTGTACAAACTGTGGTTGAGGTAACGATGTTGAATCAGTT
>JAOWBP010002978.1:38258554-38268776 GCA_028571105.1 Tragopan temminckii
CTACTGAAAGGCTTAATTTCAATGCACAATTTCTTACCATGTATCTATATATCAAAGTCAAATCAAATTCAAAATAACGTTTTCTCCTAATTCCCTCAGAAAAACTCTGAGACGGCTCACAAAATGCTCTGATTTATTTGAGTCAACCTTTCCAAAAGAAAAAAAAAATTACTAGGAACTGCAACTTTCCTGTTGATAACTTAAGATCCGCACACATACACAATTCTGGATACTGTTCCCCACCCAGAGAAGAAAAATAAAAAAAACAAGTGACTGAGATAGAACCTGCTGTTGGCTGTACAGACACAGTCCTCTGTGGGCCAGCGGGCACTGGATGGCTTCAAAGAAAAAGACAGAGCCTGCAAGTCATGCCTGAGCTAATACTGACGTGTCAGTGACCTCACTGAGCACAGTGACCCAGTGCTTTGCACCTCACAGACAAACAAAAATGAGACTAGGACATATTTTCTTGGACTGTAGCACTGAGTGCTTGATGCACTTGCATTCACATTCATAACTGCCTATCAAAAAGTGCAGGTGCTGAATGCAGCAAATAAGCATTAGCATCAACTAATTATTTCTATACACAAGTATAAGCCAAGCCTCATGCTTCCTCTGAAACTAAAATAAGCAACTAGGAGCTGATGCAGGCAATACCATGAGGGATGTGAGGAAACTAAATATGCATGAGCTTGGACCGACCAGGAACAAACTTCTCAGAGCTCATCCCTTTGAGATAAGGGCAAAAGTGCTCCCGCAGGAGCTGTGAAACACTAAGCCAAGCTGGGAGTTGAGCTCATTCTGGCTCCCTCTCCTTCATAAAACCTTCAAGAAGCCCCAGACAGTTGCCGACAATTTGCTGGCAGCTCCATGTGTTCCTTGGTCTAAACCTTATTACTGTAATTGGTTGCTGTTAATAGGAAAGAGCAGAAACTAATTTGGCGGCACGGTATCACACAACACAACTTTCTCCCCATCACATGCCAATCCCACTTTTGCTGCTCTGCTCTAATAGAAAGTCATTTGCTGATGGTAAAGCGGTTTGTCAGCTTTCTCCCTGGTGGAAGCAGTGGCCTTGCTGTAGGAACAGCTAGCACACCTAATTTTGATAACAGCTCACACTAACGTAGTCATTCTTGTTGCTGCTAGCAGTAACCTTCTCATCTGACAGGTTGAAATTGTGATGTCCTTGCTGGGCATGTTTTGCCCTCCCCTGTTTGAAACTATTGCCACACTCGAAAACTACCATCCACGCATCGGTCTGAAGTGGCAGCTGGGGCGCATCTTTGCCCTTTTCCTGGGAAACCTCTACACATTCCTTCTGGCCTTGATGGATGATGTCAACGAAAAAGTAAGGGCTGAGATGAAAAGCCAAGTTTCCTAGCATTTTCTGGAGCCCATCACAGCCCATCTCTTCATCCTTTGCAGCATCTCCTTCTCTCTTCCCTATTGTTCTCAAACATTAAGTTATCCCAGAGAGGGGCTGAATTGGGTTTGGAATAGCTACCAGGTTAAGGTCAGGGACTCAAGGACACATTCATAGGCCTGTCTCCAACCAGCCTCCAACTTCTTTTTATAGGCACAAAAAAAAGAGGTGCTATAGTCTTCTATAATCACAGACTAATAAGGTAATTTGACTTTTTTCTCTGACACCATTTGCAGTTTCTGTTAATGCAGACCCCAAGGATATGATTTATAATCCTCTTCCCCTGCCCTCCTCTCCTTAGCATGATCCTGGTAGAGTGTTGCAGGCAGATAACTGGTGGAAAGGATAAACGTCTAACTGATCCACAGAAAAAAAATGACTCCATTTTAAGCGGAGAAGAATAAGAGGAATAGAAGCGGTTTGCTCAGCCCTGAAGAGCAATGAAACAAAGCATGGAGGACTGCACAGAGGTCCCTCCACATACCTACTGACAGGCCTGCTCTTTTTTTTGCTGCGGCCCCACACCACGGCTCATGGCTCTTCCATGTGCAGGGAACAAGTTGCTGGCTCCCCAAAACTCGCTGCTTTTGGTCTGGAAGGGCTGTTAGTTTACACTCTGGTGCAATTCTGTTGCAAGTAGTTTCTTGTATTAGGGGTGGTAACTAGTAGAGAAGAGAAGGGAACCCATTAGCATCCTTTGGAGCCCCCAACGTACTTGTTTTTGGCTGAGGTGTGTCTCCATTGCAGCTGGCTGAAGAGGATGTTGTGAAGAATATCACGCGCTGGACACTGTTTGGCCACTATAATTCATCCATGGAGAACAGCACGGCTACCCCTCCTCCCCTCGACCCTGCAGACGTGCCCAGGGGACCCTGCTGGGAGACGACCGTCGGCATTGTAAGGAATTTGTTAGGTAGTAAATCTCTGGGATTTTTCAGGATGGGTTTTTTTGGTTGATGTTTTTGATGTTTCCAGGAGTGACGTTTTCCTTGCAAATGGCATTGTCCTTCCCAACTCTCGCATAGTAGCACCAAGGTAACAAAAATCCTTGGCCGTGGTTCTCAAGCTATGGCCATGAAACCTCCAACACACACAAATCTGTAGCACTTTCCACAAAGAAATCACCCTTCAACTCTCCCGCTTTGGGCACCAAAAAGCTCTGCAGTTCTTCAGAATAGAAACTCCAGCAAGAATAGATCACAGACATCAAACCACAGTAATACAGAGATTTTTTTGACAGCACAATTAAAATTATTCCTCATGTATGTATGTTCTACATCAGCATTATTGCAGCACTGGCTTTGTGCTTTCATTTTACGTGCTGCCACAACACAGAGCTCAGTCAGTAACACTAACATCAACTATTAGGGCGAACAGCCATAACACAGCTCGTTGTTCCCAACCACAGAGGTGAAGTTTAGGCCCTGCTGAGTGCCTGAAAACAAATAGGGCATCTGCACACAGCATGCCTTTCTGAAGGTTACTGTCATAAAAACTGAAATGTCTTAATAAAAAATGTAGTCCTGAATGCGCTGCTGAAATTATAAGAGCTAAATGGTTTTTTTCCTTGCTTTAAATTGCAGGAGATTGTAAGGCTCACCGTGTCTGATATCCTGGTGACCTTCGTAACCATCCTGGTGGGAGATTTCATCCGAGCTTGCTTCGTGAGATTCATGAATTACTGTTGGTGCTGGGACCTAGAGGCTGGATTTGTAAGTCAATGTCCTGTTGGGTCTTATAGCTGAGAAGCCAGAAGTAATTTAAGGCCATATGTTCAAATATGGCAAATAGATTGATTTTGAATGCTTCCAGCCTTTATCTGGTCTTACTTGATAATTTAACTGATGTAGGCAGTCTCTGCATCACTTCTCTGGATCAGTCAGTTTGATCCCAGAAAATACCCTACAAAAATAGGGTTCGTTCTTCTATAGCAGGACTTGAAAACATGAAGATGAATTGAAAAAAATTAACATAATATTCAGTCATTATAACCCCAAAACTTTGAGTCCACCTATACTAACTTCCAATTCTCAAAGCCCCATATCTTCCTGTACTCTGTAAGAAGTAGCATGCTTTACTCACAACACAGTTTTCTGATCTGTGCTGGAGGCTGGCCTTATTTCTGCTGCAGCAGAATAAGGAACTCTTCCTTCTGTTCTCCCCATGCATAACACACACGAGTGCTGAACCCTTTGATATTCATTAGGGCTACATTACCAAAAGTGTCAGCACTGGTGCAGCACAAATACAAAGAAAAATAATGAAGGAAAAAAAAAGAAAGAAAGAAAGAAGAAAGGTCCATTGTTTCACATTATTAACAAACAAACAAACAAATAAACAGATGGATTAAGACAGAGAAGCATACATCTGGAAATAATGTGATTATATCAGAGCACCAGCTGGCTACCCATCCTGCTGGAAGGGTTTCCAGGAGAGGTCTAGAGAAGAGCAATGAGGTGAGATTTGCAAGTGCCTACTGGGCCTTGGTAAGACAAGGAGAGCTGAGAGTGGGCATTTTGCTGCCCATGGGGCTCTTCGAATTTATTCTGGAGGAAGCAGAGAACATTTCCCCTGGTGGACAATGGAATTCAGAGCCTCATGACAGCTCCCTCTGCATGTGCTCACAGATCTTGTTCTCATGTAAGCTTTTGTTTTCCTCCTCCAGGCTATCCCCTTGCTTCTCTTTGTTAAACACTTTTTTTTTTTTTTTTTTTTTAATGCTTTCCTCAAAACAACCTTTGGAAATACCACAAAGGGTTTTCTTCATTCTTAAGAAGATCTCCATTTTACAAATAGCTGGAAGTATCTTCTGTACTGCAGGCATTCCTTGATTTATATATAAAATAAAACAATAATAACAATAACAAACATAGCTATCCATTTCCTACCTCTCAGTGAAATGGAAAAGATCTGTTTCAGAACTTCCCCCTCTCCTTCTCCCTGGCTTTCAGCCCAAGCAAGCTGCGAGGTGATGTTGCACTCAGATACGAGACCCATCCAGCATCTACCAGGAGATGAGCCAACTAACATGCTCCAGCAGATTGCCTTTTGCAAATGAGCCATCTAATCCACTCAAGCTCAGAAGGAGCAGGGCAAGGCCCTTACTTACTAGGACTAAGCAGCAGAATAGTGTTGCAGCCCTTAACACGGAGCACTGCTAGAGGGTTTGCAGTGCAAATCTGGTAAAAGACAAACTCTCCTTTCATGCCATGCGGCTCCCATAGTAGTTACAGAAATATGGAATTACTGTAATCTTGCTGTTCTTTTTCTCCTACGTCTTTGGGAGATTACTCCTAGTGCTATGTGTACTACTCCATCAGAGCTCAAGTAGGGTTATCTTTTTCACCCACCAGCTCAGGAATGAAACAAGATGCTTTGGCAGCAGCCATCTAAACCAATACATGGAATACTGCACAATTGTATATGTGTTTTCTAATGCATGAAGTGAATAGGGCTTTTGCTTAATCTGGCCTTCCTACAGAGACTTTGCTTCCCTCAAAGCAGAAGACAAGAGACACTGAAAGCTTTTGTTACTTTCATGTCAAAAAAACAAGCAAGTATCAATATCTAACTAAAGGTTTAAAGTCAAAGTGGGCCAGAATCAAAAGAAAAAATGTAATATTTGTACCCATTTCTTCCCAGAGCTCTGAGCATTCAACTCACCACGGCTCTGACTAAGCTTCTTTTGAGTTTTCAACATAAAAGTCACACTTCTTAAAACTCAACTTTATAAAACATAACAGTATGAAGTACGTGCAAAGTGGGTCAAAAGCAGACACACTACATGGGACTTTCCAAACACATGAGGTCATTACCCATCATTTTTTTTAGAACTATGTTCTGTATTTTAATAGAAAAATAAATGTTGCTCATGACAACAGAAGAACTTTACCTATAGTTTAAATTGCCAGAATTGACCTGAGTTTTGTATGTATTAAAGCATATTTATGTAGAACAGTAGCTATATGATAGCAAACCTGGCAGAATAATAACTTATAAAATGACAAGTACTATCAACAGATTAGAGCTGCCTTTTCTGAATGTAGCACTCACATCAAACAGGTTGCTTCACAGAAGGTAGTATTTTAACTACTGACTAACATAGTGCAACACCTGATACTGATCAGGTTAAATATTCCTCCAGTTTTCCCTTCTCATGCTCTGTGTTTCTTCTCTACAGCAGCCTGCTACCCCAGGATCTAAGGACATGCATATACATATCTGGTGTATCATTTGCTTGCCAGATCATCATTATGGCTGGTTAAATATTCAGTATCTTACTGTGGTGAAACTGCAAGTCTGCAGGCAGGTGCACCAGCTAGTATAAAATCCAGTCCTGTGCCATGACTCCTTTGCTTGGAATTGCCTCTATTAGTAGGGAGGAGATATAAACATGTAGCAACTCTAAGTACTTCCATACATCTATGCGATTTTAAGCACGCCAAGAGAAGAGAAGCAGCCCACAACACAATAGCTCCAATTCTGCTTTCCTAGCTCTCGTTCTCTAGCAGCATGCACACAGTGGGAGCCCTCCCAGAAATCCCTTCATACCATGTCTGAATAAGTGTCCTTACACCCAGAGCAATAGCAAGCAATAAGCAGGTACCTCTGGCAACAACACTTTCATTTCTTTTTGCATTCTCTTCTCTTCCCACACAGCCTTCCTATGCAGAGTTTGACATCAGTGGCAATGTTTTGGGTTTGGTCTTCAATCAAGGAATGATTTGGTAAGATAATTTCATGTTTTGTTTTTGAATTATTGAAAAAAAGCCATCCTGTGGAGTTAGAATGTTTGGGTTTCGGTTTCTCTCGTTGTTTTGCTTTCTGCGCTTGACTACAAAAGCAGAAATTTAAAACTCTCAGTTTAGTTGCCAAAGAACAGCTGTCTACTGAAACAGGGAACAGTTTCGGAAACTCTGCCCTAGTTTCACTTTCTAAGGTCATTTTTTGGTAAAAATGCAATTTCCTCATCCTTTCAAAATGACTTAAGTCATTTTGGAGGAAGAGATCAGGAAGGGTTCTGGGAGAGCTGCAAGCTCACCTTGTCAGCACAAGGGTGGCCACAGAGCCAGCTCAGCACGTCAGGCAAAAGAGGCACAGCCCAAAATTGCCCCAAAGGAGGGCAAACTAGAGCTGCTCTTGTGACAGCACAAGGCAACCACACAAAGACCTTCACTTCCTCTGGGAACAAGATTTCATTTGCCAGGGTTTAAGGTTCCTCTACTTCAACATCTCTGCAGACTCAAGGATGCCTCCCTGCTGAGTACATCCACTTGACATTTTCCAAGCTACCCCCATGCAATTTTTGCCACAAACTGCAAATCCTTTGCAGCCACTGAGGTTTGAGGCCCTTCTGGTGCTCACTGTGTGGTCACTATAAAATGGGCGCAGGCACTTCTTGAAAAGTACAAGGATATCACAAACCAGCTCACTCAGGCTTTAGCTGTGGGCAAACTTCCACCACATTAACAACATTTTTTCTTCCTTTGAAAATAAAAAAAAAAACCTTCCAGTCTGTCAAAAATTGGTACCTTTTCCTCTTGTTTCCTTTTCAGGATGGGATCCTTTTATGCACCAGGGCTCGTGGGTATAAACGTGCTGCGCTTATTAACCTCCATGTATTTTCAGTGCTGGGCTGTCATGAGTAGCAATGTTCCTCATGCACGAGTATTCAAAGCATCCAAGTCTAACAACTTTTACATGGGACTGCTGCTGTTGATCCTGTTCCTCAGCCTCCTACCCGTGGCCTACACCATCATGTCCCTGCCTCCTTCCTTTGACTGCGGACCATTCAGGTAGTAGCAAAATATGAAAAATACCTGTTTGTTGCTCTGGTGCAAAGAATTATTTCCACAAAGTTTGAAGGCCTGGTCTCCAGCAGAGATGGTTTAATATCTTCAATTTCCATCATGAGGCCATAAGCCTTGCTCACTTCTGGAGGCACACAGTCTGCTGGGAGCACTCCGCCTCCTCTGAGCTCATCTGCTTTTCGCCAGTGCAAGCCCAGGTGTTTTGCCCCCTCCTCTGCTACTCAATTCCTAGTGCTTCCTCATCACACACCAGTTAAACGTGTGGGAGACAGCAGGATGCAGCCTTAAGTCTCCCAGCAACATCATGGTAGCAGAATGGGATTCTAAACCCTCCAATACCTTCCACATAACCAAGAAATCCCACGCCATGAGCTGTGCTTAATTTTGATGGAAAATTGCAGGAAATGAATAGATCGGAGTCTGAAGAGTTGCTGCTTTTAAAAAGAAAAGCCTATTTTTTTCCCTCTCCTAGATTAGCACTGCTCAGAGCATTCAGTGGACTGGATTAACATGCCAATAAAGTCTAATTTGATCGAGTAACACCATTTCCTGGTCCTACTGAGTCTGACTCAGTACGGAGCCAGATTGGAACAAATTGTTCCTGTGGGTTATCTATCCACTGATAGAGAATGATAATAAAAGACTCAGGGAGAAAGGCAAGAAACCAAAATTTCCTCTGTTCTGTAACAAGGACAGGTGAGTAGCAGCAATGTCAGCAGATCTGACAGGAAGCTAGTTGCCTGCATGCTATCATTTGGAGATGACTAACCTGAAAAGAAAGAGAGCTATTTTAATTCTCTGTCTCTTCTTCAAAATCCACTCAGCCTATTTCACCCCCTCAGCACAACTTTCCACCCATAACTTGACTGAAAGCTTAACTCTCCTAGGCTTAAGGCAGCCGAGGAAGCTGGAACCCCATCTAGCTAATCTTGTCTCTCATCATGAGGACAAAGTCCAATGCCTTTCTGAGCAGAATCCAAAGGGACTGCAAGGAGGAAGAAGGCCTAAAAACAAGGAATAGCACTCATGGGCTGAATTCACAGGTGCTGGGGGAGAAGAAGGTCAATTACACAATCCAGCCAAATTCTCAGCTTTTACATTTTTGTTCTACTTTCACATAGAATACCCTCATTTGCTTTATCAATCCAATTTGAAATGACTCTTTTGCTGAGTTTCCTATTAAGTGATAATCACAGCTTGCTATTTCTGTCATTGCTTAACAGCTCTTCAAGTTGGTTCATCATTTCAGAAAGGCAGAATTTGCATAAGGAAAGTCATCTTTAATGTGAGAAGGCCACATCTAACAAGATATTGATCAGAAATGTATGGTTATTGCAATCTGCAGATTTTTATACATTCCAGAATGGTAAATGGATAGAATTCATAAAGGACCTGCCTACTGAAATAAATGTACAATCTTTGGGATCAAGTTGGCTTAGCAGAGATTATTCCTATAATCAGTGGTAGGGCTGGACAAGGGGAAATGGACAAAAAGATAATTTGGAATGAAGTCATTTCAGTAGAATTTTTACTTCCAAATCCTTGGTGACCAACAGCAAGATGATGTTCACTGAGAGAGAGGAAACATGCTACTTAGCATCATTAAATTGGGAGTTACTGTGTCCCTCTAAGTTCTCTCCACGCTTCTTAACTGACCATTTGTCTTTCCAGTGGAAAGAAAAGGATGTATGATGTCATTCAAGAGACCATCGAGCTTGACTTCCCACTTTTTGTTGCCAAGATCTTCGGCTATGTGGCAAATCCAGGACTAATCATTCCTGCAATTCTGCTCATGGTGTAAGTTTTCCTTGCAATATTACAATCACAATATGGTGGGAGGTGAGGAGAAAGTTCTAAAAATGGCTGGGATTTTAGCGACGTCTACATACATCTGCTGAGATTACAGCCTGGATGAAGACAGACACACTTCCTGCTCCCCAAATCCTTGCCTGACCCAGTTTCCCAACATTTAATTTCCCAACCCAATTAAACACAACCTTGTAGATTAAACATATTGCTGACAAAGGCCTCATGGTTGTCACAGCTTCCATTTGAAAAATTTTCAGTAGCCAGTAGGAACTAAATGGGCAGTGGCAGCCTGGTGCCTTGTGGAGAAGCAATTTCTGTCACAGCTGGTGGTATTTACAGCACTGCCAAGCCAGGGCATTCAAAAATTACATGTTGCAAAAATATGAAGAGAGTATATTTTTTTCTATTCTTGCGAGTAATATATCTGAAATTTGTTTCAGTGCTGTTAGATCATTTCAGCTTTGAAGCTACATCAGAAACCATACTTGATCCTTGATGCCTCCAGCAGCATCAGAACCAGGACAGTTCTCATTTTATTTATTTACACGTATACATTAAGAGACTTTTGGCATTACTCTTGAGGTTTCCAAAGCTATCAAAATGAGTGGGAGAGCTGTGGCCAAATTTTACTGGCAGCTTTGAGCACGCCAGACTAAACAGCTGAAGATAGTGAAGGGTTTGGAAAGCATATTCTACAGGCTTGCCTCTCTTACACTTCCCTTGGCATGTGATCATGTTGGCTTCAGGTCTGATCTCTCTCGGGCACTGTGGTCATTCACTGTGAGTACATTACACTGAAGATAATGCCATTAAATTAAATCAAATGTAAGTTTATGTGTTACAGAGTTTCTAACAGGAACAGCCTGAGAAAAATCCAAATTAAACTGAAAATCACTAATTGTCCCTCACCCTGACTTCGTACTCATTTTAACCTAAATAAAGATTATTAGATACTGTAACACATGCAGATCGATCCCAAACTTAGAAGAATCAGATATGAATCACACAGAAGACAAGAAGTCTAATGTCACAACTCCGGTATGGCAAAGCACATTATTGAGCTATGAGCTCTAGTTCCCCAGGCCTCACAGTAGCACTGGCAGATGCTACAGCTTGTATGAAGGCAGCAGAACTAACCCAACCCAAATGGATAACCTTTGCAAAAGGACTATAAGTC
>JAOWBP010002978.1:38271250-38284644 GCA_028571105.1 Tragopan temminckii
TTGATGTGCAGGTGAAAAACAGTGACAAGTGATGTCTCTCAAAGGTTGTATTGGAACTGGAACATCTTTGTTGGTGACACAGACAGTGAGACTGAGTACAGTCTCAGGAAGTTTGTGGGTTACACCAAACTGTGCAGTATGGTCAAAACACAGGAAGATGTGCCATCCAGGGGGACTCCGATGGGCTTGAGAGGCAGGCCTGCATAAACCTCATGAATTTGAACAAGACCAAGTGCAAGGTCCTGCACCTGGGTCAGGGCAATCCTAAGCACAAATACAGGCTGGGAGGAGAGTGGATTGAGAGCAACCCTGAGGAGAAGGACTCGGGGGTGCTGGCAGATGAAAAGCTTCATGTGTGCACTTGCAGCCCAGAAGGATGGCTGTGTTCTTTGGGGTGGAACATGACAATCTTCAAGTTCTCTTTCAAGCCAAACCATTCTATGAGTCTTTAAGTGACTGTGTAGTCCAGGCTCAGCAATCAAGTTTAATTAAGCCCTATATGTAATCCTACACAGGATGCTTGCGCATAGGCTCACTGTATGGGCAACAGGTCCTACGGGAAACCAATTTGGATTTTTAGGCTTCACTTTGTGCTCTCAGGAAGGCAGCAGCTTTGGGAATTTTATCTTCTCTCCCAATGAAACTTTCTTTCTCCTTGATCCTATTACTGCAGCAATACATTTATTTTTGTAGCCTCGCTATCTATTATCTAAATGCTGTGTCTGAAGCATACCAGCGCGCCAACGCAGAGTTAAAGAAGAAAATGCAATTGGTAAGTATTCGTCCAGCAAAGCCATCCTTGAAATACCGTGCACTTCAAATTTGATGTGCAACGTATGCTTTTAAATTGCTGTTCACTTCAGACTATGTTAGTGACACAAGAGGAAGATGCATTTAATGCTAGCTCATTCCTCTCTGATGGCATTTAATGGCTAACTGCAGAGTGGTCCCATCCCATAATAGGCTTCTATTTCAAACATCAAAACTACAATAAGTTTTCCCATAAACTGCACTTTCCACCTACAAAAATAAAATACCTCCGAGTTCAAGTAATGTTTTGGAGCCTGACTTTACCCAGGAACAATGATAAGCCTAACAACACAGCAGCCTGATTTCGTAGAGGCTGAAAAACAGAGATCCATAAATAACAATATGGCAGTAACATATCAGTAATTCTCAAAGCCCTTTACAAAGGAGGCTGATGTCTCCGTCTTTGCTGTACAGATAAGAGCAGCAAGATACAGATAGTGGAAATGACTTGAATTTGCAGGGTCGGATTGGACCTCGTGGCATCCAGAACTGAGGGAGGTTGCACCATGCAGAGGACCACAATGCAGAGACCCCTAAAGTCATTTCGATTAAGTTTAGAAGCAGAACACCCACAAAAGCGCAGCTCTGCTCAGATAGTGTGTCACACGAGACAACAAAGCTGTCCCACTGCCATGGCCGTGCTGACCTGACAGTATTGGTTTCTCTCTGAGCTGTGGGAGACTGGAAGAGGCTCAGTGTGACAACCCACTGAGCTCACTGTGATCTGCGACCGTTGCCCAAAAGCCTGCAAGGTATGCCCAGCAGAACAGAGGCCTCTCTGCAGGTTGGGACCTCTCAGCTCTAGCAAGACCACAAGTGCCCTTTGCATACCATAGCTCCAGCATGCAGGCTCCTCTCTCGAGGAATTGCCCTTTTTGGAGGAGGGAGGAAGCTGGAGTGGCATCTGTCTGGGCTTTCTCTTTGCGTAAGAGAGGAAGCCTCTCCCTTCCCCACACAGCATGCTTGTTCTGATCAGAAACAGCTCCCTGATGTTCCTTTTCCTCTGCCATAGAAATGGAAATTTTTCAAGACTTAAATATGCACAAGTAAAACTGAAGGCATCCTGACAGTGCTCCCCAGCCATGCCGCTGTCCCTTCCTCCTCTTCTGGTGTTCATCACCAGTCCTTCAATATACCCTCCAAGATACAAATTTAAAACAAACCAGAGGCAAAACCATCTCTTCTAAGGCTCCCCGACCTGTCCAGAGTGTACTTTCTCTCCATAAAATTGTTTGAAATCTTGATCACTCGACCAAGGTTCAGCAGTACTTTGAACTTGGCAAAATGATTGCACAAAGCCACTTAGCATGACATCACGCCACCATTTCACAGATTAAATCCTCAGTTTCAAACTAAACTCAATGATTTTCATCAATGCAGCAACGTGAAGAAGAGAAAAACAAGAGGAACAACAAAGCCAGCACCAATTCCATGATGCAAGATCTGGAGGATTTACTTGCACCGAGTACAAAGAGTGAAAGCTCTCCCAGACAAGCAGAAGGTAAAAACTAAACTACTCCCCCAACTCCCCTGAAAAAAATCCCTTTTGTCTTACAGTGGTGACTGGGAAGGATAGAGAAACTGGGACAATACAAATTTGTGTGGGATCATATGAGTATGACTAGAAGATTTTGTCCCCTTATGGAAGTCCATTGGCCAGTGGACACTCAGGAAGGGCATACTTTTAGACTACATTATGTCAAACACAGGCTTATCAAGGCATGGGAACTGGAATCCAAAATTATGATTCAGTTCCCAGCTATCGGTCATACCAGTCATGAAACCAACAATTAATTCAGAAACAATACTGAAGATACAGCATTGTTTCTAGACTGACGAATTGAGCCAGAAATTATCATTATTTTAATTGAGATGTTCATTGAAAAATTTGTTATGAATGAGGTGGAGGCATTTTTCAAGACTGCCTTGGTCTCAGGGCATAGAAAAAGGCTGCTCCAAAAATAATGCCTCCTATTTTATTACATTGGCCCATGATCTCAGAGGCGGGTGCTGGTGGTATGGTAGCAGAGGCTGAATCTTCCCACCACCATTCCATTACGTTTTGTTGCTATGCAACAGATGGCAGCAGAGGGGAAGCTGACAAAATGGCATCTGACATAGAAGCGCATCTGAAACAAAGGTGTGTCGTTGAATTCCTCCATGGGAAAAAGTGAAACTCATTGACATTCATTGAATGAATGTTTATGGAGTTCAAACAGTGGATGTTAGCACAGTAAGGCAGTGGGTGGTGCATTTCAGCAGTGGCAACGGGTCACCTTTGTTGGTGCAGATTTTGACAAGTGTGCAATGCAGGCTCTTGTTCTTTGATGGTGAAAATACATAGCCAGTGGCAGAGCCTATGCTGAAAAACAGTGCTTTGTAGATAAGAATTTGCTCAATCAAATAGAGTCATTTGCTGTTTGTACCTGAGGCAATCTCTACAACGTCAAGTAGGAGGCATTACTTTGAGAGCAACCTACATAAATGCATGCTCTAGGTTCTGGCAGGGGATCCTTGTTTAGGTAGAAATGTGCAGGGGGTGGTACTGGCATCAGACAGATCCTCCAGACTCTGTTTGAACCATACCTTTCTTGAACACCAAAACCTTCTGCTCTCATTTGTAAAAAGCAGTAGAACAAGTGCAAAAGATTTATCTCAATGCAGATTAGAAAATCAAATTAGTTCCACCATAGCCCTCTTGCATTTAGATGGGTGGCTGTTTGCTAGAGAGGCCAAAACTAGCTGAAAACTTTGGCCAACCTGTTCGATCAGGGAGCAGACGCAGAGCATTCACTTAAATGGAAATAGTTTGCAGCGTTGGGGGTGCACTGAAAATGAAGACTGAAATCAGCAATTATCCATAACCACGACAAGGCACACGTGAACTAGTGTGGCTTGTAGGACTATTATGTATTTTAAATGTATTGGTAAGAACATGCAAGAAGGACTTGGACAGCAGAGACTTTTGCTGCACGTAGAAGAAACAGCATCCAGTGGGGGAGAGGAAGAAAGGCAATGTTTTCTTACAGGAAAATAATATTAATGATCTTTACTCTAGACAAGAAAACAGATTCTCCCAGTCAAGCCAGCCCTGTTAGGAAACAAGAAAAAGCAGAAGCCCTGAACAGCAGTCCCATAACCACTGGGAGAAGAGCAGCGTTCATCCCACCGCCACACGTACTGGTGACACGGCCGCTGACACCAGGCACTTGGGCACCGTACCCAAGACAGCCCTGGCCAGGAGGACGCCCAATGGGGCCATTCCCTGCAAGAGGGAGAGGACAGCCACGATACGTACACCCTGTCTGATAAACTCAGCAATGTTTCTCCTGGAAGTGTTACACAAGCTATAGTAGTTTTCATAGGAAATGACTGTTGTTTGCTGGTCAATCACTCGTGATTGTCTGTATCTACCCAACACTGATTCTATCTAAAAAGCTTTATTTAGAGGTTTAGAATTACTGCAACCCCTTGTGGCTGCCCTGATTTTGATCATAAAGGAGATGGGAGGTGTTGGGCTGGCACTCAGTTGTGGCATTGCTAGCTTACTACATAGACGACGACCCTGTGGCCACCAAGAGCTGTATGGCAAGTACACTTGGTGGAGCGAGCATCTGTCAGGCCCCTCAAAGTCTCTTTCAGTTAATAAAACCAGAATGATTTTACATTCCAACAAAGATCTTTTGCTGTCCCCACCTGAGGAATTAAGTATTCTTAGAAAAAGCAAAAAAAAAACCCTTTTCCAGCTGCATGGCAGGCAGTACTGGGAACAGAGGACACTTAGTAGGCCAGCACAGAAGGACATTGTCAGCAATATTTCACCCTTCTTGACAGCTTTCCTCCTGTCTGCATCCTCTAAAATTTCATCTGTTTTAGCCCTGCTGTGCATCTCTCCTCCACTTTCTCTGTCTTCTTGCTCTGCTCCTCTTTTCAGTCAGCTTACAATAGCTTGAACCATTATTTCAATCCCTCAACATGAGTTCTGATTTAGTAAGATCAGCCAGCGCAGTCAAGAGACTAAAAGTACTCTGGACTGGTTTCTGACTATAACCAGTGTCAGAAAACCTGTGACTTCCTAGAGCAACACAGCAAGACTTTACCAAGTTGTCCTGTTTTACATCTTCATTTTGTTCCAGTTGCCACAATCCCATCCCAGCCAGCACGGGTCTGAAGGAAGATGCTCACGTACTTGGCATTCTTCACAAAATTTATAAAAATAAACTCATTTTCTTCAGTAAAAAGAAATTCATTGATACTTCTAGGAAGATTTTAACTACAGCAAACAGATATTTTGAGTTAAATGTGCCCACCTTAATTTTTCCTCACTAAATGCAATAAATCTTCTTGTGTGATGAGTTGAGTACAGGAAATTCAGCAACTTAGTCTCCTTTATGCCTGACAGAGGAGAAAGCAATTGACATTCAGTGCAGGAATGCCTGCATTGAAGGAACTGGGTAAAGAGATTCAGTTCAGTTGGATAGAAAGCAGATTGGGAAAATGGTTCCCTTTTTCAGGTCCAAACCAACAAAGGTATTAAGGTATCTGATTCCTCATAGAAATTAACAACTTAAACATTGTGCAGTGCACATCTGTAGAGAGAGATCTAGCTCATTTCTTGATGCCTGGGCTTATGAAAGAGAACAGAGCCTTAAGGAAGTACTTCCAGGAGATTCAAATGAGAATCAAGAAGATGGAGAATTCAGAATTTCTTCAAAAAAATAAATCACTGTATTTTGCTTCCAAATACAAAAAGGCAAACCAGTGGTTCATATAAATAGCTGCCACCACATTGTGGTTCAGAGTCAGTTTGGCTGTTACCAATGGTCAGCATTACTTGGTCTCCCAGAGAACCTCATCATGGGATGTCACTCATCCGATTTATTCCTGGCCTTAGGGGAACATTTCTCTAAGCTGGGTCTCATGAACAAAGTCTCAGATGAGCTTGACATCTCACACATGCATGGGTATCTCTTCCAGGAGAATCCACTCCATGACCTTCCCAGGCACACATGTGAGGCTCATCAGCCTGTAGTTCCCTGGGTTTTCCTTTTTCCCTCTCTTGAAAATTGGAGAGAAGTTTCCCTTTTTCCAGGGAATCTTTTCACAGGAGACTTTGCCTGACAGCCACAATTTTTCAAATATGATGAAGAGAGATTAGGTGACCACATCAGCCAGCTCTTTCAGAATCCTGGGATGCATACCATCCTGCCCCATAGACATGCACACATTCACCCTCATGAGGTGATCTCAGAACTTGCTCTGCTTTTACGCTGGGAGAGTTTTGCTCCCCCAGCACCCCTCAGGAGTTCAGGGACACAAGAGGCATGTGAATCCTGACTGGCAGTAAAGACCACGGCAAAGAAATTATTACATACCTCAGCCTTCTCTATGTCTGAGAAGACCAGCTCTTCTTTTTCCATTTTTCAGAGAGATACATGCTCTTTTGCCTGCCTCTTATCTCAGTGTATCTAAAGAATCCCTTATTGGTGTTTTTCACATCGCTCGCCAAGTTCAATTCCATCTATGCTTTCGCTTTCCTGATGCCATCCCTGCACATCTGGACAGCATCCCTATATTCTTCCCAGGCCTGCTTCCACTGCTTATACTTTTCCTTCCCCCCCATCTCCCCCCCCCCTCAGTCTGACCAGCAGGTCCTTGCTCAGCCATGCTGAAGATTTACGAAGAAGCCAGAGCAGAAGAGGACTACAGACAGGTTTTGAAAACCTAGAAAACTGAGGTAGACTTAGATCAAGATTGAGTAACTATTCTAGGATCTGGATGCTCTCCGAATCAGGCCCCCGAGTCTTGCAATAACACTGAGCATTACAAAGCACTCCATTGTCTCTGGATCATGAATGCTCATTAGCTAAAAGTTTGTTTGTCTCTAATTGTGATACATTAGGTTCATCCATTGATCAATGTTGTGTGTAAGCTCAGAGTCCTCAGGAGACAAGTGCAATGGTATCAGATAGACAACAATATCTGCAGGCTGGTGACAACTTTCTCCTCGACTCCAGTACAAAATAGGGACCTCTTTTAAATTACAACAGTTCAGAAGGGTGTGAAAATGCCACCCCTATTGACTGACATGATTATTTGGCTCCAAGTTTTGAGCCTATTTACTAATTACTCACATATAACAAGGTTAATCCTCACAAACTCATTGGAGCACTCAGTAGCATTTGGTTTCATCCCTATTTTTCTACTGGTAGGAAGGAACAGCACTAAGCATTTTTCTGAGAATTTAGCATTGATTTTTCTCTCCTCCTCCCCTGGCATTCATCCCAAAATTCCCATGTGTTCCAGGCTCACTTCAAGGGAAAATGCAGAAAAACAACTCAGTGGTGTGTTACTAGAAAGTTCCCACTACATCTTGTGCAGTACAGAGCTTGCTTTCATACGCTGCTAGAATTGTGCTCTGCATTGCAAATTTTACATACATCTTGCTGCTGCTAGCTCTAATGCTTTATCCAAAAGGTTTTCGTAGAAAATAAGGAGATACCTAAACTTAATTATTTTCTTATTCTTCTCGATGAAGGCTTATTTTCAATCGGGCAGCTCCCATGGATATCAGCACTTAGTTTGCGCGAGCAGACAGAGCAGGTAAAGATTGATCATCTGTTCGATACCAACGAGGAATGGGAATCCATTAAAAAATAACTAAATAATAAAAAAAAAGAATTAAAATAAATTATTTTTTTAAATAGCAATTTTGCAAAACAAATGGCTAAGCTTGAACCTTGGAAGGGACGTCAGCATTCATACTTAGGGTCAAAAACGGTGTTGAGCTGTTTGTCATGCAGTGCTCAACCGTGATGTGAGACAAAATGGTTTTTATATTTACAGTGAACCAAAAAAAGTAAACACTACTAAACAGGTTTGCTCAGAGACAGCAAAGTGGTACAAATATCTCATGTACATGCATAGAATACACTGGTTTTGCATTCAGTGCCATAACTTTTAGGGCTTGACTTCTCCAAAGCAGATCTCCTGTGTGAGGAGAGACATTTTCACTCTGGTCAAAAGGGGCCCTTAAGAAATGCCAGATCATTCCCTGCAGTGAGAAGGGATCATTGAGAGATGTGGGATAAGTAAATAAATGTGCCTGACAGAGAAGGACAAGAGCATACACCACCACAGACAAGATGCTAGTGATGCTGACGCAGTTTCTGCCACAAAAGCAACCATAAATCAAGCACTTTCGCTGCCTCCAAGGCAGGGCAAACAGGGAATCGTGAAACCTGGCCTCGCCAAATCTCCAAACCGCATCTCTTCAGATTGGCTGTGTCCCAGCAAGGAAAGAAAGGGAAGGAAGCTCACCAAAAGGCTGATGCCAGGCTTTAAAGAGCAATTATTTGGCTTTGATTCGTGCTGCATGCATCGTTATCAGCTCTCCAGTCTGACAGCTGCAGGGACTTTTTTCCTCTCCACTGCACTTTCCTCACCATTTGTCTGAGCCCCAAGGCAGCAGCCTGTGCAGGTGGCAGCCTGGATTCATCCTTGGCCAAGACTTTATCGCTCACAAATGCTCAAACATTGTTTTTTTCCTAGGGAAAAGGCAGCTCCAACAAACTGAGGATTTCTAGGTCCCAGCCCATGCCTCACACAATAAAGTCATAATTGCTGAATCTGAATTCAGCAGCGTGTTTAAATGAACCACATCAATGTGATGCTGCAGCAAGCTAACGCTGGAAGCTCTGGCTTTGCTGCAATTACTCATTTCCAATCACAGAATCCAATTCCCCTGCTCCCCTTCAATTCAACTACCTACAGTCATGCTGAAAAGATGGTGAATATTGTCTCTAAATCTTATACTGGTATCACACGGCGTAACTTAAAGACACTCATCTCCTCCATGTGCTCAGATGTAGACCAATGTCTTCACTGTGGGATCTGAAAATCAGCTTCGTCCCCCAGAGCCTTTGGCACAATTGCAATTATCTTCATAGTTGGGCCCTTCCATGGATGACCACACTTTCTGAAGGAACCTATGACTTCCCTAAGAAATCAGCAACAATCCACATTTGTAGCAAAGAAAAAGAGAAAACACAGATCCACATAACATTTCTTCCACAGAAAAGTCCATCTGAGTGATTCCCCCACTCCTGTTTTCCTGTAACAACTTTCATATAAAACAAAATCCACCACAGTGACATAGCACCATTACCTGGACAGTCTGGGTGTGGTCAAACCATCTCAGTGATTGAGTTCATGGATAATAATAGATGAAATATTAATAAAGCCAAGTAAGTAACCCATTGCATATCACTGGGGAACAGCAGCTGCAGTCATCCCAGCCTCTCTCCTTCCATTCCATCCAACAGAGCAAAGTTGTTTAGGGGAACCAAGGCTTCTGCAAAAAGGCTGCAGAACCAAACCTTGCTCTCAATAGGAAGCATTTTACACATATGGGACACTTTATTATTATCATTTAGATTTTTCTGGATAGCAGAAACAGTGAATAATCCAGTGCCTAATCACTAAGGTGTTCAGGATCTTCAAAATATGAAGCTTACTATCAGGTTAATTAAAATTAGGTGTCAGGAAGATCATTGAAAATCAGGTAGAGAGGGGAAACAAAACCATTGTTTCTTCAGTAAATAGAGCACTTTGGCACAGCAGCTGCCCCCTACTCCATGGGCAGCGGCTGAAGCGGGCAGCCCAAGGGGCTTGCTTTGCATCCCAGCACCAAGTTTGTGCCCCAACAAAGAGAGCTGCTGCACTTTGGGAAGCCCAGCACTTTGCTGAGGAAAGCTGCAGAAGCATTTCTATCCTGCACATGTAAAAACAGATAACCAATGGAGACCGCAAGCAGCCACAGCTCAGCAGGGTACCATTGCCCTCTGCTGATAGCAGCTGCTGGAGGACATCTCCCTTAAAGCTCCTGTTTTTTCCACACACTACCTACGACTTCTGAAACAGAGTAAGAGTTGGCAAGGAGGAACCATGCAGAGGGGGGATGTACATGCTTATAAATGATCTTGCTGGGCTTGGCTGAGGCTATGCAGGTGCTGAGCATCAGTTGTCAGCATGAGCCCCTCCTTTGGTCGCAGGGGTTAAATAGAGTATGAACAGTTCCATTCACTAAAGGCAAAGGCAAGATAGTGAAAGCCTAGTTCATTTAAGAGGAAATAAAGGAATCTGAGCAAATATGTCATATATAGAAGAGTTTAAGGACAGATGATAAATATTCAGGGAACATAAGATAAATAGTCGGGAACTTACACACACCAAGTATTTCCTGCTGATGGCAAGCGTATGGGTGCAAAACTGTCCTTTCACCCTATCCTGACCCACTGCCATCAGCTTTCTTGTACTTTGAGTGATTCATGCTCAGCTACAGCACCACCACCACTGTAGGGAGGGAAAGAGGGGACCACATAAATGGGATGCTCACTAACACACCGCTTTGACAGATACCAGAATCACACCCAGCAACATCAGATTTCCAAGAGATGCCACCTCCTGCCCCACTGTCCCTCCCTTCAAAGTTGTCCCTATGTTTCAGGTCACTATGTTTCAGCTTACTGTCACAACAGCACATGTGGCACCAAGCGAGCACAGCAAGACATGAACTTTAGTCTTTTTCCCAGAGGTGCAAAATACTAGCATTGGATATCCATTTCCTCACTGCCATGCATTGCAGTGCTGCCAACAGACGTTACCTTCGTCTGCTGAGTTAACCCTGTAAAGGCATCCCTTTATTTATTTTATAATATTTAATTATTTTATAATATTTTATTTAATTTGCTACACAGGGTTACTCCAGCCATGTTGGAAGTGCGTCGTCCCCACATGGGGATAGGGCTTCTCCACAGCAGCAGAAAGCTGGCAGTGGGGAAACCTTTGCCTTTGCACTGACCTCAGCATTGAGCCACTGACAAAGCTGGTTACCCTGTACAGAAGCAGTGGAAGTCTGATGTAAAACATATATTGGAAAACCAAATATCAGGCATGTTTCTTTCAGGCCACTTCCATCCTCATAAACGCCAGTAACACAGAAGAAGTTCAGGAACAAAATCAAATATCCACCCAAAGATACAGGAGGGTGCACATAGCCACGATAGCTTTTTGACTTGGACAAAGCTCACATCTCCTCACTGTAACTCAAACCAGAAGTGCAGCAAGACCTCACAGCCATATCCTAATCCTCCTTGTCCTGCCAGGAATGGGAAGTGCTGCCTTTCCCCATTCCATTTCCTGCTATTTGCAAGGCTATTGCTCTACCTGGCAGTGGGTGAGAAGGGAGCCCCAGGGGATTTGAGGGTCCATCAAGGCACGAGGCAGAAGCTTGAGGCTTCCCGGCAACAGGCTCCAAAGTGGCTCCAGGGAATCAGTGCTAGTTCTGTAGCAAGCTCTTCATGTACTGCAGTAACCAATTATTCTGACCCTACCCCATGAGAGGTGACCATAGGAGGCTCCATGCCATGAGACTCATCCATGGTGGTCTCCATCATACCTCATCTAATCCAGTAAGGTCCAAAACCCCATACTCATTGCCTCCAGTTTGCATTACCCCATGGGAGACGTTTGTTGCCCTCCTTTGTATTTTGTGTCATAATTTATTGTTAGCAGAAGAGCCTCAGGAGTCACTAATCACTAAAGCACTGTCTCAGAACACAGCAGAGTGTGACAGCAGCCTTCTCATACCAGAACAGACGCTGTGTTGCACACACACACACCAAGCCTTTCCCACACTGCATCCAGCCAAGAGACTCTCAGTTCTAACACAGGTAGCTACAAAACAAACATTAGATGCAAGATCAATCTATCTGCTCTTTGTGTAATTCTAGGAGGACAGACAGTCAGGATTTAAAATAAAATCAAACAAACATAAAGACTTTGTTACTTACCCAAGCCTCCACCTCCTGGTTCCCAATGGAGCAGAGATTTCTGCATTTCTGCTTTTCAGCCAGTTCAGACCAACTTGCAGCCACAAGAGGATGGTTCTCCAGAGCACTCGTCTCACCTGTGCACCATGCAGTGCTGGAAACTTGCAGCATTTTATATCAGAAGTCTGACATTTGACATTTTCGTTGAGTTTCTTGCTTCATATTTGAGGCGTGGTTCAAGAAATCTCAGTTCTTAGTTTAAAACAACACGTAGGAAGAGCCTTGAAGTCAAACTCTGGCATGAGAAATCCAAGCCATGTTCAGGCAAGCAAAAGCACATTTAAAGCTAAGCTCACAACTTTTCAAAGGGCTGAACCCTTGAAGTCAGGAAAAGTAGTTACTGCATTTCTCAGCTATCTGATGGACAGGCACTGGCTGTTTGCACCACTCAAATAAAACGTGCTCTTTGTACAAAAGAAAGAAGCAATCAGAAGCGCACTCACCTGTTCCCCTCACTGCAATCCTTGCAGGAAAGGAGAGGAAATGCTCTAGCACCCGGGGCTTACAGAGCCTTACCCAGCTGGGTGAAGAAACCAAGCTTAAAACCTCCAGAAAACGTGCACTGAGAGGGGAGTGGTAGGGTTATGTATGTGTGTTTTTAGTCTTGCTTTTCAAGTTAGAGCCTCTAATAGCAAAATAACAACTGAAGGGAAATGGTACTCACTCTGCTTCTCTCTCCACATGTGCTGCTCATCTTTCCTCATCTAAGCAAAACCAGTAGGTACAAAGAGTTGTACAACCTGACTTTGCTACCTGTGAGGAGGAGACAAGTCCCTTCAGAAATACTGGAGGTGATGCGCCAAGAAAGATGGATGAGCTAGAAAGTTTCTGAGGCATCTTAAGTTAGGAGCACTGCATTCCTCTGCTGGAAGCCAACAGCATCCCACAGCTGCTCCCTCGGGGAGAATTATAAAGCGCAATCACAGTTTGCAGCTGAGCAGAGAGGCAGCAAGTTTAACACTCGGTTATATATACAAAAACAGTAGTTACGTGCAGTTGTGAAAAGTGTAGTATGAGGGAAAGTGCACCATCCTGCAGCAGGGAACGAAAAAGCCAGAGGAGGCAGGGGAGTGCTGGCTGGACCAGCCCTGCCCGGGGTGCAGTTGGCAGTCGGGCAAACCAGGACTAACAGCCCCATCTACTGGGCTGTCGGAAATGCTCAGGACTCACGTTTTGCAGCTGAGCAGTTCATCACGATCACCCCCGGCCAGGTGGAAATGATGCACGGGGTTTTGCCTGCCGCCAGAAGCCCCTTGTGTTAGCACGTCTGAAAAGCTGGTGTGGTCATCATGTGATCTGCACCCCATAGTTCCGACCCAAAAGGCAAACAACCCTTCATCCTCAGCATCCTCTTGGCTCTCCAGGGGCAAACAGACTCTGACAGAACCAACTACTTGAGCAACACCACTGAGTTCAGCATCACAAGTGATGCAGTGATCCTCAGTCAGACTTCTTGGCTGTGCAGCCTCATCTGGGAGTTTCCAGCCACAGCACAGAAATGAGCAGTGCCTATGCATATGGTTACAGCAAAAGCTTGTCCGAGTCATTGGCACAACCTCCAGCAGCCACAGCTTAAAGATCTGGCAGAGCAGGAGCTGCTGGATCCTGCTGTCCATTCCCTGGGTACGCTAGGCATAGAACAAGATTAAAAGCAAACAAAAAAAAATAGCGAGATGCTCCCTGGAGACTCAA
>JAOWBP010002978.1:38316675-38336022 GCA_028571105.1 Tragopan temminckii
CCCCAAAAAAAAAAAGCTATTTCTGTTACCCTATTGAATTTGTAAAATAATGCTGAGCTGTAAATGAGGTACTGACAGCACCTTCAGCAATGGTGACGTGGAAAATATTAAAAAGACAGAGGGTAAACTCAAGGAAAATATGAAGGAAATAAAACAACCAAAAATGAAAACTAGGGAGCATATTCTTACACGCGAGTAAAGAAATCTGTGTACAAGTAGGTTAATAGGCCTGGAAAGGTTTCTCCCTCATAGACAGCAAGAGAAAAATGTAGAGGTAGTTGAGAACTGAAGACCAGAAGGCACTTTTCTACCATCTAGATATTCTGTGAAAAATGTAAGGCACAGCTTGCACCCTGTAAACTGTGGTAACTGTGGTAACTCAGATGTGCCAAGCAGGGTCTGAAACAGACCAAAAAACAGAGCTGTGGGTCTCCACTCACCTCTCTATTTCCATGCAGCACCCCCAGTAATCCAGCACTGATGCCAGCACAGCATGCCCAGGCTCCTCTAGATCTCAGAGGCCACCAGCCCCCTCTGAAGCCTGGTGCCATGGAGGAATAGCCACAGTCTGACTCATTCTTCAACCTGAACGTTGATGCTGGGCTTACCAACTGCTTGCTGTGGAGGCTGGTTCAGAAAAATGAAATGAATCACCATCTGAGGTGAGATACCCATTTAGTGCTGATCTCTCAACACAGTACCCACTCAAGTCAAAGGCTGTGCAGGTCTTTGCAGACCAGCAGATCAGGGCACGGCTGTCAGCAGGTTTCAGGAGAGAGGTTCTTTTTGCTTGCACAAAGTGTGCCGGCTTTGTCCGCAAGTGTGCCAGCTTTTTGTGGCTCTTCCCCTCTCTAGCCCTCGAGCTAAGACATTTCCACACCTAGATGTAGCTTTTCTCCATCTCTCTCAATTTTTGCCTCTCCAGATTTGCAACAAAGAACAACTGCATCTCCTACCGGCAGGCTGGAAAGCTGCCATGTCAAGTGACAGGAGAAGACGAGGCTCCCTCTGCTGGGTTTTGCTTCAGAAGCCTTTCTTCTTAGCTTGGAGAAGCAAAAGGTGCTCTTCCCCTTTGTGTGCAGAAAGGATGAAAGCTTTTCCATCAGCTTTCTCAGCTTTTCTTATCTCTGAGCTGTGTCCCAAGCACCAGTGTGTGAAATGAGGCAGACAACAGAAAGATATTTCTTGATGCGCAGTTGTCTTTTGAGCAGCATTCATTCCGTGTATTCAAGTTACACTGAAAATGCATGCTATGATAATGAGTAACACTCTTATCGAGGCTTATCACTGACATCAGAGTACAACAAAAAGTCTTTTCTACTCCCCGGGGGGATCTGTTAAGGAAGTGTGTGAGTCTGCATGACTTAGTTTCTCTTCATTTGAAGCCCTGCAGTTACAACTTTGTGGGTATCCCTTTTGACACATTTGTGGTGCTGCAGGAATAACTTCAAAGCATTGTTGGCATAAGGGAGATTAATTCATCTTTCTCAATCAGGCAGTTCTCAAAGTGAGGTTTCCTTAATGCTGTATATTAGAAATCATTTTTCTGGAAGCTGAAAGTTTGTGATTTTGGCAGTCAGAGCTTCTACTTTAAGTGTGTAGGGAGAAACCAGCTTTGAGCGTTTTGATACTTTCCTGCAAAAAATGCACAGTTCCTTACCTCTATTTGTGAAGAAGAAGAAGAATGGGGCTGCTGGCACCCCAAACATGCTAAACCATGACACCTGTGATGCAGCCCTGAGCATTACATACTCAAGTCCAGGGTCAGAAAGGCTCCTGGAGGAATGAACATGCTTAAACTCTCAGAATTCTCCAGCCCAGAGTGCTGCAGGGAGATGTGCTCAAAATCTTATTTGTGGGCAAAGAAGAAGCACAACGTATTGTGAGAATAGTGGTAGTCTCAAGGCTCTAAACATTACTCCAGATCTACTGGCTGCAGAAGAAGAAAGAATACCAATGCAGCTAAAATTATTTACACGCACTTTCTAGCCCTTTTCCTTCCCCTGCTCCTCTGGGTCCTAAAGCTGGTGGCTTCACCCTGGTGGTGGTATGGAGGTGTCACAGCAATCTGTAAACATTGCTGGAGAAAAGTTGCCACCGTGCTGCCCACACTCCCCCAGCCCCTGGCATCTGAGACCATCCCCAATTGAGAGGTTTGGTCCATTCTATCCCCTTGATCCTAGCTGTCCTCACAGAGAGGGTCAGCATTCGGAAGAGTCACCCTCAGCACTGTGCACTAGGGGGAAGGCGTGAAGATCCCAAAGGATTTCTTGTTTCCTCTGCTGTGCTTCTGCATGCACTTCAGCCCCACGGACTAGCTGTGTCCTGCCTCACTATTTCACAACATGACAGCGGGACCACAGCTGAGCACATCAATACCCAGCTCAGCTCTGAAGCTCAGCCCAGGAAGCTGCTCTGCCAAAGTTCAGGTTTCATAGGGCAGGCATAAATGCTAGAGAAGAGGAAATATACATTTGAAAACAATCAGGTTCAGCCTGAAGAAAACACTGGTTTTCAAGTCAACTACGAATTAAGGTAAGAGACAATTATATTTCACCTATAATATGACAGGTCAGGATGACAAGTGGTGTCTCATGAACTTAGGGAATCTCCTCACTGCTCAACTCTGGGAATCTAAGTGAGATTTACTTTGGATTAAGATGATGCGGGCGATGTTTACAAATTGGGAAGGCAGAAAGGAGAACACTTTTACCAGTCAAAGCAAATCAGGGCAGAGGCATTTTACTTGGTGGCTGATTTTTTGTGGCATCTTGTGGTAAAAGAAACATTCACCCTGCTAGAATCCCTCAAGGTTAAAGCAAAACACTGGGAGATGAACAGTGTGCAGCATCAGCACACAAGGACAGACCAGGAGGATGCAGCCCTTCTACTTCATTAGGTGCACTTTATTGGATGTCTGCAGGGATTTTCAAGCACTACGCTCACCAGCATTGCTCGCTTTTGGCTTTGGCCGCTGAACCAACAGCAGAAACATCAATGACAGTGAAAAACAGCCCAATACGGGATTTTGCTAGAGATGATAGAAAGTGGGCAGACTGGCAAGGTAATGACAGAAATCCAAAAATTTGAGAAATCAACTTTCTGTATGACCACATTATTTAATTTCTCTGTGACTCAGCCTTCCATGGGAAGGGTGTTACACAATCAGTTTTGGTGAGACATTCTTGTAGTAGAGTTGGTTGCAGCAGCCCATTAAGTACTTGTGTGATATAAATACAGATGCAGAAACAGCTGCTCCCAACATCTATTCTGTTGGGGCAAAGCCTGGGTGCAGGACAGTGAACTGGGCAACAGGATGAAAGAAGGAAAGTGAGTTCTGAAAGTTTGGGCAGTGCAGAAGAAGACCAAAAGGGGGATAAATAAACCTAAATTTGGGAAAAGGGGGTGCAAGAACACGCAGTGAGCTGGGAGGTCTGCTAGAGGATAGCGTGGTCTTGACAGGAAAATATTCATCAGGACATCGTCATAGGATAATGTGTGCTACCCTCTGAAAGCACAGCAGAGAGGATAATTCAACAGATCTCACATTTCTCGGGTTTCTCAAAGATGCCATGATTAAAAGATCTTATTAATAACAAAAAGGGGACAGGAAATACATAGGCAGAACAATAAAGGCAATGGGAGGATGGTGCCAGCAGTAACTATAAACAAGGCACAAACAGTGCACGCTGCTGCAAACAACTGTCTCTTTCCACAGTCCCTCCTGCAGAAAATACGAAGAAAATCTGAATGCCACACAAGTAGAGAAAGCCTGGGAAAAAGAAATACTGAGGAAGAGT
Organism: Tragopan temminckii; assembly: GCA_028571105.1. Lineage (NCBI taxonomy): Eukaryota > Metazoa > Chordata > Aves > Galliformes > Phasianidae > Tragopan > Tragopan temminckii. The sequence goes on from JAOWBP010002978.1 coordinate 38,320,476, forward strand.
AGTTCAGAGAAAACAAGGGCAGAATGCACAGCTATGCATGTAAAAATTAGAGGACAAAGCCATGGTTCTTCCAGCCCACAGTTCACATATGTTACTGTCCTGTGGCAGGTCCCTGGAACTGTACACAGCCTGCAAGTCTGCTCAGCATGCAGAGCTTCTGCAGAGGACCCCAGCATCTGTGTCAGTGGGTCTGTTCATCAGCATCAGGATCACAAAGCCATGACCTTAAGAGGCATGGGGGAAAAATTCAGAATCATTTTTCAGTGGTTTTTGAACCTCAGTTGTAAAATACATGGGAGATATAGGAGTCAGGGTCGTACTGTCAGGTCATACTCTCCTAAGTCATTTCTGAAAAAGATATGTAGGGCTCTGAGCTTCTTAGAGCCATGTTTCTGAAGTAGTTGGACTGCCAAGGGCTCAGACTGGTGCCTTGTGAGGTTCTTGGAAGTGCCCTAGTGCTTAGCTCCCATTCAGAAGAATTATTCGGATAGTGACAGCATCTCAGTAAAATGCTTTGATGCAGTTATCTGCAACTTCAGTTGCTCAAGAGTCCTTACAGGTCATGACCTGAAAGTTGAGCCCATATCCTGCTCCATCAAGGCCATGCCCATTTCTGCTGTTACCCAAAGGGTAACAACAACAACTAATGTGCTCTGGCAAAACATCTGAGGGTTTAAAGAGCTTCCTGAGGATACAGCATGACCAGAAGACCCTCAGGATGGCTTTGAGAAAACATTAAGAGCAAGATGTTGGGAGCAGGTGGGACCCTTGGCACATGGGCACCGTATTTCCTGCATGGCCACAACCTCTGGGGGACTTTGAGAGAGGAAGCTCAAAGTGTTAAAAGCCTCATCTCACAGCTTTCATTATAAATACAGCAACAACCGCAGGGGTGAGCTGCCATGGCCCCAGAAACCACACAGAGCCCGGTGCAAGTAGTGGGATGTGGCTGGAGGCACAAGGTCCTGGCACCGAGGCTCAGTCCCCTTGCCAGGAAGTGAGCACGAGCAGCAGCTGGGTGGGACCAAGGTATGAGCATCTCCAGCTCTTGGTCGAAATAAGACCTCTGTGTTTGCTCTGCAGCACAGGTGGTAAACCTTCCCCAATGGTAAACAGGAATAGTTCCATGTTTCTGTTTTGTTGTTTGCTTTATAAAAATCAGAGTATAGCTAATTCTGTTGCAGTGGTTAAGCTGAAAGTTGTGCCCTGGTTCCTTGCTGCCTTGCAGTTATCTCCAGGTTAGCATTTTCCACTTGCTTAATAAAGCCTTAGGTTACAGTGACAGAGATCCTGGACTCTATGCTATCCTCTCCTGTCCTCCATAACCCAAGCCCAAATTTTTCAAGTACATTCCTTTTACCCAGAAGTATTGGTTTAAGTTTCTAGATTTACATGCTGCTCATCTCCAGCTATTGGTTTGAATTTAAGTTATAGAATCTACTGCCTCTAACTTAATTTGTGGTGGTGATGTAAAAACCATAGAACTGGTTCAGGGAAGGGGCTTCTTTTTAAATCTTTTTGACCTAGATGTCTTTGCTAGGGGGCTACAAGCCTCTGCAATTTTCACATTTATCTTAATCTGAAGTGGTTTGATCATCTTCCATTTCTAAGTCTTTTATTTTGTACCTTAAATACCCTGATTTTTGGAAAGCACTCAGTGTTCTTCCTCTTCATCTTGATCTTCACATTGAGCTGGAAAACCTAAGAACGAAGTGGCCCTGAGCACTGCCTGCTTTTGAAAATCTTATCCTCAGAGCCTTGGGGGGAACCTCCCTAAATTAAAGCACTCAAACTGATAAGCAATAAATAAGCTTACAGAACTCTGCCTGGCCACAGAAATGGTCCAAATGATCTGATAATAAATCACAGAAGAAAGAATAAATCCAAAGAAAGTCACCTTAAAGTCATCAGAGAAGGACTGTGGGAGCAGAGAGCAAGGGTGCACCTGACAGCGTCCCAGTGGTTTGTTTGCTCTGCTCTACTTTCTCCACTTCTTATGAGTTTGCACACTTGAAGCATGCCTACAGCCCCAGTAGTGAGCCCTACGGCAATAAGATTTTCCCTCCTGTGTTCCTTCTCACGCAGTACAGCTGTAAACACCCAAAGATTGCATCAGCTTTTCGTACTGAAACATCCAGCCGGGTGCTCAGTTTCAATGTCTGCCCACATTGGCTTCACGGTTGCCTGGTGGATAGACGCCGTGCTCCAGGCACGGTTTTGGTGTTCATCTCTCCAGCATGTAATGTTGACTACAATAAACGTGAGGGTGAATCATCCCAGAAACTCCAGATTACTCAGAGCTGGCTGAACTGCTGCCCAATCATCTAGTTTTCTGATCACATCACCCTACTGGCTCTGATTCCCAATCTGCTTTCACTCCGCTGATTGTAATACTGAAGAATTTTTGGATTTGAATTCACGGCTTTCACAAAGCTTTTACAAATAATATATCCAGTTTGGTAAGGATTCTTTCACTGAAACCTTCTTTTTTTTTTTTTTTTTTTTTTTTTTTAATTTTTTTTTTTATTTTGACTGCTCATCAGTCCAAATGCAATCATACTGCTATATCAGATTTGTGTCGCCTTTGGCTGGAGTGTGTCAGTCACAACAGCAAGCTGTGCAATCCAAAGCTGCAAATCTCCTGCACACCATCTATTCTCAACTTTGTTATCTCATCAGATGACCAAATCAAAGTAGTTGTTGTTGGGTTTTTTTTTGCTGTAAAACCACATGAAGAGGCATTAGCTGCACTCTCCCTCTTTACTGTTTAAATTTTATTTTGCCATCAGCTTGTATGAACTGTCTTATCTTGCCTCCTGCTTTTGAGTGTTGGTATTCTCAGCTCCTTCCAGAACCTGTAGAAAGAGTCCCCATTTTGGGACTGAACGAAAGACTCAATTTAAAGTAACTGCACTTGCTGGACTGGGTCTGCTTCAGACCTGGCTAGCTAACACGTTACCAAGTAGCTCTAGACAGCATGCACTAAGGACGGAGCTGCCCAGCTTTGAAAGCTAAACCACAACAATTGCACCAACCAGTTGGGCGTAAGACTAGAAACTGGGCACTATCTCCGGTTAGTGCGTTACTCTCACATCTCAGTTTTATTTTAGGCATCATCCAAACCACCATTAGCAGTATCTGCAGCGTCCTGGTGATGACATGCAGAGTGTTTGGTGCCAGAGTTTCACCTGGAGTGCTAGGAAGGCTTCCCAGCTTCTCTCCTGCTCAATTCCATCCAGTCCCAGTTAATTCCGTTAAACCTTTGTGGTGTGCGCTAGAAGGGCCGCCAGTAGTTAGGCCACTTCGTTTGGAGGACATGCCCATGGTCTTGCCAAGACTCACCAGCAGGTGTGAAGCTGATGGGTGTAGCTACAACAGCACAAAAGCAATGATGTATATATTTGGGTAGGGTGGTGGCAGCTCAGATCAAAGCGCGAGAAAGGCAAATGCGCTGATTGGGTTTCACAGGGTTTCCCGCAAAGCCTCTCAGCTTCTCTAGGCCAGCACCAGGCTGAATCACTGCAGTGCAGCTCGGGTGCGTGGGGCCAAGAGCATGCCCTGTCCGCATGGGAAAAGCAAGTTAAGTCAACCTCGCCCTGAAGTGCTGACTGAGGTGTGAAAATCTTGAATACTTCATCAACATATTGTGCCAATTTGAAGTGTGACTCTCTGGCAGAGGTCCGGTTTGGGTTATTTCTTTAGTTCACTTCTTTCAGTCACAGCAGAGGCACAGTGGAAAGCCAAAGAGCTGGCAGACCTGGCTTCTTGACAGTAGAGCTTGTAGCATGGCATCTGGCTGACAACGAGATGCATCAGATGTGCAGGCAGGATTTGGCTCTTGTGTCACCCGGTCTGATGTCAAGGCTGTTTGAAGGTTGAAATGCAACATCTGTTGGTTAGGGGAGTTTGATCAATCTCTCATAATTTCACTTCCCTATATATTATATACGGTGCACATGACAGAAATTGGCTGGGAATATCTGGGTTGAGAAACAGGGTTTACATCCTGCCAAGTATTGTCTTTTAGACAGCTATAAACATATTTAAAAGCAGAAGTGTTTGTGGGGAGTAGGGCCCAAAGCTGTGCGTAAATCTGGAGAGAGAAAAGCAGTTGAACAGCTCCATGGGAAGCAGAAGTGAATCTACTGTTTCCTGTATTCAGCAAGGGAAAATGCTTGGCAGAGATATATTACAGCCACATTGTTCTTACTCAGTATGCTCTGCAGTCTTCAGTTAACTTTTCCCCTTATTTTAACATTTAATGTAAGCACAAGAGAATAATTTGTGTTGAGTCAGACAGTGAGAAGACTATCAGTGCGCGGAGTGGGTTCTGCAAGACTGGCAGTGGACACCTGGCTAGGAAGGATGCAAGCAGCCATATTCTGGTTCTCAATCCAGAATGCAATGAAATTGTATTGCATTATGCACATCTGACATACGAGTTGTTTCTTATGAGGCTTTTCAGTAGTTGCAGCCCATCCGTTGGGTAACATCAGCTTAAACTGAGCAAAGTGTTGTCAGACGAGCTAAATATTCAAAAAGAGCTGACCACATTACCTATGCAGGATGACTAGCACTGAGAGAAGACCACCAGGGCTTAGGTTCATCCCATGGCAGAAACTGCATTTCTTGACAAGCATGAGACCTTTCCTGTGCCAGCATGATATACTGACACACACTGGCTCATATAGAAACCTTCCAGAGGAACAAGCTGCCTTTCTAGGCATGAATTGAGGCAGCAAGCATGGGAACCATGAGCACAAGTAGGGGCCCTCAGAGAAGAGACAGCAACACAGTGTGAGCTCCCTCTTTCCACTTGAAGTTCACACACCAGCACCACCAAACAGTACTCCTTGGGTGCATGGATAGCAGAGATGCTAAGGGGATGTGCGAGGTATCAATTGATTCTTACTTCTGTGTGTTAGGACAGGCTGGGACCTCGGGTCCTCGATTCATCTCTTGCCAAGGCTGATCAAACCCTACGCACAGCCTCCTCCATTTAGATAGCATCCATGAAGAGCCAGTCGTGAGCATATCCACCCACAGGGCAAGAAGGAGGCTGTGGCACAGTGCAGAGGGGTGGCAGGGAGCCAGGTGGGCTCTTAGTGACTCGTATGCAGCACAAGAGGCCTTGGTGCACTACTGACACATCTTTCCATTTTGAGGAGGCCTGCTGCAGATATTTAGTCTCTGAAGAGATGAAAGAAAAGGTCAGCATAGGAAAGCACCATCCAGGGAGGTGGTGGAGTCACCGACCTTGGAGGTGTTCAAGGAACATTTAGACATTGTGTTGAGGGCCATGGTTTAATGAGAACTATTGGTGATAGGTGGATGGTTGGACTGGATAATCTTGTAGGTCTTTTTCAGTCCTGGTGATTCTATAATTCCATGATTCTATGATTATATACTGTGTCTGCTGCTTGTTCCTGTACCCCTTAGCACAGTAGATAAAGCAGTAACTGCACAGACACAGGAAGAGACAGGCAACACCTCACCCATCTCTGCAGGCAATTCCAATTAGTTATCTCACCAGCAGAAAACGAAAACCTTGTTTCCTCGTTGTTTGCCACGAATTCTGCACGTTGCCTTTGGAGAACCAACCTGGGCAGCAGGCAGAGGGCTCAGTTCCAGATGCCGTGCAGCCATGGTGCTCGTGCAGGCTGCACACAGCCCAGCCCTCTGCCGGTGCCCCACTGCGCCCATGCTGAGACAGCCCTTCTGCCTGCCCGCTTTTCCTGTGCCAAACCACAGAGCTTGTTTGCTAATAACTGCGGGCACTTCTCATTTAGGTGCCTGAGGGACAGCGAAGCTTTGAAATCTAAGAATAAGGTGTTTTAAAACAAAGACTGCATGTTGCCAGCTGGCACCCTTGGAGTAATGACTACAAAATGAGAGGGCAGAACTTGATGGGCCACACCACAAACAGAACTCTAGCACTGAGGCATTTGGAGAAAGTATCAGTATAGTCAGATCAACCATCCATAGGGGGGTTTGTTGTAGTTACCACTGCATCATACGAAACTTCTTAGGCAAGGGCTGTCTCGCACCTTGAGGCATTTTTACTTCATGCTTAACCATGCAAGGCATTTTGCAAACAGGCTAGAGAAGTTACTGCTGTCAGGGGAACATGGACATGCAGGCTGGGATTCCACTTGTTTCGCTCCCAGTCTTTGCTCCTGCTACATCAGCATGCATCAGCCCAGACACAGCCAAGCTGGGTGTCTTACCACACTTCCACCCTGGGGTTAGCATTTGGGGTTAGGCTTGGTTCCTGCTGATCATAGCTCCATTTAGAATGTTGCTTCCTGCTGAACACTGCCCAGCAAAGTGGGAGAGTGCCTGCATTTCTCACGCAGTGATGCACCACCTGCACTGCTTGTTTTGCTGCTACTTGGCTGCTCATGCAAGCAGAAGGGGCTCATGCACCCTTTAACATTCGCACTTTTTTCCTTGTACTAGGGAGTTATTTTTTAATGAAATACATGTAAGAGAAGAGTCCAGTCTTATCATCCACCACCACCATGTATAATCAGTGAATATATGGATCTTGTAATTAAATATACAAGAAAGTTAAGCTAAACAGGTTATCACACTAAAGAAGAACAGATGGAAAGCTTACCCTTGTCCTGGGTTCACTGAGAAGACTCCAAAAGGAGCAGCCTCCAAAAGAGATCCTTCCCCAGGCGTAGTCAGCCCTTAAATGGGTCTAGGAGAGGTGCAGCCAGCTCCACCCCTTCCAGCAGGGCAGGTGAATTGCCTTCACCTGTGCTCCCAGGGCTGACTCAGTGCTCGCCTCAGGTGGTCAATCAGAGGTTCAGGCCGTGATTCAGCAGTTCCCATACGCACGGCTACAGCGATAAAACTCTCACTAACCCAAATAGTGACATAATCCCAAAGTGAGCGTTGGTGGGGCCTCTCACACCAGATCCTGGATCTCTCTCTAACATTATTCTCTTTTCCCTTTTCATGTTGCCTCTAGCCAGCAAATTCAGCATGACAGAAGCACTGCCTGAAGTGACAACCGAATACAGTTACGATGAAACTGCTTTCACCTGTGATGAAACTGACATCCAAGCATTTGGAAAAATATTTCTGCCACTGTTTTATATCGCCGTGTTTGCTCTTGGCCTTGCAGGGAATGTAATGGTGGTTTTGGCCATCGTGAAAGAAGGCAGTAAAAAGAGCATTACTGACATTTATCTCCTGAACTTGGCTGTCTCAGACCTTCTTTTTGTGATCTCTCTCCCTTTCTGGGCTTCCAACACGGTGAGGGGATGGACCCTCGGCACCATCCCCTGCAAAGTCGTGTCCTCACTGTATTACATCGGATTCTTTGGAGGCATGTTTTTTATCACTGTGATCAGTATCGACAGATACTTGGCCATTGTCCGGGCAACGTATTCCCTGAAATCCAGAACGATGAAGCACAGCTTTCTGATAACCTGCGGGGTATGGGCAACAGCACTTCTGGTTTCGGTGCCACATTTTGTGTTCTCCCAGATCTTAGAAAATGACTGCATCCCGGTGTTACCCCAGGTGCTGATGAACATCTGGCCAGTGTTCTGCAATGTGGAACTGAACACCGTTGGTTTTTTCATCCCACTCTGCATCATATGCTATTGCTACTGCGGGATCATCAAAACCCTGCTGTACTGCAAAAACCAGAAAAAAGCACGAGCCATAAAACTGACCTTGGTTGTGGTGATTGTGTTTCTTCTGTTTTGGACACCATACAATGTACTGATTTTTCTCGAGACTTTAAGGCACTATGAGTTGTTTATAAGTTGCAATCAAATTAAATCACTGGACTATGCAATGCACCTGACCGAAACCATCGCGTTCAGCCACTGCTGCCTTAATCCTCTTATCTACGCCTTTGCTGGGGAAAAATTCAGGAAGTATCTTCACCGTGTCTGCTCCAAGTATTGCCCATGCCTGTGCTTCTGTGGGCCCTGCAATCGCTATGAAATCCGCCCTTCAACTAGCTATGCAGAAAGCATGGTGAACAGCAACATTACCCTCAACACCAGTGACCAGGATGGAACTGTCTTCCTCTGAAGCAAAAATCCCTCCCTGAAAAAAGAAATCTGTGTAGATATGCCATCTGCAGGGCTAGCACTGCCAAGAGGCTGATGTTACCCACTGGGAAAGACCTGTGACAGCACTGAATTACTGACGTGCTTCTTGTTAAGCATTAAATATTCTAAACTAGTGAATATTTTAAAAACAAAAGCATTACAATATGACAAGGCTGAACACTGCAGTGAATCAAGAGAGAGGTGAAGTAGCAAAAGTAGCATCCTCTGCCCAGAACAGCAATGGAGAAGAATTTAGGATAGGGACACTGTTACACAGTTTTGTTATCTATAGTTCTGCGTCTGTATGTGCATGTGGTATAAATGTACATAGACCTTAATTCCTTTTTAAGAAAATAATCTCTTTAATTAGTAGTAGCCGACTATTTTTGTTGCTACATATTGAACTATATACATATGGAAGAAATTTTGGGGAGTTATTGATTGCAACAAATGTTTGACCTGTGCTTTCATAACTAATAAAACCCTAAAAAACAGAGTTCTTTCTGAATGTGCATTTAGTGCCAACCATACTTTCAGCAACATGTAATAACCGGAGCAAGGACTGTCCTGAAGAGCTCGGGACCCAACCAGGCGCTGATCTGCACCAGCGGCACCTCTCCTGATTTCTTTGGGCATCATTTGGCAGAGCACTTCATGTAGCACAACCTCAAGAGGTCTGCAGAGTGAGTGCCTGCCAAGTTGGTGAAATGTTGGGACAACTGGCACTGGGGTGCTGGCTGGGGGTCGTCGTGCTCGGCCACTGTTTGCAGTACAGAGTAGGTATGTGCTTCACACCCATGCTCTGCTTGCCCCACCTTGTAAACACCAACTGTGGGATTTATATACCAAATGTGCTCTTGGGCCTCCAAATATCTCTTTTACCCATGCAATGGCAACACGTCAGGGTGGTAAATGTCAATCAGACAAGAGAACGTGCCTTCGCAGGCCCTCCCTGGAAAGCTGCTGCTATTATCTGCCACAGGTGAGATTTTCTAGAGTCTGTGGGCTGAGATATGGGAATGGGAAATGGCCTGTTGCCATCTGTGATGCTGAGATCATCATACAAAGAAAAATCAAGGATCAATCTTGCAAAACAAATCCATGCCAATGGGACACATTTTAATACATCGATGAAACCAACAAATACGAAGCCCTCTCATTTCCTGACTAACACAAAAGAGCATCAGTGAGATTTTTTACACATTTTTAAAATTTCAGCTATAGGTGAATTTGCAGATCTCTTGGCTAATAAGTGTAGTGCGAGCGTCACTTAGAATTATTTTTCAGAATTCAGTCTGCCTGGGCAGGAAAACTCCCCCTGCCCCCACCCCAGCAAGTGATTCCCTGCCTACTAGTGGTATTTTAAGAAATGCTTAGCTGTGCAGGAATTAAGAGGAAGGTGCTCTGAGACCACAAAACAAGTCGTCTGCATGAAATCAGTCTGGAGAGGGTTTATTGCAGAGCTGAGCACTGCAATCTCACTTGGGTTGTTCAGTCTTTGCTTTGCTTTTCAGAAAATGGTAAGCTGCTGAGTGCGAAGAGTAAAAGGCAGCTTTAACTATGAGCCAGAATGACAAGCTCAAGGCTAGCTCTCTGGGAAGGGGGAGCAGGTTCCTGTCCATCCTCAGTGGTTTCACAGGAACTCAGCACATCCCCAGCATTCACCTCACAGCATGTTCATCACAGAATCACTAAGGTGAGAAGAGACCTCAAAGACCATCTAGTCCAACCACTGACACATCACCACCATGCCCACTAACATGCCCCTCAGCCCCAGCAAAGCAGACTTTCTGCTGTGAATCAAACCTTTGGCAAACCTGAGCTCTCTGAACGACACCTTGTGCAAACTGCATGTGCTCCTCCTGCCTTTTTTTTGTCTCCTTTGCTACACCATGAGATACAGGGCATGGAAGGATTGTCAGAGTAATATCACAGAATCACAGAATGGCAGGGGATGGAAAGGGCCTCATGAGATCATTGAGTCCAATCCCTCTGCTAAAGCAGGTAGGTCACATAGGTAGGCATCCAGGCAGGTCTTCAATATCTCCATAGAAGGGGACTCCACAACCTCTCTGGGCAACCTGTTCCAGTGCTCCGTCACCTTTACTGTAAAGAAGTTCCTCTACATGTTTGTATGGAACTTTCTGTGTTCAAGTTTTAGGCCACTGCTCCTTGCCCTATTGCTACATACGACTGAGAAGAGCCTGGCCTCATCCATTTGCCCCCCACCTTCCTTAAGATATTTATAAACATTAATCAGACCCCCTCTGTCTTCTTTTCCCCAGGCTGAACAGACCCATGTTACTCAGCCTTTCCTCATACACGAGATGCTCCAGGCCATTAACATGTCTGTGGCCCTCCGCTGGACTCCTCCTAGGAGATCCCTGTCTTTTTTGAACTGGGAAGCCCAGACCTGGACACTGTACTCCAGATGTGACCTCACCAGGGCAGAGGAGAGGGGGAGGATCACCTCCCTTGACCTGCTGGTTATGCTCTTTTTAAAGCACTTCAGGATACCTTTGGCCTTCTTGGCTACAAAGGCACGCTGCTGGATCATAGCCAACCTGTCATCCACCAGGACACCCAGGTCTTCCACTGCTCAATTTTTATGCCATTTATTTACAAGTCATTATATATAAATTGCTGTTTACGCACAATGCCTTTTTGCTTGCTTTTTAGCAGTTGCACGACATTCAAAGCTTTGTGGGGGTTTCCTGGCTCTGTTACACAGAACTATTGAGATGCCTCCTCAGAGCAGAAGTGGTAAATCTTCGAAAACATGATAAAAACCAACATCATCATTTTTGCTTGGTTTGCATTAGCAGGAAGAGTTTTGTTGCAATGCCCCTTAAAAAACAGCCTCCATGAACCATACCACTTCCCCAGGTTTCTGCTTGTTTTGCACATTGCACTCCTGGAGGTATTCTTTCCACCATTCGAGCCTGACTGAAAGCCCTCTGATGTCTCTTTGTGTCCCTCTACTGGACTTCCAGTTCACTGGAGCCTTTACTCATAGATAATACTTCTCTATCAAAACCTCTGCAGCAGGAAAATGGTATTTTCTAACCACTCAGCTGTTTTACAGCATAGACTTTTCCAAGTGTTTCTTGTATTGATCCTCGTTGAATTTCATCACCTCAGTTCCCCAATCCCTCATCAATTTTGAGGTGAAAAATAATATACATTTGGAAATGTGTAATGGTAGAGTCCTAAAAGTCAAAATAGATTCTGGAGCTGTTTCCCATCCACCAAAAAGGAGACCACCGTTCCTCCCAACAAGCACAGTCTGGTTTCGGAGCTCAGTCTGCAGATGTGACACACGCGATGCCCACCAGGTTCACTGCTCTCTGAAAAGCCAAAGGTCTGCATGACATAAAAATTAGACTTGGCAAGTTACGGTTTGCAGATGAAAATACACACGCCTGTAATATCTATTGACTGAATAGAAATCGGCTTTGCAAAATGGAGGCCAGGCATCCTCTGGGTTCAGTAGAAGGCTGTGTTTTAGGGACTCTTTGTCATAAAAAAATCTAATCCTGCTCATTCAAATATCGCAGTCCTATAATCACGTCTAAATTTTCTTTACTTTCAAGCAAAGCATGACAGCTTCTAATTCTTTTCATCAACCTCTTGGGGTTTATAATTTGTACAAAAACCTTGGGAATGCAACCTGTCAGAGTATCACACTGAGCTGGGAAATTGCTTAGGGGTGAAACTGGACTTTTCAGCACCAACACCAGAAGAAGACGCTGTTCACATATTCCCTTGGATTTAGAATTTGCTGGGAGTGGGTCTGAAGTCCTGGTTCTGGGGTACCCTGAAGCTTTCAGGGCTACATTTCACAGAGAAACTATTTATAAATGCATTGGCTATGGATTAAGCTCTATCATTTCCATTTTGTCTTTATCACCTTTGCAAGGTGCCTCACTGAGTTCCTGCAGACACAAAACTGTTGTCCTAGCAGGACACTGTTGCCAAAAACAGGACAAGTCTCATTTATGTAAGCCCCAAGTTCTGTCATTCCTAAAAACCATGGGAGAGTTTTCCAAAGAAAAACTCAGTTATCAGCTGCATTCTTGTCAAAATTGAATTGTAGGAACCACACTGTCTCTGCTCACCTTCGCTTTCACTCCTAGCTGCTAGCATTTCTGTTCTGCACTCACTGTCCCAGCACTGTGCCATGCTTTGCCAAAGGCCGTTTACACGCCACTTCCAAAATAGCCACATTTTAGTAGTGCATGAAGTACTTTCTGTATGAAATAAATACCCCGTTCTGCTCAAAGATTTACTGTTTTGCACCCCAGTTTATTAAGTTCACAGAACACCTGCTTTTTTTTTTTTTTTTCCGGAAAAAAACTGTGACTTCCAGAATAATTATTCAACTTCAAATCTAGTAGTTGAAGCTAAAAGATGTTCCCTGTCACATACATAAACTTCTGCAGAACCTGGTAATAATTCTGCTGCTGCTGTAATAATTAGCTGCTAATTTACTTGGCTACTATTCTAAGAGTCTGATTCACACCTATTCACACCCAAGCCTCAAGATCTGGGTGTTGCAGACTTAGAGTTAACACATTGTTTTTCAGCACTACAAAAAATACCCACCAAGAGCTCCTGTATAAATTTCTTTGTTGCATTAATAGTCAGTACATAAATACGCAAAATACTGCAAAATAGCTTCTCATGGAAACTTTTTTTTTTTACTAGTGAAGAATGGTTTGAGGTTTGTATTTGCTATATTTCCACCAGTGACCATTTGATCAGCAGGAAGCAGCACAGTAACGTTACGCCGCTGGAGGCAGCACTCAGTGAACGGGATGGAGAGTGCAAGCAAAGACTGGGCATAGAAAGACTCTTCCACTACACAGGAGATATTGCCATCCTCACTTGTAGTTAGAACAGTCTTCTTCACATCCCACCCAGACTGGAAGTCTCTGATGTGTTATGTGCATTTGTCACTGCGTCACATACAGCTGCAGATCAACGGTTAGGCTACCAAGCATTAGGACTACAGATCCACTTGCTGAGATATCTGGGCAACTGAGAGAAGCTGAGTGCCCCCCTAATAAAATTAAATTAAAAAAAAAAAGTAATTTAATTAAGCCCACAAATGCTATGTAAAAATTAAAATTAGCAGCACAAAAAAAGAGTCTGTGATGGCCATGATTGGCAGGGCTAGAGGATAATGATGAAGCCAATGAAAGAGAACAGTAGATGGCTTGTTGTAGTAGGCGTTAACGAGGAATCGGGATGTGACGCGGTAGGATCTCCCCCGCTCTGTGACAAAAATCAGGAATCGAGATGTGACGCGGTAGGACCTCCCCCGCTCTGTGACGGAAATTATGACGCATGCTTGAGGGACATAGACTAGCACGTAGGGTATATAAGTCGCTGTTCAGTTGCAATAAATGCCATTTGCTGCATCCTCGTATTGGTGTCTGTGTCGCAATGGCCCTAGCGAGGGGAGGTCGCTAGCCCCCGGCGGAACGCGTCTCGAAAACGGGGACAACAAGTGGTGCCCCGTGTGAGGATCGAATTGGTCCATCGCTCCCTGATGTCCCCAGAGGCAGGTGTTGCCTGAGATCTGGTGAGGGATCTGCTCTTGGCCAAGAGGATGGAGTCAGTTATAAAGATACTGTTGCAGTTGGGTAAGGACTACGGCGGCAGGGATACGCCTTCTAAGAAGGAATTGGCTGCCATAGTGTCCCGGTTAGAGTGGGAGGGGGTGTTGGGTGACCCTGGTAATATTTTGAATCCCCAGAGGTGGGATGAAATTACTTTGGTGTTTGCGCACCACACTATGAGCGTGCAATTGGGCACAGAACTTAAGACATGGGGTTTGCTGTTAGGAATACTTAAAGCGGAGAAGGAGGAGAGGGAGGTAACAGGGGCTGCTCGGCAGCTTCTCGGGCTCGCCCCGGCTGGGGAAGGAGCAGGGTGTGCGTCTACAACTAACAGGGGAAGAGGGTCTGGGGGAGAGCCAACAGGGTGTTAACGCTCCTCGAGATAACGGGCAAACGGGGAGTGGAGAAGGGGCGGGAAGCGCTGTAACCTGCAGATGCTCGAACGACACCATTCGACCAACGCCGACCGCTCCGACCGCGTCCAGTGGAGGAGGACAAGATGGTGACTGTTCCCTGACCCATCCCCCGCCACCATATCCGGACCGGCCGGCTCGACCCGCATATCCTTTTACAGAGTTGAGGGCGCATACGACCAATCAGGGGGCTCCACAACAGGTAGTGTCTCCTAAGACAAAACTTGATCAGGGGGAAGCGGGGGGAAGGGGAGAAATGCGAAACCCGCAACTGCCTGGTGTTCCTGAAGAGGATAGCGAGGGGGAGGGAGAGGCGGATTTGCACTGGGCGGCTAAGAGGGGCGCACTAGCAGATTGGGGGAAGGTTAGATCTAGTCTGATAGAGGAAGGAAGAGTACTAGAAGCATTCCCGGTAGTTGTGAATAATGGAGGAAACACCAAGTGGGTGCCTCTTGATCCGAAAGGTATCACCCGTCTGTTAGATTGCGCGGAGAAGAGAGGATTAAACTTGCCCCTCACCCTGAACGCTTTAGAAGCTATGACATCACTAGGCCCCCTCCTCCCTCACCATATAACAAATCTGATGCGTGTGGTATTAACTCCGGTGCAATACACACTGTGGTCCTTGGAGTGGATGGCGGGGTTACGGGCGGCTCTAGGAGCAGCGGAATCCAGCCCCCACCATCCGCTGCATGGGTCCTTGTTAACGCGTCTAGCAGGAATGGCTAGGGGGATGGAGACCCTCAGGGTCAGGTGGGAAAGCTCAGATCGGGGGAGCTTATAGCAGCTACAGATGCAATGCTCCAGGCGTTCAGAAGGATAGCTAAAGGTGCAGTTAGTGGACCCCTGGACTAAAGTGACCCAAGGGCCAACGGAGCCATTCTCTGAGTTTGCGAATAGACTTTTAAAAGCCATCCAAGGGTCGGAACTTCCAAAGTCTGCCCAGGGTCCAGTTATCATGGATTGCCTGCGCCAGCAGTGTCAGCCAGAGATTAGAGACCTTTTACGGGTGGTGCCCCAATTAAGCACACCAGGGGAGATGATTAAGTATATCTTGGATAAACAGAAGGCGGCATCTCTGACTAATGAAGGGCTAGCGGCGGCTATCGTCGCGGCGATTGGGGCACGACAGCCCCAGGGACCATGTTATGGGCGTGGCCAAACGGGCCTCATTAAGGCAAATTGCCGGAATATGCGGGGAACGCAGGGGCCGCGGGGACCGGCGGAGGTAATGGCTGTGGCAGTAGCAATGCGTTTGTGGCGAGAGATTCCATGCAACATCGTCACTGATTCTGCTTTCGCAGCCAGACTGCTTGCCCGCATGGGCCGAGAAGGACATCCGAGCTCTGAGGCCGCTGGCCTCCTGGAAGAAGCTTTGGCTTCCCGCTCGGCTCCTGTGGCCATCTTGCATGTCCGCAGCCATTCTGATGTG
>JAOWBP010002978.1:38336122-38352911 GCA_028571105.1 Tragopan temminckii
TCACAGAGCGGGGGAGGTCCTACCGCGTCACATCTCGATTCCTGATTTTTGTCACAGAGCGGGGGAGATCCTACCGCATCACATCCCGATTCCTCGTTAACGCCTACTACAACATTTCCCCCTCCCCATGCTCGGTAAAGCCTTGCCCCGTTACAGCGCGTTGTTCACTTGCCGCCTAATAGCCCTAGCGCAGGTTATACAAGGGATGATATGCTACGTTCTTAGGTAACTCGAGCCAGGCCACTCGTTTCAGCATGTGCCAGACTTTTACACATGATTACAAGCAAGGCAACTACAATTACCCTGGTTGCTGCCGTAACTTGTGTTTTCTCCATTTTCCTGGGCCAGCTTAGTGTGGTTCTCCTTTGCTGGATCTTGGCTGCTACTCACACACTCATTTTTTCCATCCCCAGAGCCTTGTATCTGTTGCACAGGGGCACTCTGGGGGCACACTCCCCGGTCTTTCATGTTAGTGCAGTCTGTCTTCGCAGGGTTGGAAGCTAGCTTAGCTTCTTCCCCTTGCAGGGGCTTAGGACAGGGCTGTCAGTCAGCTCATGTCAGTTGACAATACCATAAGTATCTGTGATAACTCCGCAGGGATGGGAGCTTGGTGGCACTATGGCATGATAAACTGCTGACAAACACTGACTCAGCAGCTTTTCAATTTTCAATCATACCAATCACAATAAAGATATGTATGATGAGACCCACTCAAGTTCCACCTGAAAAGTAAAAAACTAGTATTAAAAAGACCTAAGAAACGGAATTCTAGGGAAGATACCATCACAGACATGTTGCGAGGACAACAGTGACTACTACGACCAGTAGATGGAGTGAGTCTCTCTTCCCCTCCATAGGGATGCCTATTGGGTAAGATTTGCACACTCAGTTATACCATGCCACTGTGAGAGAAGATGGAAACTCAGAGCTTTTCTAGTGGAAGTGCCTCAAGCAATACTTCTAATGGTGTAAAAACATTCTAGGGTGGAGATTAGGTAAGTGCACGCAGGAATTACTTTTTAAGCCTTTCTTAGGGACATCTCAGTAGGCCTCCTGGTATAGACCAAGGACCTTTACCAAGATATTTTCTTTGCTGCAGAGGGAAGGCGTCTGAGGAGGCTCAGGGCTGCATTTGTCTGTTTTGTAGCAGGGCAGCATTAGAGCCGACTGAAATTTGACAGGGATATGCCCCCCACCAGCTCCAGAGCTCCTCTCCAGTGAGTCTTTGCATTATTCCGGCCTCTCTTCTCCTCGGAGTCCTTTGTTAGACAACAGGTTTCCTCAGATTGCAGTCAGACAATTTTTCAAAGGGAGCCCTCATTTGAATCATTAAAGATCACTACCTCTTGGTCTCTTTTTTCAGTTCCTTCTTGGTCTTATCGATGACCCCTGCTCCCCAGAACCTCCTGGAAGCTTAGGTTTCAGGATGGCATAATGCAAGGGAAGGACAAAATACAAGCTACAACAAAGACAACACTCAACACACAAGTCAGTTTACAGATCAAGACAGATTCAAACAAGGCAACTGGAAGCAGCGGCATGCATCTTTTTTACATAAGACTAAAGGCCTTCTCCACGGTCACCACAGTCTCTTGTTATCCTTGTGATCGCTCTTGCTTGCCTTGTAGGACTCTCTGCCCTGAGCTTGCTTCATCATTTCTTCTGCCCATCTCAAGTGGCAATGCAGTCTTTTCATATCCACCTCAAGGTGGCACTGTGAAACTCCATGTACTTCAAAATCATTCATCATCGAGCAGGACACCACAACCGAGCAACTAGAGTCACTGATGAACAAGTACAAAGCAGGAAAAATATATTTGAGAGAAGTAAGAACAAAAATAGTTATGAAACCTTGCTTCAGGAAGAAACATCAATTTCTCCCAGTTCTCTAATGTGCACGTTGTTACCGAGCAAATGAAAGCTTGTGGATGTTAAATTAACCACAAAGTACACCAGAATATCTTGTTAATCACGAAGACTTAAGATAAACTCAAGTGAAAACCGATAACAGCCATCCAGACCATTTTTTTTGCTCCCATCGGTTTTATTTCTGCAGCCTGAGTGGTTTCCACTTCTATGAAAAGTGAAATGAGTATTGCATAATCTGTTGATACAGCTTGCCAGTGAAGCAGCTTTCCCCTTGTGGTGTCGGAATGCCTGGATCTTACAGACATAGAAGAGTGACTATTGTAGTAACTGACAAAAGCAAGTTTTGGTTCTTAGTCTTGATCCTCTGTAAATACTTTCTTTTCTAACTAAATTAATGTTACATCTGCCATTCTGTGTCAAGCGATCAGTTTTGTAAATGTTTAGGGTTGTCTTTTGGCAAGCTTTTGAAGACAACCAACAACTACAGTATTTGAGACTTGGAAGCACTACTATAAAGCAAACAGAAAACAAAGCCTTCATTCCAGACCAACATCATTTTTATTTATTTATTTTTTTAATAAAAACTCATTACAATAAACACTAGACAAACTGGCCTGAGGAGACCTCTGCTGTTCCCTGCTGCCTTGGCTTTTTTTCCCTTGGAAAGACCACTTTTTAGCCAGGACATCATGGTGATGGTTGGGTGACGGCTGAGAAACTGAAAAAAATTATCTCAGGTATCAACTGCTCTTCAGACTTGGAAATTGCATAAATTTGTCACCTTCCTGTAGGAAGAGCTTGGGAACATTTGCTAGATCACTGAACAAGACAAAGAAAGCTCCTTGTAATGTCATTTCACTTTTAACAAGAAAACAACTCATGTTTTTTTGCATCAGTGATTTTTAAGAAAAATTCAGCATACACAATGACTGTTTTGTCATGCTTAAGGTTTAAAGTTTCAGTTCTTTTTTTTTTTTTTTTTTTTTTAATGAGGAGTTCTGAATATAGCAGCTATGCTAGCACAGGACAGGAAAAGAGAACCAATTTGGCCGAGAAAAACAGTGGATACAAACAGCACAATGCAAAGGACCAGATCAGTGAAAGGAAAAAAAGATGCAGGGAATTGGAACTTGAAGGTCCCTTCCAACACAAACCATTCTATGATTCTATGATTGGTAAGCACAGAAAATAGTCATGACCCTTTAAGACCTAAATCTTTTGCATGCCAGCACAAGCAGCTGTCTTAGCTAAAAGGAATTCTTGCATTCAAAGTGTTCAAGGTAAATTATGAATGAACTACCTGAGAAAACAGTGTAGATGGTGGCTATCTCTAAAACTATTAAAAGAATTCACTTTCCGCTTCTAGTTCACTTATCAGATTGCTTCAGCTTTAGTCAGGTGCATTAAGGTTGGACTATACTGAAAATTAGCAGGCAGATACCTGCACAGCAAACAGGTGACACAGGCACTCTGCTAACGAGAAAGGCTTGGCACTACAGATAAGCAAACTGTGACTCCAATTCACTTGAACTGCAAGAGAGTGACCCAAGAGCTGACTGGGAGAATAGGCTTTGTGAGGGAGATATCTGGCTGCCAAAAAAGGCCTCTCGCTGCCTGTGTGGCTATTGCTCTGGTAGTTTGGATCAAAAGAATGGTTTAACTTCAGTTTATCTTTAGTCACTGTCACCTGCCTCTCTCCTAAGGCCCTTCTGTACAAGGACTTCTCGAGTGCAGGGTTCTGAAATGCCTGTGTCTAGTGCTGAATCATTGGCGTAGGTAAGCACCTCTCAGTGTCGGCATCTAGCTCTTGGATCAGACAAACATCTATCTCCAGTCCTTCCTCTGGTGAGACCTGCACGCAGCCTGCAAGGAGGCAAATTAAAGATGAGGCTTTCCATAAAAGCGGGGGTGGAGCTGAAATCTCTTGGCAAGAAGCAAGGTCTTCTTGGCTCGTGTTGTTCTGCTTTTAGTTTTTAATAAGTTCCGTTCTGTTGGCTTTAATGCATGCTCATATAAAGGGTTGGTTCCTCCCAGTCAGACTGATCAGGTTTGGACCCCTTCTCTGTGCTGTTATGGTTTATTTGGCTGGCGCCATAGACCTCATACCATCTAGCAAAGAGGTAAGACCTCTTCTTTCTTTCCCCCTGCCCCTGCCAACTCTTAGTTTTACAGCAGCATCCTTACGGAGATCCCCTCTCCCTTTCCTCCTAACTCGTAGTCTCCTGACACTCCCTCCCAGGTTCTCTAAGGAGGAGCAGAAAAAAGACACCCTGACACATTAGCCAGGACCGCATTGTTCCCCTGCTATGCACTATCTCTTGCTCTCCAAGTCATGGCAGACCGTTCAATGGCAATAACTTTCATTCATTTTCTGCATCATCACACTTGATCAGAGATTTCATGCATTTCTCCACCTTTTCTGCAGTTTTCCTTTCAGGTTCCCACAGGGATTCTTTTCATCAATAGACTAACAGGTGTCTCAGAGTTCATTTTTATCCTTTTGATTGTCATGAACTGGCAGCTATTTTTTAGCTTCTTTTTCTGGAGTTCATACATCCTAAGCAGCCACGATTTCTCTGCTCCCCTTGTAGCTACGCATTCCTCTTCCTGGAGACACGCTCTTTTTCAAAGTCTCCTCGCCAGCAGCCCTTCCCATCTGCTAATATAACATGAAAAGTACTGATACAGTATGCTCCTGCACTGCAGCTGCTGCTTCACAAGATGCTGTAGTCCAACCAGCCCTCCCCACAGCCACAGAAGCGTACTCTGACAAGGAGCCTGTGCTGCCCTTCTCCTGAATTGACAGGCAATTCCTCTTCCTCTCCTGTCTTTACCTGACAGAGTGAGCAGAGGTATGAAAAGACACATTCAGACAGCTAGCAAGCATTCGCTACTTTATTTTTTTTTCCTAAGGGAGGACTGGGCAAAAGATAATTTGCCCCACAGGCTCTTTCTTCAAGCCAGTACCATGCTAAACTTGCAATCTTAAGGCTGCAGACTTGATCCCTGTTGACGTGATTGAAAGATCAGAAGCGTATCTGAAGTGTGACGTGGGTACTGACGAGAGTTGGACAGTCCTCAAAAGGTTACTGGTGATGGGAAATCAACCCTTAGCCAAGGTGGGCTCTAGGAATGTAGAAAGGAGATTAAATTCAGTTCCGTTCACTGCTTCATCTGGAAATCCAGAAAAGTCACTACTGAAGAAATTCAAAGGCAGCAACCAGTTTGTTGGAATGAAAAATAGTCACAGGGCAAGGTAGATATGCAGGTGCTCAGTGGTTTACTGAGGCTAAAGCACTGCAGTCAGAACTATTGAAGGGTAATACCTACAGAGTAAGGAGATGTGTTTTGTTTTTTTTTTTTTCCTTAAAAACAGATGCTTGTATCACTGAAAAACTGAGGCTTTATGTCACTGTTACCACGGGAAACAACACATGAAAGAAGAGGCCCTTTCAGGGAGCAAAAGGAACAGCCTCTACTTTCTGAGAACAGGGCTGATGAAACTGGTACCACAGTGTTGCCTGTTCATCTGATAGCCACATCTTTAAAGGACTGTTAGCACACTGAAGAGAAGACATATACGATCTGCAGAGCAATAACCTGCACCGGTGATCTCCCAGTGATAAATTTAAAACTCCACAGATGCAGTTTATGAAAGATGACTGAGCAGCTACTTTCTGTATGAGTGTTTTATTCTGGAGAAAAGTAAAGCAGTAAAGCTTGTATGGAAGAAACACTTCACCCAAATATAAGTTATTGGGCAGAGTAATAATGTCATAGGCAGATAGGATGGCAGCAAATAGAATAATTGAACGTAAAGCTATGTCCAGAATAATACAGTTTGTCATAGAAGACATCAACTCTGCTGGGATCTGAGTCTTTCTCCCTTCCCAGACAACTTCTGCAGCTTTCTTGTCTCTGCTTCTCACTGTGACTCTCCAGTTTCTCTTGTTATCAAGCAAGCAGCCTTCCCTGTTGAGAAATTGCTTTTACTTTTGCTCTTTTGCGGTCTTTTTGCTTTTTGCTGGTCTTTTGCGGGACACAGAGGAGAGCAGCATTTGCAGGCTGCAAGCACAGCTGCTCTGCCAGAGGGACTCAGAACCACCCTATTTAGCCAGCACGTGTCCTGTGCATTCTTCTCCTTCTGAGGATCCCCCAAAATAGAACTGGGGGATTTATAGAGAAATTAGTTGCAATAGCTGGGCTTCCTGGTGCGATAAGAACCATAGGAAACCTCAGCTCCCCCTGCCCTTATACCGCACACACGCCCTACTTCTCATTTGGTATTTTGACCATTATCAGTATTTGTGTAAGATCAGCAGTAGCTTTACTGTATATAAAACCTGCTGTGGGAGATATCAAGCAAAAAGGCATGAACTGGCACGCCTTTGTTTCTTTCCCTAGTGGAAAGAAAGCAGGCATTAGGAAGACCAAAGAACAGTGAATAAAAAGAGATTCCCCTACACTAAGTCTAGACAGCTCTTCTCTTCTACAGCTACATGGTATGACTTCGAAAACTGGTTATCCTATTAGAAACACCTCCCACACAACCACTGAGTGCCTTCCTCCTCTCAGCTCACTACAGATGATCCTTTCATTACTTTTTCTGAGTTTGACGTACATTTTAGAACCTGTAAAAAAGAACGAAAGTTCTGCTGAACAAGAGCTCCTCAGTGGCACCTGCTTTTAATAATTATTGAGTAAGATGACGTGGCTTCAACTCAGTAATTAGGCTCTCACTGGAAACTTTGTATTGCCTTACACACTGTAAAATGCATTTTATTTCTGTTCTGCATTTAAAGGACTATCTCTCGTGAGCCTCGAGGAGAGAAGCACTTGTGATACGATCTGCAAGGAAATACAGAGTTTCCGTCGACAGACACAGCTACCTATTGACATCTGCTTTTTGCAGCTGCTGGGTATCACAGCGTAGGCAGCACTTCGCTGGCAGAGATACCTGGCCAGAAACAAGCAATTCTGCTCCACCAGAACTGAGGAGCTTCTCTGCATCATTTGAAAAGACAGAGAGGAGAAAAGGTAATATTTACAAAACATAGTGGCAGAAGCAGTTGTCTATCATACCTGCTTATAATGTATATGATTGTAATAATTCTACCTTTTGTTGCTGCTTAGTAGTTTTAAAAGCAATTTTCAGAAATCCTGCATAATTAGAGTCATGTGTATGTGCATTACGTGAGCATATGTTTTCAGTTTAAAATACTTGAATAGCCATTCTGAAGTTATATTAGAGTCAGGTATGTTTAGCTGCTGTTGTTGCATCTTTAGGCCATTGGTGCCAAGCAGTTTCGTAGCCATGATTTGTAATTCAGATTATATTCTTTGTGTACAACAGAACGGAACTGTAGACTAGAAAGGTGTCACGACAGTGACCACGCGTGGAAGGGGTCAGGTTAATGATAGTCAATGTGTGCTGTTAATCAGCAACAGTATATAGTGTGAAGACAAATAAAGAGATGATACTCACTTTTCCTCTGATTCCCATTCATAAAATAAAGACAAAAGGGAAGGACGTAATCCTGGCTTGCAAAAATTCTGATGTGTTAGGCTAAGAAATGAAGCTCGCTGCAGTGTGATAACTCACATCGACAACATATTTGCACTGTGCCCATTATGTGATCTAGTCAACTTCAAAGTAACATCACTTAAAACTCTCAGTCTATTAGAAAAGAACATACATATGAAAATGACAAATTCCTGTTATTCACACTTTGCTACTACAGACAGCACTTACTGAGAACTGATACCACCTTTCAGTGAGCATCATTTCATTAGGAGGGTCAGATGCATTTTATTTCTGTCTGCCTTCAGTAATGTTTGTCTGATTGGAAAGATGGGTAGAATCTCAAACTTCTATGAACAGTGGCTTCGCTTTTTACTTTACTCCACACAGAATTTATCTCTCTCTGATTTGATATCTATGGTCTGTATCTTTCATTCCTGTTTGCTTTCTTCTTTGCAGCTTCAATGGCATTCAGTGTTCTTGACATGTCTGACTTGCGGTTTTGGATGGACACGCATGTTAAGGACAGTACTTCTGCAAGCGTTGCATAAGAATCCCATGATACTTAAATACTGTTTGAGAATCTGTAATGAGAAGTGCATTAGAACTGCAAGTTAGTCATTGAGTGTTGCAGACTCCCCAACACGATTCAGGCTTGCTGAGTAACCACATGATCATCATGCAGAGAGTGACTGAGCTTTTTATATTCTTTCATTCTCAGGGAACTGTGGAAAAAAACATGAGTTCTTCAAGTACGGAGTCCCTTGAAGCTGACACCTCAACCTTTTATGACTTTTATGATAATTATAATGATGCTCCACAACCTTGCAGTAAGGAAACCGTCAAGAGGTTTGCAGCCTCTTTCCTCCCTGTTCTGTATACCCTGGTATTCCTGGTTGGGCTAATAGGAAACACTCTGGTCATTGTGGTCCTCTTTAAATACAAGAGACTGAAGAGCATGACTGATGTGTACCTGTTAAACCTCGCCATGTCAGATTTGCTCTTTGTTTTATCCCTGCCGTTCTGGTCTTACTTCATGATAGACCAATGGGTTTTTGGAACTCCCTGGTGTAAAATTATTTCGTGGATCTATCTGGTTGGGTTCTACAGTGGGATATTTTTTATTATGCTTATGAGCATAGACAGATACCTGGCAATTGTTCGTGCAGTGTTTTCCTTGAAAGCAAGAACTGCCTTCCACGGCCTGATTGCCAGTCTTATTGTATGGCTGATAGCTCTTTTAGCCTCAGTTCCAGAACTTGTATTTAGAGAATCTTTCGTTGAGCAAAATTATACTACTTGTAAGCTGAGATATCCAAGCAACTACATAGCATGGAAACTCTTTTACACTTTGGAAATCAACATTCTTGGGCTCCTACTCCCTTTTATAGTTATGGCATTTTGTTACTCCATGATTATTAAAACTTTACTTCACTGTAGAAATGAGAAAAAGAATAAGGCCGTGAGGATGATCTTCGCTGTCATGATTGTGTTTTTCTTCTTCTGGACCCCTTACAATATTGTAATTTTATTACAACTGCTGGAAGCTACTGGAGTCATCAGAAACTGTCAAACAAGTAAGAACCTGGACTACGCATTTCAAATAACTGAAACCCTTGGCCTTTTTCACTGTTGCCTCAATCCAGTCATCTATTTCTTCATGGGGGAAAAATTTAAGAAGTACCTGAAGATGCTCTTTAAGAACTGGCAGTTACCTGCAGTTATTTGTAAGTGGTGTGGACTTCATATCACTTACCACACCGAGTCTACGGGATCGTTCCACACACAGTCAACTGGGGACCAAGAAGCTCTGTAATGTGTTCCATACCAACTGACAAAAATAAAATGACAAAACCAGGAACTTCAAAAAGCTCAGAAAATGCACAAGCATTTAAGTCAGCTAGTCTTTGATAATAACTTCATCTCTGATTTCTGCCTCTTAGATTTTCTAAATACTATAACAGAAACTGTCCTAGATGTGAGATCTGGCAGTCAGACACATATGTTTTATCTGCTGCAATTAGAAGTCACTGCTCAGATGTAACAGCAGCCTTAACTCACAAGTACTACGCTTGTTGCTTGTTTTTCACCAGCATCAAGAAACGACTGGACTCAATGGAGGGCAGATGAGAAACAACTTGCTATCTCAAAGTGCATTTGAAAATTATCTTTGTTTACTCAAGAGAAGGTGGTTATTATAATATTTTTTATTCCTCAGCTGATCTGCGTAGGTTTTGTTTGCTCAAACATATAGTAATCTATTAACAACAGCAGCTGCTGTTAGAAGTTTAATCTCAGGAAAGGCTACACCTTCTGCCATTAAGAAAAAAAGGACACAGAGCACACTCTGTGCACAAAGATGCAAAACCAGAGCATTACATTGTGCTATATTCTAGCTTTGTTTTCTTTCAGGTATCCAAATTGTCTACACATACGTATCTATAGGCATTTTTGAATGACTTAATCACCATAATTCAGGATGGCAGTTCTTTTTTTTTTTTTAATTAACACTGAAAATGTGGTGGGTTTTTTGTTTTCGTTATTGTTGTTTTTAAATAAATCTTTTTAAAGATAATTTTTTTCCAGTATGCGTTAACACATTTGAAGCATCTTTCAAAAGTATCTTTTAAAATGAATGTCCTTTGTTCCAAAAATACCTAGCTCTGAGACTGAATTTTCGTTTATGGTATAAACATCTGGCAAGGCAAAAGAAAGCAAAGACAGATTGTATAGGGAAGGTCTGTCAGAATTTAGAAACCACACAAAGAATAGTTGCATTTGATTACAGAGCAGAAGGCAAAGAAACAGGCCACAGTAGCTGCTTGTAGGTCTACACGTTATTAGTTGGGTCTGGAATGGGAAGAAAGTCCCAAAGCAACACTTAGATTTTGACACAAAAATATTTTTTTAAAAGACAAAAATCAGTGATGTAGTAGCAGCCAAAGTAAGAGTTGAAAAACCTGCACAGAAAATATTCCTGATGGCTCTTTTTTTGCTAAATGACAACTACTCAGCAGACTGTCATCTTTCTTAGGCCATCAGTAATGAAACGACCACACAGCATTCAAATGTGGCTACAAATAGCAGATAAAACTTAAGAATATCTAAGGGCAGACCATGAGAAGTATTAAAGCATATATATAGTATTAAAGCATATATATAGTAGCTCTGTTGTCATGATCGCTCTAAATTAGAAATATAAGTGGAAGCTCACCTCCACGTAACATCCCTCATGATACAACAAACAGACAAAGTAAAAACCAGCGCTCTTAAATGCTCAAGCACACATATATCCTTCACAATTCATTGTGGGGAATGCATTGCCATCAGCACTTTGCTGGTGCTGACAACTTTAGGCAGGGAACTGCAATAATGCAGACGGTGAGAATAGCTGTGGAAGGCATTACTGCACTAAGAAAGTATCTTCCTTGCTATAAAAAGTGTATAAATTCTTACTACTCAGTGCAAGTCACTGAATATATCAGAAATGAAAAACTGCCTCAAGGAGTAGGATAGTCCCTCTATTGCCCATTTTTAAAAGGAAGAGCATGACAAATTACAATTATCAGGTCTAGGAAAGTCTCATGGACTGAACATAATGACATCACTGGTGAGCTGGCATGACATATCAACCTTGTAGATGTGACACTAGTGGCACATACACTGTGATCTGCTGAGCTAAACATCAATCAAGCGTCTACACTAATTTGGAAGCAATACAGTGCAACACAGCAGTTTGTTTTCCTCGGTCCCACCCTGCGACCCCTCTAGTCAGTAAGATCAAGCAGGTCCTTTAGATAAACCTGAGATCTTGCTTTCCAGACTAGGGCAAAGGCTCCCTGTGCTGGACTGGCAAAAGTGAAGGTCAGCAAGCAAAAAGCAACCCGTAAGAGGCTCTTGGTGATGGCAAGATACGAAAGGTCCAGAGCTCAGAGGGTGCTGAGGAACAGCACCAAGATGGCAGCAGCCCACATGCCTTGCCCTGCCCTGGGCACACACCCTGCAGTTGGGGAGGACATGAGCCCATTCATGTGTGGAGTTACAGGCCGCACCCAGCAGCTGCCCAACACCTCTCTAAATGGAGGCAGCAAGGAGGCCTTCTTCTCACAAAACTCAGAGGTGCTTCTAGTCACTGCAAGGCTTTCTGCCCCGTATCCTGTGCATGTGTGTGCTTCGCGCAGTGCCTGGTGCAGGCCAAGCTCCCTCCCAATGAACACTGACCTCTCTTCCCACTGAGTCTCTCCCAACCCTCCCAGTAATACTCACAGCTACCTCAAAGGTTTGTAGGATGAGCCACCACGATGGAAGCTGTGCTCTGAATGGCTTCCTGAATCAGGTGCTCCCTATTATCGGCAGGCTCAGGAACCCACAGCTCACCAAAGCTGTATGGTTTCCTCTTCTCTGTCACCTGGAACAAACCCTGCTCCCCCAGGCACCAAGCTGCTGTGGATAATACCACTCCTCTTTTGAAAGAGGGCTTTGAAATCTGCTGATGAGAAAGGATGAGATAATACTATTAACACAGACAAAAATAAAGCAGGGATTTTCAAAATGTCAGTTGATTAAAGGTGTAATTTTAGCTGAACAAGAGTTTCCAAGTGATAAATGAGGTACAGACAGACCTATTGAACTATGAAGGAAAATACATAGGTATTTGAGTGAAGCAAAGCTGACTCATTCTTAAACCCACATTTTTTATATCGAGGTTCCTCGGAAGGCCATTCAGAGCAACTGAGAGGACCCCAAGCTGCCACAGAAGTGCAGACCAGGAAAAAAAAAAAGAAGCATAATGACATTAACTATAAGTAACAATGAAAATGTTTAAAAAGTTGATAGTTTTGTTTTCACACAACACGTAAGTCAGTGCAGTCGTTCTCTAAGCATAAGAATTACACGCTTATCTTGGAGTGACAGACTAGTTGACCTTTAAAGTCAAATAATTCTATGATCAGTTACTCTGGAGCATGGCTTTATCCCCTTCGTGCAGAGGAGGCATCATGGTAGGCCACCTTCTCCCAAAGTACTCCTCTTGTTACTAGAATCAGCCTTGGAAAGAAACAGGATTCGTCTTTCTTCTTCTTCCTATTGCTGTTTGCAAATGTTCCAGCAACAGGTCTGGACACCTGGTGTGAAAGGACAGTGCAATACAAAAGGTCCTATGGTGCTCCTCTGCTACCAGGATGCTTCCAGTGGTCAACACTCACACACTTTACTCCAGGAGCTCACAATGATTTCCTGTTTCATCTAGCATTTCGCTCTTAACATGACTAGAGACCAGCCTCATCAACTCCCAGCTCTTACACAAATATGTTCATTTGACTTTATTTACAGTTGTAAATCAAGAGTTGTTCAGTAATGTCAACCAAAATGACCATTAAAATACTCTTTAAGGCACTGCCTGCAGAGAGCTCAACAAGACTCCGTTACTCCAGCCATTAATAAAGCTTTTAGGTAGAAGGCTGGAAATTAATAGGAAATACAGTTGTAGTGAGAGTTCTAGCATTCATATGGCTAACAAAAAGCATTCAAAGGTGATGCAGTACTGGACAAGTACTGGTCAAGTTAACTTACTGTAACACAACAATGATGTATCCCAGTACCATTGGCAGTCACAGAGAAGTCACTCCGGATGGAACAGGCAATACAAAGCGAGAAGACAACGTTGGATGCTTCCATGAAGATTTTTTCATGATCATTTAGCAGCAACAACCATCAGAAGAAAAAAAAAAGTAGCAAACAAAAATCTGATCTTATGGAAAAGTCAGAGACACCTCTTGCAGCAATGAAGCTCACAAATGGTAGCCGTCCATCTGTTCTGGACTAGCAAAATCCAAGCCCTCTCCAAACAAATTGGTGGAGTGAGGCACAGCTGCCAAATGCTGCAAATACTCTTTCCCTTGGCTGTAAATATCCCTCCACATATCCCTCACATGATCAGTGCAAAAGAGAACTGTTTGCAGGCCATTGCTCAGTGTCCCAGATCAAAAGCTTCTCATTCATTTCTGATCCTCTTTTGAACTCCCAGAAATAGCAGCATGCATGTAATACCTCTATTGAACACAGTAAATATCTTCTCTTATGCATCACTGGCCCCTTGACCATTTTTCGTTGTTTGGTTTTGTTTTAGAAAAATGAGGCAGTCTTCAGATTAGAGCTGCCCAGACTGTACTTCTTCTGGTAGTCCAACCTTGCCCCTGCCAAGAAACTCCAAGTCTGGATCCAGGCTGCATGAGAAAGAGCACAGGTTAACATGAAGGGTATCTGGGTGTAAATGGATGAAGATGATGAGCTAATGCCACGGGGTTCAAGTTAGATGTTAGGAAGAGTTTCTTCTCCAAAAGAGTGGTGAGGTATTGGAACAGGCTGCCCAGGGAAGCAGTGGAGTCACTATCCCTGGAGGTGTTCAAGAAATGTGTAGATGTGGCACTGAAGGACATGGTTAATGGGCATGGTGGGGATAGATTGGCAGTTGGACTAGATCATTTTAGAGGCCTTTTCCAACCTTAATGATTCTACGTTCTTAACTGGATTCTATGATTCCGTGTTCTTAACTAATATAGAGGCTGTTATCTGTCTTAAAATAGGTGAGAACAAGGATTAATGTTTGCAAACGACTGAAAGGAAAAAAAAAAAACGCATCCTCTGTGTAAACACAGGCCAAGTACATGACTGATCAGAGTATCACACTGCTTTAGTTCTTCTGCTGGCATTTTTGTTTCAGGTCATCGTGGAAGGGCTGAAGTTTCTCTGGGTTTGAGGTTGTTTCTGAGTTACAGCATGCATTCAGTATACAGAGCTCAGTAACAGTATGCTGCAAGCTTCTCACAGTTTCAAGTGTTGCAAAACAAACAGACCTTTTTCCTCGCTTTTGCAAGGAAAGTAAGTAATCACGAATCTGATATGTTTCCACAGATAAGAAACTCTCATAAAAGACACTTTCAATGCTACTAGCATCCTGTAAGACAACAAAGACGTTACCAGATTCACTCTTTTTCTCAAAGAGGTCATCAGCATTCGATCAGCATTTTACAAGAAGCTCTGAGCAGCCAAATTCAGGATGAGATTTATGTACCTGAGACAGCTGATGGGAACAGCAGCTGCACAATCCTGTGTGAAAAGCATATTTGTCTCTTCTGCACTGCGACACTCCTCCAAAGCGCCCCAGAGAAGTATCCTGGTTTGGGACAGGTAGGAGAGGAGAAGGTCCATCTCTCACTTTTAGCCAGTTTCCATCACACACAAATAGAATGTGTAGTACCACCTTGCTGTA
Source organism: Tragopan temminckii (assembly GCA_028571105.1). Lineage (NCBI taxonomy): Eukaryota > Metazoa > Chordata > Aves > Galliformes > Phasianidae > Tragopan > Tragopan temminckii. Next base: position 38,350,783 of record JAOWBP010002978.1, read on the forward strand.
GCACGAAAGCATCTTAATCAAAGCAAAGAAAGACCACAATAGATCTTTATGTTTACTCATAACTGGTAAACTGAAATTTGACCACAAGTAAGACCATGACCGCAGACACAGTGACTTGTCTTTTCCGCTCCTAAAGTATGTGGGGAAGGTGCAAAGAACACGAAGAGAAGAAAGAGAGAAGGATGGCTTTTCTTGCTGCTTATGCACTTAAGTTCCCTGATGCACATTTACAAGGACTGAAGTGGAAAGAAAACAAGGCTTCAAGGACCATTTGTGCTGTCTGTAGGTCCTGCAGACAAGCAGTGTCGAGAAGTTGCACAGCACAGGTCTACTCTTGCTTTCAGAAACCTTGTTTGCACTTTTAGAGGTCTGAAACTCAGGGCAAAGCGTTAGGCAAGCTTGCCATGCTACACAGATGGGACTGAAGAGGTTACAAAAGGAAAGAATAAAGAAGTTTGGATGTTGGATGTTTCTTCCTCAGCTCTGCTTCACTGACTTACTCATACATCATTCAGGTCAGTACCTGATTCTTTGCATCAGAAATACTAGGGAACCACCAAAATCCCCCATGGGGAAGCTGGTTCCTACTTGCTCATGCTCTTGCTTTTCACATGAATACATGTGCCACAGCCCTCCTCACCACAGTCACATAGAGGTCAGAGTAGATCCATTCACCTCCTTGCCAGCTAACGCTCAAGTTCTCCCTGTGCAGTGCTCACACAGGCAGGACGTTTGTGTTGTGACTGCACTACCTGTACGCTTTGCGTACAAATGGCAGTTTCATGAAAATGTGAGCACTGGGGAGAATGGATCTGCAGTAAATGGATCTGCACTGGTGAATGACCACCACTTTTTAATCCTACTGTGCTGTTTTGATTTTGTTTCGTCAAACTATTTTAGAAGAAGTGCAGCAATTTTTCAACATATTTGCTCCCAATTCTTATCTTCTGATGGAGGGAAACAATTTCAAAGTTCCTTATGAAATTCATGTAAAAAAAATGCAGAGCCTTGTGCGCCCTATCACAACAGGTATGTGTGAATAAAATTAAACTGATCAAATCTCAAGTTAACATTTCTTTTGTAAAGTTGACTGTCAAATAATAATTATTTAATAATTTGTGTCAGCACCTGAGAAAGCAAGCCTAGCACAAGATATCTAAGCTTCTGAAAATTTTTGGGGTGGAGGCTTTTTCTCCTTTTTTTTTCTTTTTTGAAACACAAGGAATGGTTTTGTACAGATTCAGGACAACAATCAATTGTATCAACAACTTTTCTGTAAGGTGATTCATAATAAGAAGCTGATTCATATTTGGTATGACTGAAGCCGTCTTCACAATATAACATTAAATCATAATATATGATATGACTAAATGTAGCCTGGATTTTCTGAAGGGTACATGCCCTTACCTATGCCCAATTCATTAACTGTCATGCTAATATAAAATGCTGGCTTCCCAGACCCTGGGGAAAAAAAAAAGAAAGGTAAAAAGAGCTCCAGAACTATCAAGTATTTGTACATAATTAGCTGTAGAAAAGTTGATAGCCGCTAATAATGGAATAAATAAGTAGCTTGTTACAATGTCTATTTTAGTGGTGTCTCCTAGCAAAATCTGTCATGTTTTCTAGACCTGCACCTGCACGATCCCACAATTACCGCTTTGGCAAAACCAAGAGTTTAAAAAAGCAGTCTGAGAGATCCCTCACAGCAAGAGTCACATCTCCCTAGTGGATGCACAGGACAAGCCAGATGTATTTACTCCAAAAAGAGCAGCTGCCAAGGCACCAATAGGTAGGGTAGCTAGAAGTGCTGTCTGGATGGAGGGCTTGGCGGTCCTCCGCTGTGACACCAAGCAGAGTCCCACACACACAGGCTGCAGTGGGTGGGGCAGAATTAGCCATAGATATTTTCATATAGATGATGCTTATTGCTTAGGGAAAACACACTTTTTATTAGCTGCTGCTTACTGGACAGCTTCCACGGTTTCCAATGCCTTAGTGTATTGAGCTGCAGAATTAAACCAAGAGTCAGTAGCCTAACCAGGTCTGTTGCTACCTGTCAGAGTCAATATGTCCAAAACAGACTACAGCACCCTTATCCTTTCCATCTCTCTGGAAAAGAAAAAAAGAAA
>JAOWBP010002978.1:38373694-38386480 GCA_028571105.1 Tragopan temminckii
GTTTTATTGTTTTATTTCTTTACAGTTAGGCTGAGTTCCCAAATTACTTTGAGCCAGGGAAACCTATTTGCAAACATCTAAGAAGTAGTAGTAGCACAAAGACCTCTCCTCCTCAACTAGAGGTAATGAGCTGCTGATCAAATACTGAATTGTCCCAGAACATCTTGTGAGAAAATTAGAGGGTAACCTGCTCTCTAAATTACATGAGCCTCTGTAAAGAACACAGTGCATCTACTGAAAATACTCTGGAGTCTGTTCCCTGTTCCTTTCTGCAGAAGGGTCACAGAAGTTGGTTCATAGCAGTGGATTTGATGCTTGGCTAATAACTAACTGCTGAACCCCAATTGCATAGTGAAGCTTTCACATAGTACCTGTTCCACCATTGTTACTGCAAATTGCTACTGCTGGGAAGACTACTATTATAGAATCATAAAATATCCTGAGTAGGAAGGGACCTCCAAGGATCACCGAGTCCAACTCCTTGATTATCAAATCAAAGTTACATTATTTCCAACATTTCCTATCTGACAAGTCCACCAAATACATTCAGGTTTCTCTAGACAAGGGGCACTGAACCTTGCCACAATAGGAGTGGACAGCTTTGGCAGGAACAGTTCTGTGTTGCATTTTAACTAAGCAGAGGAGTAAACAGCAGTTGAAGTTAAACAGTGAGTTTGCAGAGGAAAAACAACTTTCTTACCAGAAAACAATTCTAGAGGCTTTCAGTACAGATGGCAATATATGTACAGACAATGACTGGAACCTTACGCCTGAGAGTTTAGAAATGCCATCTTGCTTTCTAGAACTGCTGGGTTCAGAATAAAACACACCTCCTCAAACAAGCAGGAAGGAAGGTAGAAGATAAAGGAACAGGGTTTCCAGTGTGATAGTCAGGTCAAAGCTGTGATACTCGAGCCAGTTTAGTCATTTGCCCTGACCATGCATCTGTAAGACAGGATTCTGGCCCTGATGCTTTGCAGCTTTCATTTCTTGGAGACAGAAAAGAGAAAATTCATAATTCCCATGAAACTGGACTGCCCTATCTGAAAGGCATAAATCATGATAAAGAGCAGAGGCAAAATCTGATTGCAAGGTTCCTGAGTGCCTGCAACCCACTATAGCAGCAGAAGTGGTGGGCGTACAGATAACGGTATAAAATTAGTCACTACCAAATGTAACCAATTCAGTGAAACCTCATATGGCAACCCTGACCTAAAAGGTCTGAAGATACACAGAGATTGCTAAAAATGATATAAATTTGTGACAAATTCAAAAGTTGTGTCACTCTTACAAAGAACTGATTCCTGCCCACCACTTGTGTGGGAAGACTTGAAAAACATCTGCAAAGCCTTATCACCACCAAATTTTCCAACACTTCAGCTGCAGTGCATAACAGATCAGATAAGCTGTGGATTGGAACAGTAGTTGCCAAATTAAGCATACAAAATATAAACTGAACTGTTATGAATTACAGTATTTACTACAGCAATCACAGCAATCTTCCACCTCCAAACAATATGACTGGGAGCAGCAGAGTGAATAGAGACAAGTCCATACCTTTTTGTCTCTTTAATCTCCTAGACCAGATTTTACAACCAGTGCAGGAAACAAGTTATCAACCATATTTCACAAAACTGTCTCTGACCATGAAGGATGGTGCTATGGACAAATCCCAGCTACTCATGTGCTGATCAGTCACGTGTCAATTATCAAAGAAGATATAGTGAGGTTGAGTTCCGTATGCTTTTCCTTCAGCAAGAAGTTTCACTAGTTACAGATTTTCACAGTTCTTGCAAGAAACTGTACCGACCAGACTTTCCAATTCATTAAGTGTTCTATTTTTAAAATTTACAAGTATTTACCTAACAGATACATAGATACCACCTGTTCCTTCACCATCAGAGGGATCACCAACTACAGAAACATATTTTTTACGCTAGCATTTCTCCTGCTACACTTATACAGCAGTTCTCAGACAACTATGACTCTATTGTGCTAAGAATGTATTACTTCTAGTTTAGCAAAACTTCATGCACAAATGACATGTATTAAAAATCATTTTTTATATTGAGATAACTTATATTTATCATTTTCCAGCAAGGGCATGGTTTCTAATTCCCAAGCTCTGTCCTACCCTTCCTGAAAATCTGCTTTTGAGGTTTTCCTTCCTATTTTGTATGATATCTAGAGACTGCCATGACACTTTCAAACACATTAAAAAAAAAAAAAAGAAGAAGCAAGCAGGCAGCATTACAGAAAGACACACTTAGCATATTACAGATGTCAATTTACCTTCTGCAAGCGAATCCTCCCATAGGCGAATTTGGATGTTGTTGGAGGGATAAGACCTTCTGGTAACTGGTTATACTAGGAAGAGAAGGAGGGGAAAAAAATACATGAAACTTAAACACAAACATGTCTTAACTGAATTCCGGCTTTTCATTTTACAATTTATGGAAGTAGAACTTAAGCTGAAAGTAGCTAGTCCCCCTGTGCTAGTGGATTACACTGGCACTCAGTTTCAGAGGGAGGCTTCACAAAAAAAGCAATCTGATTGAATCACTTGCAGTAAACATAGGGGTGTTTTGGTTTTTTTTTTGCAAATACTGAACTCAAGGTAACAATATAAAAAATAAAAAAGCAAAACCCCCCAAGATAAAAAAGACAGCAAACTAAGAAGCTGTCACAGAATCACAGCGTTCTTGGAGCCCTGCTGTGGCTATAGCGTGCATTACCATCTCTGTCAACTCTGGAGTCATCCACAAGTCAGTGGAGTTAGAGTTAACCCTTCTCCAAGTCTGCAGGGCAGTATTTCCATCTGATCCTCCCACTCTTCTTCAGCAATACTTCCATATGGAAATTATTACCCTCTTTGGTTTTCTTTTCAGTGTTTTTATACTCTACATGCATGTGTACATATGCCTGCTAGTCCATTACCTTCTGGGCAGGTTTCTTTTATAAATACTTGTGAAAACCTCACAGCCAGTGGAAAAATAACTTTGTTAGCTGCTACTAGGCTGCTGGGCACCCTCTAATCCCTAGTGGCTCACAGAGAAAAAGGAGGCTGGAGAAAAACTTAGATTAGAAGGAAGCTAACGCAGAAACAAATGTGGAAGTGATTTAAAAAAAAAAAAAAAAAAAAAGTCCAAGGAGACCTGAAGCTTGCAAACCCACAGCCACAGAAACCATAGCCTCCCCAACAGCTCCATAAACTCATGAGCAACTCTCACTGCCTTCCCTCTGCTCCTGGTCTACGCAGCTGCCTATCCATCACAGGGAAACCTGTCAGGGAAGCACTCTCCCAGGTAATTTCTGCTTACATGTCCCAGAACTCAAGCAATAATCACTTACAGCATTCCTAGAGAGAGGTCTATCATTTTCTTGGACACCTCTGAAAAGAGGTAAATCTAGACAACAACTCTGCCACACACTGTAGCCCCCCTCCTTTCTGAGCCTACAACCTTCTTACCTTTTTCCCATACCACCTCCTTCTCTCTTTCTTCCCATTATTTGTTCCTTGCTTTATGTCCACTTTTCCTACCTATTCTTTCATTTATTCAAAGGGAATTCTCCTTTGGGATTTTGATTTTAACTCGGAAGGTTTTGCACAAAACATGATTTGTTGGCCTTAACATGGTACATGCAGCATAAAACTAATGCTCAAAAGCTTTCCTCTGCACCAAGACAATCTATTGTTTGTTTAGTTGGTCTGATTGCTTTTTAAAGAAATAGCAGTATAATTTCTAGTATCTCCATGTCAAACTCAACTAAAAACTAATTAAAACTAATTGATATTACTGGTAACTGTTTTGTGTCTTCCTCTTTGTATTTGAAAATAATCAAAACAGTCTTAAAAACAAAGAAAAAAAATGACAACATCACACCAAAATCAAACAAAAACTATATCTGACCAAGAAAAGAAATCAAGAGCAGAAAATTTTAGCCCAAATGGTAAAAATACTGCCAGCAACTGAAATGATTTTTTGACTGAAACTCTTCCCTTTTATTACAGTTATTAACTAAAACCAGCTGTGTAAGACTCAAGATTAAAATAAGTTAGCCTTATAGCACAGATAATGTTTTGAATGCAGTTGTTAGTTATCGTCAACTTCATTTCCTTTCATCAACATCAGCTCAACCTGTACTGAGTAGACATATTATTACAAGGTGAGAAGACATAGCAGAAACAGGAAGCCTTCACCAAGATCCTATGAATATGGAAGAGAGAAACAAACCACACCAAAAAAGCTGTACAATGATCTAACACATCTTAACTTACACTGAAGATCTTATCAAGGCTACCTGACCGCACTAGAACACTACTTACATTTCTGATAGAGATCTTGCCTTGAAGAAAATAACTCAAAAACAGGAAGCTTAGGAATTTTTCTCTTGAGGAAAAGCTGTATCCAGCCCAAGATACAAAGGACTCAAAAAACTATCAAAATTATCCCATCAGTGTAAAGCTTCGGAATAATGGAGAAATGGAAGAAAACATTCCACACCAGGCCTTCTACAGGTGGGGAGATAAAGGCATGCTTTACCCCAAAGATAATATAACTTCAGGAGACCTACTCTCAACCTAAAGAGCATCTCCTAATGAATAGGAATGCTTTGACAAGCAATAGGGAGAGAAGAGAGTATAAGCTTCAGAATTCCCAGGGATTTCGTCTTTAAGCCTTGTCCTGAATGGCCTCCAAAGCAAGTCTATTCGAAATCCAGATACAGGTTCCATATTTCACTCCACACTTCAGTCTGTAGAGATACTATTCACTTCAAAACATTTTTATAGCAAAGGCCAAGTTGGTCCCACCCACGATCTACAGTTTGTGGCATCTCTAAAGCAAGATGCATTCTCTTGGGTAATCATGCTCCTACTTACAAGACCCAAAAGAACAACATGAAGTACAGGAGACAGACAGCCAAAGCACAGAGCTGCAGTGCTATCAGGCTAACATCAAGTGACCAGCTTGAGCCAACTGAGTGCCTGATCAATGCAGCAAGGGAAAACTATTCATTTGTCCTCCATCTCTACTCCCAGACAAATGCTTCTTGTGACCCTCTGCTCCCTCTCTGCCAGCACTCCTCTGATCCACTGAGCCAGTTCAGCTTACTGACCTCAAAGTGAAAGGAAACAAACCCAGCAAAAAAGCAGAGGTGTATCATCTCAGTGTCATATCTGCAACTGTATCTCCTTTGAAAGAAAGGAGGGAATCTTTGGAACAGCAGGAAAAACCAGAGAGGTGCAACTCCTTTTTCACAAGCGGTTGGGTTGGCCTAATGACCTTGTTCTAATTCACTGCTTTTTCCTGCAGAAAACAGTAATCAACACAAGAGCAAGAGAGTTTGCAGACCTGGGATATTTCGAAGAACCACTCTAAACATGTGCTAGGGATACTCACCATACCAATCACTTCCCTCAAGGCAAAATATTTTTCAGTCAGATCCCCTGCTTCACTTAGTGGAGCATCATAGTCATAACTAGTGGGTTGTGACATATAAGGCATATTAGCACCTAAAAGAAGTCAGGAAGAAATAATCAATAAAAATGGTGAAAGAGTTGTGTTTTTCTTTCCCAAGGGGATCAACTTTCAGAATTTCTCTCCAAACACAGCCAGTCTGTGTACTTTTAGATTCTATGTAGACTTTGGTGTTTGGGATTCAGCACTGAGAATATATTCCTTACGGAGAACAACATCCTTCTGAGCTCACACTGCTGTGATAATGTCTTCAGAAATATTCTAAAGAGAAGCAAATATTCATGTTGCAATTGCTTCACAGTATTGAGTAAAGCAAAAGTACCCTTTGCAAAGATAAATACCATGTGTTTAGCAGAAAACGTTGGCAATAGCCAGAGAACTGCTAATGCAATCATCTTTTGTCATGCGAAGGCAGGCACAGCTTACACTTTTACAGAATATGTCACTAGAAGTGGGTCCATATGAACCTAATGAGGTTCAACAAGGCCAAATGCAAGGTGTTGCACTTGGGCCAGGGCAATCCCAGGTATTTATACAAACTAGGGGAAGAACTCACTGAGAGCAGCCTGTGGAGGAGGACTTGGGGGTCCTGGTGGACAAGAAGCTGGACATGAGCCAGCAGCGTGCACTTGCAGCCCAGAAGGCCAGCTATATCCTGGGCTACATTAAAAAAGAGGTGGCCATCAGGGAGAGGGAGGTGATTGCTCCCCTTTACTCAGCTCTTGTGAGGCCCCATCTGGAATACTGTGTGTAGGCATGGGGTCTCCAGCACAAGAAGGACGTGGAGCTCTTGGAACGGGTCCAGAAGAGGGCCATTAAGATGATCAGAGGGCTGTAGCACCTCTCCTATGAAAACTGGTTGAGGGAACTGGGCTTGTTTAGCTTGGAGAAGAGAAGGCTCCAGGAAGACCTCATTGTAGCCTTCTAATACTTGAAGGGAACGTGAAAACAGGAGGGGGAATGACTGTTTACATGGGTTGTTACTGATAGGACAAAGGGAAATGGTTTTAAACTGAGACAAGGGAGGTTTAGGTTAAATATTATGAGGAAGTTTTTCACTCAGAGGGTGGTGACACACTGGAACATGTTGTCCAGAGAGGTTGTGGATGCCCCATCCCTGAAGGCATTTGAGGTAAGGCTGGATGTGGGTCTGGGCAGCCCTGTCTAGTGGATGGCAACCCTGCCCATGGCAGGGGGGTTGAAACTAGATTATCATTGTGGTCCTTTTCAACCCAGGCAATTCTGTGATTCTCTTTAACACTCAATCATAAGATTAATTTAAATAATTTCTTACCATTCCAATAGGCAAAGTTAGTTCCACCGATAAACATGTACCTAAAACAAATCAAAACAAAAAAAGCCATCAATTTAATCAGGTTTTGAAGAAATAGGGGGGAAAAAAAATCACCCCAAATTACCCTTCACTGAAGGCACACTTACAGGTTAACATTAGCACCACGTGCCAGGATTTCATTAAGTGTTTTAGCTATAGTCTGTGAGGGTACAACAGCGTGACGGTGCCCCCAGTGATCCAGCCATCCAGTATAAAACTCAGAATTAACCTGAAAAGAGGAAGGAAAAAACATGAAGAGGGTGCAAGAATAGAATCCAACAAGACTTGGTTTACTAGCTGTAAAAGAGAAGGAAAAAAGGTACCTCAAATCATTTTAACTATTTTTAAACTGTTATAAATACAGCACAGTATACATTTAAATTAGTCCTTTTTAGTAGGTGACTCAAAGAGACTGAACTATCTTTTCAATAATTTTATACATGCACTTTGAAAATCATTGCTTAAGTACTAAAGAACACAGATTTTCTTCGAACCTGTTAAACTGAATGTTTCAGATAGTCGGCATAAAAATAAATGATGGAACAAATATATTCTCTGCAGAGCAATGTTTGTAGATTATATTAGATGCAATGAAAAATATATCTTCCAAACACTCAAGTAGCATCCCAAATGATTTTACAGCACAGAAACACTTCCCTTAAAGGGTCTTCTCTCTTTGTCAAAATGGCTTCCAATAATCTCACATCCCATTACAGGTTGTGTAGAAGCTCTAGAGTAGCCAAAAACAGGAAGAAACATTTAACCTGCTCTTTTAATTTTGCTTTTAACTTCCACCCACCCACATACATGACTAATGCATCTAATCATACTGTTTCCGCTGCTATGTAAACATTTGTCTTTATAAGGAAAAATACTGAAAAATCGGTATCTCCTGGGACCAAAAGAATATCTGCAGAACACTTAATGTGGACTTGACAAACACACAGAAGCTCCACTGTTCAACTTTTCTGACTGACTTAGAAATGACATCTTTGTAAACATTCCTAAGAAACTGTCCACTGTTGTCAACTCCTCTATTGTTAACCACTAAGATTAGGAATGATATAAGAATGTAAATTAAAAGACATACCAAAGGGCCTGTAGGTTCGCTGCTTCTTTGAGCTAAGAATGCTGCTGTGACGTTTCCACCTATAAACACACAGAAGTAAGATTGGAGTTGCAATATCCCTGACTTTTTCAGTTCCTTTTTTACGGAATAAGTGCCATACCTCCCTTTCAACATCTAGTAAAAACATACACAAGAAACTCTGGAAAGCGTAGGCATCAATATGCTTCATTCTAGTGCATAAGTTGCAGAACTTATTTAAAATGCCAACATGAATTCATGCATGCATGCATCCATGCACATCTCTGTTTTTGAGGTACATCCTCTGAAAACCCAGCTCTTCTCAGGAATGACATCTTGGCACCAAAAACCCTGAGATGTGTCAGAATTACTACCCAGTCATTGGAACATACTAGCCTGGGTTGTGGTAGCAAGAGGATGGGGAAGAACAGTCTTCCTGTCAGGCAGTTTGTAAAGAGGAGTTTCACTTCTGAGCAATCCTAGTGGCTTAAAACACAGGAAACAGAAATAACTACTCCCATGAGTAGCTCATTGTCACATGAAAGATACACATGAAGGAGTTCTTAATTTCAATCCATTTATAAAAAAAGAATTTCTACTAGGAGTATATGTTTGCCCATAAAAAGAATAACATACATAAGAAGTAACAAATACAAAAGAAATTGGAAAGATCTATCTTTGAATTTGTTTCTTGTGCTTTAAGCCTATTTTCCCAAGTCTGTGCAGTATATGAATGTTCACAGCATCAACATCCCTCTTCCATCAAATGGACACTTTCCAAACACACTACGGTTGCTTGATCATTCTTCAGGCCCGTGTCACAGCAAATTGTGGCAGTGTGGTTTTTTTTTTGGTTTTGTTTTGTTTTTTTAAACAAACAGCTGTCTCCAACCTGGGGCAAAGTCTACGGTCGCATAAAGACCCTGAAGAGCTCCACATTTCAAATGGAACTGGCTTGCACCATCAGTTGTGAACAGCACCACCTCATCCCCAAGATGCTGGCGAAAGATCTTCAGAAGGGAACGCAGGTAGTCATAATCACAAGCAAAGTAGCTTCCATACTCATTCTCCACCTGCATGGTAAAAACAAGTCAGCAGAGCAGTAGCCAATTCCAGTTTGCATCTAACGCCAAAAATCGGAAGTTTAAATCCAAGTCTCTTTTTCCTTTGACAATAATGCTGAAAATGCCATTTAAAATTCCAGAAATGAAGAATAACAGAAGGGAACACTTATAGGCACTCCTCCCTCTCACCTGTATCTCATGCTGCAGCAATCACTGCGAGGAGATTAAAATAAGCAGCTCTAAGTTTTTGCTACAGTCAAATACTAAAAAAATTGAACAAGTACTCCTACGTACCTAGTAATTTAAGAGAAAATACATACCAGGAATGCACAGCACTGTACCCTGAAACATTTACAATTCGAATCAGGTGATCAAAAACAAAAAAGTCTAAATTTTGAAGCTCTTCTGGATAAAAGTTTGAGGCTTATTTCATACTGCTCTTGCTCCTATCTACAGCAAACCTTCCCATCAGAAGAGTTCAGGTAACCATAATGTATTTTGGCTTGATGTGAGAATTGGCACAAACCTCAGACCTAAAAAACTGCATAAGTTTGCTCTATTGTTTTCCATAGTTTCGGGGAACAACTTTGATGGAGCGCTCTGAATTCTGCAGACAGTACCTTCAGTTCTTTAGAATAAGAGACTCCAATGAATCTTCCAGATACCTTAAACCGCTAAGAAACTTTTTTGTACATTACTAGCCAACACTTAAGGAGCATCCACAAGAACAATATAAGTATCCACACTGCTTGCATTCATTTGTTTTTCAGAAAGTTACCTGCACCATGATGATTGGACCTCCATTTTGATAGAGGTGAGGCTTCATCTTTGGCAAAAGGACCCCCATCCATTTCTCCACTGCTGTCAGGTAATCTGTAATGCATAAAGTATAAATAGTTCACAACTCCTCCGCTTTTTCCTGTCTTTTTTGTTTGTTTCTTTGTTTTACTGTATGTGTAGTTTTTACCATGTAAAACATATAGATGTAAATAAATATAAATTTCTAAATATTAAAGTATATCAGAACACCATTTAATGAACTGATGTGTTCTTACACTCATTCAAAAATGTCAGCTTCCACTACAGTTTACTAAATAATAAAACATTAAATACTGATGAACTTCGAAAAACACCAGAGCCTTCAATGTATCTCACCCAAGTTGTCCTAATGCATTTCAACAAGTGTTTCTATTCGTACTATTTTTATTATTTTTTAAAATAGATAGTTTCTCTCACAATGAGCAGAACTAAAGTCAGGTATGATATGGATCTACATCTTTGTCCCCAGATCCCCTCTCCAATATCCTGTCTCACCTCGTGTCTACGCATCCTGTCCATGACATTAAGAGTGCTGTATTTAGCTCTGGAATTTCATGCACACCGATCAGCTAGGAAGAATTCCCACAATGAGTCGCCAGTTGTAAAATCAAAAAAAAAAATCAAAGCTGAGCGCTGCTTGTCTTAATGATGACAATAAATTTTTTACTTGGTACCAGTTTGATGAAACTGGTCAACAGCTTTGAAACTTAGAACAGTTTTTAAATTTAATTGCAACTGATAGTCGTTTAAGAAGTTCTTAACAAAAGGTCTCTGAAACAAAGAAACAGTTAGGGTGACTCCACCATGACTTTTTTTTTCTAATTATTTCAGTCATTTTCTTAGAAAATCAGCTTCTGAAAATAAAACAAACAAACAAACAAACAACAAAAAAAAAACCACAAATTCTAGGGCATGCATCTACCTTAAGGACTCAGCCTGTAATTCCTGAAATGTCAGAAGGTGCATGATTTTCAACCCTTCCTTGTTTGTTATATTTATTTATTGAATGAATAGTTTTTAACAGAAATACTGGAATATGAATTATCTGGAAATAACCTCAAACAGTAAGCCAGCTTATTGCTGAAGAATATTTTTGCCAGTCGTTTCTGATGCCCCTACCTGAATCAGAAGATCTCAGAACAATAGATTCCTTCTCCAACAGCCATGCAGGAAGACCACCCTGGGAAAAGAAATGGAACCATTTCAGTGACCACTTTCAGGAAATAAGAGGAAGTTAGTCTATTATCACAACATATACTGAACTTGTAGATTTATTTTTATATAAGCAAAACAACTATTAATTAAGTTTGCACTGTAGGAAGTCAGTCAGAATACACCGGTTTAAAAACAGTAAACCAGAAGTCTTTTTGAGGATACATCAAGTACCCTTGTCTACTTTAAGACAGAAATCCTTGCATTATATTTACCCTATAAACAAGGTAACTGTTACAAAAGGCTGTACCATGTCCCATTCTGCACAGATGTAAGGTCCAGCTCTTAGGATCACCAGCAAGCCAGTTTCACTAGCAAGCTGCAGGAAATACTCCAGATCTCTGTCACCAGAAAAATCATACACGCCCATCTGGGGTTCATGGTAGTTCCATGGTACATACCTACAAAGAGAGGAGATAATCTTACATTAGGAAAATAATAGAGCCCTATTCCAATGCAGTAAAAAAACTGCCAATCAAGCAGATCAACGTTTGAGACAACACTTCTCTCCTACTTCCAGAACGTAGGAAACTGCCACCTCATCACAGAATCTCTCTCAGAAGACTAAAGGAAAAAAAAAAAAAAAACAAACCCTCTTGGTTGCAGAATAATAAAGATATTTGTTATCTACCAACTATTACAAGTACTGTTGTAGTTACAGCCCATGCAGAACAACCACGAGTTGTCTCTTAACCCAGTGCTAAGTGGAAGCTGTAGCAGAGGCAGACATTAAAATTAGAGATGGATACAGCCTAGATAAGGATTTGAGAGAACAGGAAAACTCATTTTCCATGCATTTACATCTTGCACGTAGGTTTGTGATTCCTCTAATAGAAGTGTTGCCGCTGTTCCAGAGTACAGATTTGAGAAAACGTGCAAAACCGAAACTGTGGTTAGCCAAGCAAAGAGCCTCTCCAGCAACACCTTTCTTGTTGTTTGGGTTTGTTTTTAGGTTCCAGCATTAACCTGGTAAGAACTACCCCAACAGGAAAAGAAAATGTAGAAAACACTGCTTTCAATAAGAAAGAAAAAACAAGAACCCTCACATGAACACATTTATTTAAATCACCTATGATCATACTGAAATCGGAAATACATGCAAATGAACAGATCAAAAAAAAAAAAAGAAAGAAATAAGATAATGCTTCAGAAATGGTAGTTAGTATTATTTCCTCAAAAATGCCAAACTGCAAATCTCTGTTTGAAAAGCGAAAGCTTAAAATCTGTATGCCAGGATAGAGTCTAAGCAACATATTCAGACAACAAAATGCAGATTTTTCTCCCTCTGCTATGTATTTTATTTCTTTGTCAACCTGATGTAATTGCTTCCACAGTACTCAATTAACTCACTTCTTAGAACAAAGCAAACATGCATTTGGTGAATATGCAAACCACACTAAAATACATTAATTGTTAATTTGATGTTGTGTATTTTGCCTGTGTTTCAAGCAGAGAAGCAAGCTGATCAGTGATGTTTAAAATCAAAGTAGATAACCATTAAAAAAAAAAAACATACCTCAAAAAGGCCAATACAGCAGAGTATCATACTGTGCTTACTTTCCCTTTTCAATATGCCTTTATCCTGGTTACCACTGCAGAAATAACTTTAGTTTGCTTTAAGTACTAACAGCTATGTTACTTTCAGAACGATTCTTCTACACTACATATATGGGGCTCAAGATGATACCTTCCTTACAAAAAAGAAAAGGAATAGTGGGAAAGAATATTATAGAAAATAACATGCCAATTTAACCCCAAGCCTAGGAAAAGCTACAGCATGATTCATGTCAT
>JAOWBP010002978.1:38395256-38406606 GCA_028571105.1 Tragopan temminckii
TCAATGTCCTTTCTGTACTGAGGTGCCCAAAACTGAACACAGTACTCGAGGTGAGGCCTCACCAGTGCCGAGTACAGAGGCAGGATGACTTCCCTAGTCCTGCTCACCACACCATTCCAGGATGCCACTGGCCTTCTTGGTCACCTGGGCACACTGCTGGCTCATATTCAGCTGACTGTCCATCAGTACACCAAGGTCCCTTTCTGTCAGGCAGCTTTCCAGCCACTCCTCCCCAAACCTGTAGGGCTGCCTGGGGTTGTTGTGACCAAAATGCATGACCTGACACTTGGCCCTGCTGAAACTCATACAGTTTACTTTGGCCCATTGATCCAGCCTATCCAGGACCCTCTGGCAGATAAACACTTCCTTCCAATTTGGTATAATCTGCAAACTTACTGAGGGTGCACTCAATTCCCTCATCAAGAACACTGATAAGTTGAATACGAGTGGTCCCAGTATCAAGCCCTGGGGCACACCACACATGACTGGCTACCAATTGGATTTAACTCCACTGACAACAACTCTTTGGGCCCGGCCACCCAGCCAGCGTTTCACCCAGCAGAGCATATGCCCATCCAAACCCTGGGCAGTCAGCTTCTCCATGAAGATATTGTGGTGAACAGTGTCAAAGACTTTACTGAAGTCCAATAGACCACACTGACAGCCTTACCTTCATCCACTACGCTGGTCACCTTGTTATGGAATGAAATCAGATTTGTCAAACAGAATCTACCATTCGTAAACCCATGCTGACTGGGCCTGATCCCTTGGTTGACCTTTAATTGATCCACGATTGCATGAAGCCAAAGTGACGAAATCTGAAAGGCAACAGAGATGCCACCATACAACTCCAGGTGTCCCCCAACTGCAATAGAGCCATCCACTATCACAGGAAATCTGTCCAAAGGTAAGTAGGGACCAACAGACTACAAAGTTTTGAAGAACTTTCCCATGCAACCACTTTTTTTCCTGTTATTTTGTGAACAGTTTCATTGTAAATCTGTACTACAGAAAAACTGAAGTGAAAGGAATGGAATGAAAAAAGTGACCTGCAATAGGCAGGTATAAGCACAAGGGTCCAAATATCAAGACTCCTGACCAATAGCTGGACAACGCTGCCAACCAAGAGTATATTCTTCATGTAACCGGACAGAATAAAGGAGTCAGTTTAATGTGCCACAGATCAAAAGGACAGGAGTACAAATAAAGGATAGGGTACAAAGTAAAAAACAAACAAAAGAAACCACCTACACTGCTAAAATCCAGAGGAAGAAATTACTGAGTAAACCTGCCTAACCCTAGACTGTCATTAAAAGGAGCAACTCAGTGTGATAACAGAACAAACACTGGAGGACTACAGACTCCAGGGAGAAGATAACTACAGTGTGTTGCAACTGTGATGAAGTCACAGTCCTCACAGTAAACCTGAAATGAAGTTGTAGAAAGCATCTTACATGCACACTGCAATCTAAAACATTCTGCAAACAGCAAACAAATGGAAGTGCTTGTTTCACATACAACAACAGAAAACATACAGTCCCGGGCTGGCAGGGCAATAAGAACTGGAAGACTGAAGGGAGTGTAAAACATCACACATGATGACTGCATGTGATTTCCTAAACGTATACAGTGTTTTTAGTTTCACCTTCCAAACACAACTAGCTAAGTCCTGGAAGTAGATAAGGATGGTCCCAGCAGCTGTTGTTCCCCTATGAGAGATAATTCTAACCCCCTTACTCACACTATCCATGACAGGGGCCTTTGGCAAAGACCTTCAGTGCTGAGACCCTGCACAATGAACCCACTGCTCGCAAAGCTCCATTTTCAGGGCACAGACATCTCTGGCAGCAGAAGAGGGATTTCTTAAAACAATGAAAAGAAAGTATTCATTATGAAAGTGGTCACTGATCCAGTTAGCATTTAAAGCTGCAAACGTAACTGTAAACCACCTTCCTTATGAGTACATAATATGAAAATATTATAATAAACATATGTACATGATAATGATATGGTGAAGGCGTGGGGGATGCTTCCCTGGCACTTATTCTGATTTAACTCATTTATTGCCCGCTGTAAACAGACTTCCCTTCATAATCATGCAACACTACTTTATTGTCTGTGCACGACTCCAGCTCTTCCTTAGAGCATAGCGTAGGCCTCATGATGAAAACAAGTCATCATGAATTTGTCTGACTTGGCCAATATTCATGGTTGTGGATATACAGAAGAAGTGAGTTCCCTGTTCATTCATAGCAGATGGGGCAGTGGAGCTTCCATTTGGGAAAGCAAACTGACTACCAACTGTTTCAGATCTTTATACCAAACCGTAGTACCAGCCAGACAAAAATTCAAGCCCTCAGAGGCAATGATATAAGGCTGCAGCTTATACACTCATGTGCAAAACAGAGGAACCAGAGCATTTGTCCTTGCTTAAATCGAGTACTCGCTTACTTTTGTGACCTTAATGCTCTTCTCGTGTTTTCTAATGTGTACTTCTCTCAACCTAGGGAAAAAAAAAATTCACAGTTCTGGCACATCAATCTATCAGCTATTTAAGAGATTCTAGAATCTCTCATTCTTCAAATTGACGAAACAGCGGGGTTTTTTTCCTTCTTATTTGGAAAAGGCACTAACGTGAAATATAAATAATCAGCAAACCCCTCCACGTGTGAGTATGTCTAGCATCTCTTATAATGACCATTCAAAACCAGAATAGCTCTTCCAGGGCATTTTCTCCACCCCACAAGTGCAAGCATCAAAACTGAGAACCACAAACCACTCCTGCTGCTCCCTTGCCATGAAAACCCAGCACAACACACCCCCCAGAAAAACCAAACCCAACAACTCTATCCTTTCTGTACCATTATAGTGGTTCTTTTCTCTGCCCCTTGTCCCTTTCAGTGCAAATAACTTCATAAAAGCAGGCACTGGGCAAGCTTAGCAGTGGCTTTACCTTTACCACTTTCATCCATGCCTCATTTAGCAGTGAGGGTGTCAGATTTTCCAAAACAGATTTACTGATTTACAGTCAGTTGGTTTTTGCTGGCAAAAATAGAATTAGCATATTAAAATTCTTCAGTGTGAACTGCTACAAGAAATACCGGTACAAAATAAATGGGCATTAAAGGCATTCTTCTTGCTAAGTAAATAAAGTTTTATTAAATTCCAACATTTAAAGCATTTGTTATACAACAATTTACATATTTCCAAATCCACTCTCCACTGATACTGTAATTAATATTATTCTGGTATTATTCCAACAATATTATTCCAACAGTGCTCCCATCCAATGCCCCAAATGAACTGGCCTTCTGCAGGATGAAATATATATTCACTTAGTTAAGTTCTACAAATCAAATACATTCCACACACACACAAAAATTACAAAAGAATTTAAAAAATACAAAATAAGCAGCAAAAGTTTGGGTTTTTTGTTTTTTGTTTTTTTTTTTCCCATTTGAAATACTGAACACAGGTCTAAATCACACACACCGAAGTCAAATTGGAACATGCATACAGAAATCCTTGAAGGGCAATTAGGGATTTCTGCCTTTGAGAAATATTAGAAAGGGTTAATTTCTCATGCTATCAAAATAAGATTGATACTTCCCATATGTAATTAAAATAAAAAGACTAAAAGAATAGGAGTAGGCTTTGAAGTGTTTTTGGCACAGAAATAAACATTTTAAATGGTACTTATCATCAAGCAACCAAACTATCAGAAGCAATTAAAGAAAACCAAATAAGAACTAAATTATACTGACAGAACTCAATACATTCATGAAATGATAATATGACCATATCCGCTCCTGAAAGGATACATAGAGAAGCACACGCACATGAGTTATCTGTGCACCCTGGTGACAGCAGGATTAGTGCAGATAGGTTTCTGCATGCATTTGGACAAAACGAGGAGAGAAATAAAAAGCAGGAAAAACAAAATAAAAATCAGACTAGCAACTCATTGGGAGAGCACCGAAAGACAGATCTACAAAAGCTTCGTGTTAAGGAAACAATTAGTCTTCTTAACACAGTAACTCTTAAGTGAAAATCTGTACACCAGGACTGCTGGCCTAGAGGGAACATCCTACATTGCTGAATCCAGAGCAGAGCTTTTAAATGAAGGCATTTAGATAAACAGACAGAGGGTTACAGGCTATCAAGATTCTCTCTACATAAGAGCATTTTATGCAATGCCACTGATGGGAAAGAATCCTGAAAGAGAGCATGGGCGGGGGGAGGTATTAAATAGGTGTGAAAGCTTCTGAAAACTTAAACAGATATTGCTGCATTAAGAAAAAAAACTACAAAGTTATAGGTGCTGGGAAACAGAATGATCTAGTCCAACAAGTAGAAGAGCCTGGCAGGTTGGGCCAGTTCTGCTTTCAGACTAAAAGAAGACTGACTTCCCCAGCTTTTCCATCAAGCTTCCAGTGCACGATACATTTGCTAGTGTGCCCTTAACAGTGTTTCTCAACATTCTTGTGAGCAAAAATGCAAGACTTTCATAGGGAAGAAGGGGACACAAAAATAGCTCAGTAGTTAGCTCAGTCTTGGAGGGCTCAAAGGGATGGATGAAGTGAGACTTCACAGTTTCACATACAGAACTTCTCATGTTTACAAAGCCTATGGCACTCATCAAATATACCTCAGACACACCTCCCACAAAATGAAAACAACTGCTGAAGAGTAAAGCAGAAGTGTGTCTGGCTCAGGACCACACAGGAAGACAGGAAAACACTGAAAACCACATTTCTGGTCCTGCCATCCTCAGCAATGAACACTTTTGACCCATAGCATACAGGTCTGCCCAAGAGAAAGCTAAATATCGGAGAGCAGACTGAGTGAGTCCCTGTGACTACAGCCAGAAGTCACTGCTGCTTGTGGTGTTTCACAGAGCTGCACCAAAGAGGAAGGGGAGGAAAGGAGGTTGTACAGAAGAAAACTGGTTCATCAGCCACAATATACTCACATTCATTTGCATCCTACCTTTCTTGTACGAGCTATGAAAACAAGAATGTTTGTATTAAGATTTTCTGATCTCTCATATTCCCCAGAGTGATTTTAGTTTGTGTTAAGCTCATCTAGGAAAGATGGAGAGAAAATTCCTCGTTATCCTGTAGCAGTTGGTTACTCTGTCATGTGCCTATCAGACAACCAGGTCAACGATATGCAAATATTATCAAAGAAATGATCTGCAGCAGCCTTTAGTCTTCTTAAAGAAGACACCGTTTACTTGAAATATTAAAACCTTACACAAAGTTCAAGCTTTAACTCATTGAATCTTATCTGCATATTTTCCAAATAACATTCCCATACTCACATAGAAGAAAAATCAAAGAAGATAAATTAAGTATAAACAAACAAACAAAAAACACTGAACGAGGAGGAAAAAAGAGAAGAATACCTCAGCTTTTGACTTTGTGCTTTACAACAGAAAGCAGTGAATGCTCAAAGAGCAACACAAATGATGCCAATTAAGAGATTATTTTTCATTTGTTTTTATTACAGCTGCTTTCAGAAAGTAATTACTAAATGCCCAACTATTCTAGGGAAAATGCCTGCAGAAAGACAGCTACTTTCATCTTAAATATCAGTTTCCCTCAACTTCTCCAGTGGAAGAAAACCTGAATTTCAGAAAATAATGTTGGCACCTCCCTGCAATGGTGAGCAGTGCAGACTGGTAGACCTGCAGCGTGCACAGACAAAGTGGGATAAAGACAACCAAATAAAAATAAAACTGTTCCTTTCCCATAACTTTTTTTAGCATAAGACTTCTGGAATTTAGATATTCAGACGCCATTTTGTGGCCCTTCTGCAAAACACGTGTGCATGATTTCACTGCAAGAGATCAGAATTTCACCAGCCTGAGATTCAATAAGGCAACCGCCTAACGCATAATCAACGCAGAATCATGAATTAGCTGTAGAACACACAATAAACATGCACAGAACATGCATCATCTCTGTGACCGTGTTATCTTTAAATGCAGAATGCCAATAACAATGAACTCAAAGAAGGAATTTCTTGAGTATTTTTACACGCCCTCTGATTTGTTTCATAGGTCGAAGATATAGTGTTTTCTCCTCAGACTTAACAGAATCTGCTGAAGTCCATCCTAATACATTCCTATTGCTTTCCTGAAAAAGCATTTTCTTTCAAAGCAAAAAAGCCAGTGTACTGACTAAAAAGGATGGCAAAAATCCATAAAATGGGAAACTCCTCAAGGAGAACGTAGAATTATCTCTGTTATTTCAGCTCTGCTGCCCAATCTCATGGGTATTCCAAAGTACATTGTCCCTGGGCTGACGTAGACAAAGGTGTTCTGCCCAACTTTGTACAAGCCAACGAAGAAGGGATTCAGAAAATAAGCCCCAGCATTTAGTGGGAACATCTGCCCTCCATGGGTATGACCAGAGAGAATTAAATTTATTTCTGGTCTTTCCTGAAGGGCCCACTTTGCAGCCATCGGCTGATGAGCTAGCAGCACTATTGCATGCTCACTGCTACAACCTCTGAGAGCTTTTTTTAAATCCATGCCATGCCCTGAGTAGCGTAATACATCTGCCTCAATATCATCAACACCAGCCAGGCAGAACCAGTCATCAGTGCTCTCCGGTGAAACAATCTTCACGTTCTCGTTATGGAGTGGCCGAATGTTAAAAGATTTTAACAGCTCAAACCAGTTGCTAACATCTGATGTGTAGTATTCATGGTTTCCCGTGACAAAGTACGTTCCCAAAGGAGAATTAAGCTCTCCAAGAGGCTCAACAGCAGGCCGTATAATCTCTGCCTCGGAGTCAGTTAGGTCCCCAACAATCACTGTGATGTCTGGTTTCAAAGCCTTAACCATTCGCACGATCATGGCAAGCTTGGTCTTCCCAACCGTAGGTCCCAGATGGATATCCGAAAGCAAGACCACTTTTAAGTTGTTCATTGTTGAGGGCAGCTTGTGAACTGGAATCTCCACTCTATTCACAGTAGGAGGCTGGGAAGCATTTAGCAGGCCAATGACAGTCAGTACAGCAGTCAGCATGACTGCCAAAACCGGCTTCATTGCTGTTCTGCTGCTCTTACCACTGTTGTTTGCCTTAACGCCTCTCCCAGCAAAGAACTTGTAAGCCTGTTCTACCGAGCCTAGAGCAAAGAGGAAGAAGATAAGAATAATATAGGCCCCCAGGCAAGTGTAGGCAGCTAAAGAAAAGAAATAGGGCTCTTCTGCAACAAGAAATAGCAACGTAAAGAAACTTGAGTGAGCCAAAGCTAGAAACATGAACACGGCTATTTTCCATGGCATGAAAAAGAAGGAGCTGGCAGCTGAAGACCTGGAAAACATGGTGACTGTGCTTTTCCAAACATGAAGAGATCCTATCAACATCAGCGTGTTAGCAAACAGTGCCATCTGCAGCCTCAGAAGCCAATGTCGTGTCCTGAGCTCCAGCTGTTCTGCCAGATAACTCCGTGATAACATCATGGAGAAGAAAACCACTCCTGCAGCCACTGCAGCCTTTGCTTCAAGGGGCAGTTGCTTGAAGGAAATCATCTTTGCTTCCTGTCCGCTCTGTTCTGTAGGAGTCTCCAGCAGGCAATAATGTGGTTATGAAGGGATGCCTTGGGTCAATGAAGCCTGCAACCAGGAACCAGTATCAGCCGTTTTAAAATATTACACACATTCCCTTTTTCCCAGACTGCAATAAGGGACTGTAATTCTGCACATACTAACCAGGAAATTGGGTCATACAGAATCACTACCATAACGTCAGGAAGGAAATTTCCTCATGCTGGATAAATAATGAACTGAAAACACTCAATCCTGACATTTTGCTTCCAAGTTCTCTGCCTGCTTCCCTCTGTGATTCTTCCCCTTTTCTTTTCTTTCCTTGAACATGTCCTCTCTCCACTATGACTTCCTTACAGCACTTGGCAATAGATCACAACACTGATGCAATGACCTCTGGAAACAATCATTAAATTATTGGCAAACAATCATTATAGTATTCTACAACCATGACTAAGCTGTTTCTGCTATTAGTGTATGTTTTTTCTGTTCTTTTTCACAAGCAGTTGGCTCCATCCCAAAAGCAGGTATTATGATATATCCTCCTTACTGAACACAAAACTCTATAAACTTATACAGCATCAGCAGTGGTATGCCCACCAGAATGGCTATGAGATGCAGCTGTGATCCTAGAAACTGTACACTACGGATGTGGAAACATCCTTGCCTCCACTTGTGAATAAGAGCTTCCCATATCCCTCAAACTTGGTAGGGCTAGTGAAACTCATTGTGTTTTGCTACTCACTTCCTGCTCACTCCCATAACATGCAGAGTTCCTAAGACTTGACACCTATTTCAGCATACCCTGGCCTAACAGGATGCAATTAAATTGAAATGGGATTTAAACATCACGTACTGTGTTCCTTTGAAAGGGGGGTACTAAGATAATACAATTCTGCTACCAGACTGAAAACAGGTAAGCAACCGTTCTGTATGAATTCTACTGGAATTCCCCACTTTAATCTGTATTTTGTCCAGAGTATATAGTGTTTCTACTACTGCATAGTTCAGGTATTTCTATTTAAAATAAATACACTGTTTTATTTTAACCACAGATGAAAGGTGTTTGGATGGTCTTTTGTATTATACAACACTGACTGCATCTGAAATACCAGAAAAACCCAATTTAAAGCCACGCAGGAACACACACTGTTTCAAAACACTTCCTGTATTTTGGTCTCTATTTAACTAAAGAAAAAGAAAGCAATCACTATCACCAAAAATACCTCAGAACTAGGGCAGGAGAACAGCCTTGTAGGATTACGCAGAGAACTAGAGACCAGATGTCTACAAACCTAAGTTTGCCATGATGCTTATCTGTAGCACATACCTTCCCTAACTGAAAGGGATGTTAGCATCTCTGTTTTGACAGATCTCTGCTATGTTTTGAGGACTACATCAAGCTTTACAAAGACCCCTTCTCTCATTGGTTGGTCACTGAAATACAGGTTAAGAAAGAAAATGTGCTGCAGCTCTGAATTCCTCCAGGCCTCTCAGCTATTACAACACTGTCCTTAAAAAGTAATGCTGTTTTACACAAATGCCTCAACAGAAGGTAAAGTCAGGGAGATAAGAAATGCCCAACTGGTTCAAGTCCGCAGGCCTCTAGACTCCAGGCCATATTCAGTCTGGACAACAGCAGTAAGAAAGGTTTGTAGGAAGAATGCGACCCTGGCCACTGCCTGCGTGCTGTTCCTCTCCTACTTCTCCAGCAGACAGAACTGTTACATTAGGGATCACCCTCAGCCTTGTCCTTTTTATACATTATTTATGAACCTGATGTATATTGTCCAACCCTTCTTGTTGGAATCTGTTTGCTTCTACAACCTCCTATAGCAACAGATTACTAAAATTCACTGTATATTTTTATAGTATTTTATCTACTTTAAACTAATCTACTAATCTCATACCACTGAATTTGGTGTCAGCTCCCCCTCATCCCTTACCTTCACAACCTCATAATGCTCAGTCAAAAGCCCACCCCTCTCAGTGACCATAATTACTGTCACCGAATTCTCTTGGATATTTACATCTCCCATGCTGCTTTTCGTATAGCTTTAGCCATCCGCACATCACTCAATTAACGAAAATTAAGATAAGAGCGACATTTTGCTTCAAGCTCAAGGAGTAAGTGACAAAGCCCAGCTCTCACAGCGACTGTCAGGACGAAGAATTTGCCCAGGCCTTCGTTATAGGCAGCTGTGCAACCCTCCTGAGAGACACGGAGGGAGCCAGCGCCACAACGGGGCAGGACGGAACACAGCTCCCTCACACAGCACGCACAGGAACAGCCAGTTTTTCCATGTGAGCAGCTAACGCGGTGTCAGGCAGCAGCTCCATTTCCGCTCCCCCTCCCTCCCCCCACAAGGCTGCTTCACGTGTAATTCCTCATTAAATGGCCCTAAAGGCGGGTGGGGTAGAGCCAGCAGGTACGCGTGAGCCCGAGGGCCGCGAGCCGCGCAGAGGGGCTGGCGGGGCGGGCAGCGGCCGCCTCACTTCCTCACACACGGAGCGCCGCCGAAACGAAAGGCGCTGCGGGAAGGAAGGAGCCGGCCCGGCCCGCACCCCCAGCTCAAAGCACTCCTTGATAGCGGCTCAGAGGTCGCTGTTATTAAATAAAAAGTAACGAAGGCCGTGCAGCATCCTCCTTCCTCGGGGCAGCCACCTGAGGCGCCATTCGCCTCCCCTCCGAGCCCCGCACCCCCAACGGACACGCGAGCCGCCCGCTGTGCGAGGAGGCGACAGGACTCACCGCCGCACGGAGGAGCTCCGCCAGGCCGGCCAGCGGGAGCAGCAGCCGCAGCATGACGGCAGCGAGCGGGCAGCAAAGCGGTCCGAGCGTTGGACGGTGTCCGGCCCCGGCGCTGTCAGCTGACTGAACGCATCCCGGCTTGCCCCGCCCCGCGGCTGGAAGGGGCCGGACCGGGAGGGGAAGGGGCGGCCGCAAGGCGCTGCGCCTGAGTGGGGAAAGTGCGGCAGAGGGGCGCAGGCGGGCCGGAGCTGGGGGTATTCCCAGCTAAAAAGGTGCAAAGAGAGAAAAAAACGGAGAGCCGCCGTGCGCCTTTGGAGATAGCAGCGTCGAAGCAAAAATGAACGCCTACGACACTCGGTATTCCCAGGCAGTCTCCCATCCAAGTACTAACCGAGCCCGACCCTGCTTAGCTTCCGAGATCAGACGAGATCGGGCGTTTCCAGGGTGGTATGGCCGTAGGCACTAGAGCACCTTCTCCAGCTGGCTTTAAGGTACACACTGCTATGTTTCAGTGACACGCTTCTCTCCCATCTTCCTCTGCTCTGCAGCAACCACTCCCCATCACCACGTTTGCCTCCATCTTGGTCTACCCACATTTTACAAGTTTCACCTGCGTTAGACAGCACAAGCAACTCTTTAAGCAGCAGTATGATAAGTGTACCTAATTTCATTTCCCTCAGCTTTCCCTTCAACACAGCTGCCAAATCCCCCAAAAGACCGTCCCTTTTTTAAATCTATTCCTATGTTTCAGCCACCCCAAACCCTCTGCAGGTTTCATGAGCTTGAGTGAGCGCAACATATTGTCCAGCTGAGCAGGCATCTCCTTACCACAGAATCTATAAAGGCTGGAAAAGACCTCTACCATCATCTAGTCCAACCATCAGCCCATCACCACCATGACTGATAACCATGTCCCTTAGTGACACATCCACACGGTTCTTCAATATCTCCAGGGACGGTGACTCCAACACTTACCCAAACAGCCTGTCCCACCACCTCACCACCACTTCCGAGAACAAATGTTTCCGAATATCCAACCT
>JAOWBP010002978.1:38416141-38433780 GCA_028571105.1 Tragopan temminckii
CCGCTCTCGCTGTAAGCACCTTTCAGATATTGGAAGAGAGCAATAAAGTCTCCCCTCAGCCTCCTTTTCCCCAGACTAAACAGCCCCAGTTCATTCAGTAAGAAGAAAGATTGTGACCTCAAGGCAACACATTTAACATAGCAGTACCTACTGAATGAATACTAAATTCTCGATTTATTATTCAGAATTTCTTCCAGAGACAAACCTGCAGAGTATTTCATACCATTCTCTTTTTCCTAGTGGATTCTCATAGTCTCATTAGAATAGAGCACATGAGGTTACGTGCATTTTAAAGAAAGAGAGGACCACATAACAAACAGAAATGATAGTGTTCTGGTGCTCAGTGCTTACACATTTTGATAGGTAAGTCATTCAGTGAATTTTGTTGTTTCTTGAGGAACTTCCTGTGCTGTTAAGAACATATTTAGCTCTCAGTGCTGCTCTTTCAGGCTCCAACACCAAAGGAAAGGCATAGTCAGACATATACAGCTAAGCCATTAATGCCTTTTGCATATGTTTTTTGCCTACACATACTGACTCTTCCATCTTTGTCAATCCAAGTAAAATGAAGTGGATTTTTTTTTGTTTATTTGTTTCTTTAAGAAGTCCCTCAGTGGGCATCTCCAAGCTGTGGGTTGATGCCTCACTGGTTCTGTAGCTGGGAGAGACATTTGGTTAGGATTATTTTAGAAAACCACCATGAGAAAATAATGCCATAAGAAAACTATCTTCTGTGTTAATGGTAAGTTATCCCCATTTTCCCTATAAAGAAGAAGGTAGTTCTTAGGGAAGCCAAGTAACTTGTATTGCTCTTGTTCATGAACTGACTCCTGTAGCCATAAGCTTTTGTCAGGTAAGTCTCCATTTCTGAATCATGACCTTACCTGTTTTAGAACACAAAAATAGCATATTCTGCCTCGGAAACATTTTTTTTAATGTATGTTTAATGCAAATGGTGGAAAGGTGGCAATATGTTTTGTTTATTTACCTTGTGTGGATTTGTTTCTGTGTTTATTAATTAGTGAATGACATGAAGAATGCAGCCTCTTGTGCTGCTAGTTACCTTCTATTTGACCAGAAAGATGAAGTAATGAAACAGAACATGGTCTATTATCAATACCACAAAGACAAGTGGGGACTTCAAGAAGAGGATTTTCAGCCCAGATCCGTAAGTGAATTATTTAAAACACCATACAAACATCCAGTGATTATGCTCTGGCTTTGAAAAATAAAAATGGATTTCTGCGCTGGTTTTTAAATTTCCAGTCCAGAGTTCTCTGTTAACATTTAAAGACGTCTTGTATTCCAGCAGCCTGGACTGTGATGATCAAGTCAGATTTTCCTTCATTTCTTGGTACCAGGATTTATGTCATGCAGCTGAATTAGCTGCTTTATGACACTTGTCTGACTCCTTAGGCATCAGTGGTATAAACTGCACAAGTAGTCATTAGCAATGCACATTCCACAAATTTAGTGCCTTTTCTTTTTCTTCGGGCATGACCTCCCCATTTAAGAGTCATTTAAGTTATCCAAGCTGAATCAACAGCTGGCACCCTTCAGGCTGGTGTTCAAGTTATCTTCCCGTGTTGCTTCTTCAGACACCTCAGTCACTCAGACCAGTGCTGGCCCAAAGGCACATCCCTCAGTTCTTAGTGTGGCATTAAGCTCATATATCTGTGCAGTGCTTAGGTGACTTGCTTTATCTGTAGCAACACTGCAGAGCAATTCTTATATATACCTTATAAGTTATAACAATTTGATAATGAATATAACAATTAATGAAATAATTTGATAATGCTTTCCTTCCTCTCAGGCCAGCCAGCTCAAGTAAAAAATATCACTCCATCTGTTAAGCATTTTTTGTTTGTGGGCAGCAGTCAGATTATGTGCAACACACCTTATTCTCATGCTGGAAACCAAGGCTGTCCTGCAGGGCCGGCAGAAACAGAATACAGAGAAATTGCATTTGGTACTTTCAGGCAGCAGCTGTGAGTCTGAGTTCACGCAGGAAAGAGACCATTCTTCTGCTGCTGTTGTTGGGAACAAAACTGTGCTTTGTAACCATACTGGAGACAATATTTGACATTGGTGGGAGTGAGGGGTAGCAGCAGTTTAAAACTGCAGACCACAAACAAATTTGGCGTCCATGTGCAGAAAGGACAGAACAAGGGCTCTACACATTAACTGTGAATGTTTCATTGATAACTTCTCAGGAGTTGGGGCTACAGATAATTTAATTTTTAAATATTAAATATCAAATGTATACAGCTGTATTTTCTTGTACTTTGATCTGTCTTGCTATGAAAAGAAGTTGCTTGCTGTCCTAATCACTTGCCATGAAAACCGTAATGTCTCGGGTTTATTTTCACAAAGTGGTACCAGAGTAACAGCAGCATTTAACTCTAAGCTTCAGATGTCCTTGTGGAAGGGGAACTCTCCTGTTTTCCTCCTTGAAAATAATTAAATGAAATAGTCAAATTATATTACTGGTGGTATTCACAGTTCTGAGAGTGACAGTTACCCTGTGCTGTCCAGGGAGACACCCAGGGAACCGGGGGACAGGTAGGTAGATGACCATACAGAATTTCCCTCTCCCAGACAGGCTGGGGTGGTGAGACATTACAATGCAAAATACCTCAGTGTCTCTTTTTCCCAGAACTGCCTGCCGCCTTATGCCAGCGCATAAGGAGATGGAAGCTTTCTCATATCCAAAGCCCACTGGAATGCAGGCGCAGGCTGCTTGCTGCTTGGCTCTGGCAGTCTCATTCCTTATCCTCAGACTTGCCAGTGCTTTGAAACATGAGAAATAGGAGAGTGCTTTGTTCTTCTCACACCGGTGGAGCTTACGCTTAGTAGGATCCGCAGAAGACATTGGATATGCTGTATGCTGTTCTGCTGTTTCCTTTCTCAAACATTTTAAATCCTCTGAGACCTACCTTCTGCTAAATATGGGTCTAGCTTCACTTGAATAGTTTTAGATGACATGTGGTGACACTCCTCTGTCTTACTACTCTCAAGTAACATAGCAATTTAATTATTTTTTTCTGTAGGATGCAGTTAGATATCACAACATAACCACGCTCCAGTTGGAAATGTATGAATTTGCAAAGGAACATCTAATGGATGATGATGAGGTGAGTTTTCTAGACAGAAAATCATGATTTGAAAAAGCCAAATCCGAAAAACAGTAATCACATTAAAATGATAAGTAATTAGAAATCCAGGTTTTCTGTACTGTGGAGAAGAGTTCTGATAACTGTGACCAATTTATCATAAATTTTTCTTTTGTGAATGAATACAGGAAACAAACCCAAAGAGCAGTAGACCACTCACATCACGTTTTAAAACAAAGGTAATTATAATGCACCCAGCCCCCAAAGAAAAATTAATTTTGCAAGCTATAACACCAGGGGGCAGAGAAGTTGTATATGTATTTAAACCAAACATTTTTCTTTTTCTTTCTGAAACGTTGTTTAGGTTACATTTTGAAATCCTCATAATTTTGTCCAGAAGTCCCTACCTAAACTATCATTTTATCAAAGGGAAGTCCTGTTACCCCCTTTTTTTTCACAGTAACATTTTGGTTACCCAGTCTTGCATCTGAAATGGTTGGAATTCATGACCAAGTAACATATAATGACTAATATTAGGCTTGAAATTTGTAAAGTGGTTTTCTTGTGTGGAAAAAGTAGTTAAATTGTTGAAAGATCATTTCTTTGTCTCCATCAGTTGAAGTTCAAGTATGTCACGAATTTGAGTTGCATTTTGTTTTGTTTTCAGTACCTTTCATTTTAAAGGTTTAAAAAATCTTTAAATGATGAAGTACTTCATTGTTGGCATTGTCAAAGCACTGTGTTCAGTCATGGCACGGGGCATTATACTTGTGGTGAACAGTGCTACAGTGTTTTTTAGTTACAACCAAAAAGAAAAGAAACGGTTTATGTTATAAAATTTTATCATGTTTTCACTTTTTATTTTATCCAGCACATAGGTAGAGATAATATTTCATAGGGGAGAAGTAATAATATGTCTATACTGCCTTCAGTATGCTGGTGACCTGAAAACAACTCTGTATGTAGAATTCCATTACAAGGTTACGAGACGATAGGAAGACTGCTAAGTCTTTCCATTGTAATAAATGTCTCTGAAGGACAGTTTAATATTCTCATTATATGGTTAAGCTTAGATGAGAACTAGTCTATATGGGTTTCCAATCAGGGTGTGTAAATTCTTGAGTGCTTTTTTATATTCCCTTGTTGTTTTGGGCAAACACTCTGCTTTGTCCATAATGTTTTCTTATGTTAGACATAAACTTCATTTGTAATTTTTTCCTTCTTTCACATCTGCTGCTCCAAAACAAAGGGATGAGTAATTAAGGAAGGAGGAATGCAGTCTATTTTGAAGACTTTCCCTGTATGTTGTTAGAAGAGGGAATTATAAACACAGTCTTCAATCTCAAGCATTTAATACAAGGAAAAAAAAAACGTTTGTTGGCATTAGTTCCTGTAGCCCTTTTCACGGATGCAGTGATAAATGACCTTGCAGTCTACAGAAGGGCTGTACGGTGGAAACGTCAATTAAACTTCTGGGGAAGTGTCAAGGAAGTGTCATTACCCTGGGCTACATTTGGGTTAAACAACCGAAATTAGTGGGCCTGGCCATGCCACCTACATCCCTACCTCACACTCTTATTAGAAAAATTATCGTTCTCATTTCCTGGAGAAAAGCTAAAGGGCTTGTGTACTCTCCCTTAACAGGACTGAAGAACCTAGGAGAGATGGAGGCTGTCCATGCCTCTGGCTTGGCTCTGGATTTTGGTAGTGAAGTCATAAATCCCTGGCTACCAGAGCTTCTTCTTGGCTGCAGGAACCTTCCAGGGAGTCCAGACAGAGCAGGAATAGCACAGAGATAAAATCGCTACCTTGTAGTTTTTGCAATATGTGCAGGACATGGTAGTATAAATGGAATATTTTTTAATATTTCTACTGGCAGAGATAGAAAAGTTTATTCCATGGGAATGCGGAAGACTGATGAAAAACTCAGATAAAGTGTTACAGTAAAAGCTTTATTAAAAATTGTCAAGGAGGGAGGCAACCTCTGTTTCTAGTGGACACAGTTCTTTTAAACCACTTGATCCATAGACTATGCCTTTTATGAGTTTCTGTGCTCCATCTTTGCTGTCTGTGGGCTCTATGTTGCTGGTGGGCCAACAAACCTATAAAATAATCAAAGGAAAAAAAAAACATTCTCTTTCTTTGAATGAAGCTAAAGATCTCTTTATGTATGTCCTTATTCTCAAATGGAGAATCTTACTTTATTCAAACTTTACAGTGCTCCTATATTTCAGATCATCCATGGGTCTTTTTAGATCCCATTAGCAAAGCAAGCGAGAACTTGTGGCTTCTTCCAATAATACATGGCAGTAATGACAGAGGCTGGAGCATGTAGTAATGATTTTTGCATATGACACTACAAGAAATACTGTCCTGTTCGTGGTACTTTATTAATGTTTTTCCACAAGGAAATGAAAAACTTTACTTCAAACATTTAACACAGTAGAGGTGACAGAGAATATTAGCACCAACAAATAGCTTTTTCTTGAAAGTAATTATTAAATATCCTTAAAGAGTTTTCCACAGCGAAGCTAACAGAGCATTACACAGTGTTGTCATCTTAGTTGCCCGTGGATAATCAAGCTTCTTGATTTCTGCTCAGCTGTGTAACACATAAAAGCTCTGATAGTTTTAACTCCCAGTACTGCACAGATGCAAATAACAAAATGAAATGCCATTAAGAGCCAGATATTCAGCTAGTGCAGATATAACTTCAACACTACACTAATTACAGGAGACAAGTTTCTGGCGCATAAATTCAGTGTTCTTGAGGACTTGTTTTTTTTCAGGGATAGCTACTTAGCTATTCAAAATTACATAGGAACCACAAATATTTGGCTGAGATGATCCAATAGTGTCATTTTTCTTTCAGTACATAATCAGTAGGTGAAAAACTGTTGGCAGCCTTGGTCCATTTGTTGTTTG
Organism: Tragopan temminckii; assembly: GCA_028571105.1. Classification (NCBI taxonomy): domain Eukaryota; kingdom Metazoa; phylum Chordata; class Aves; order Galliformes; family Phasianidae; genus Tragopan; species Tragopan temminckii. The sequence goes on from JAOWBP010002978.1 coordinate 38,422,180, forward strand.
TTTTTTTTTTCTTTCTCTTTGGCATCCTGCTCTTCTTCATTACTGATCGTGTGCCCTTCCATTTGTATAGCAACTGAGACTTAGATGCTCCATGCCTAGGTATGGTGCAGAGGAGTGTGAGTGTTGAACTAATGAGTGGTGGAAAGATACAGAGTAGCATCAAGGCAGGAGTGCCCAGTAGACTACTGGTTGCAAATTATAATCTGAATTCAGCCTATTTTTCTGTTCAGAAATCACTAACAACATATTTTTGGCTTTATTAACTCATATTTTATATATTTTCAAATGATTTATGCAAGTGTGCTCATAACAGCAAGTTGTAAGTGCGGACATATAAACCTTGCCCTGACCACAGACCTACACAGCTACAACAGCGTGGCTCCATTGATAAAAGCTGGTGGCAGCTGTTTAAGAGAGAAGTTGTAGTTAACTGACAATGTTATGGTCCCTGTTCAATATCAGCTTTTTTAAAGAAAAAAAAGGTTATTTTTCATCGTTGTTTTCTATTGGAGATCCTGCCTGTGTGGCTGGCTCTCTTCGGAAGTGTCTTTTCCCTCTTGTTGTTTTACTACTGAACTTACACTGTAGTCTAAGTCGTTTCTCCTTCCATTTAAACCACCTACAATGGGAAGCATATTAGGGCTTAAGTGGCAGGATTAGATAAGAAATTAAGAACTTCTACCTGCACCAGTTTGCTTAAGGCTCTGTGTACATAAGAAAGTGGCAAAAAGAGCATAAGCAGAATTTAGAAACAAAGCCACTAGAAGACTTCTGTTTTCAGTGCAGAGGGAGCAGTGTTTTTTAGTTGCTTTGAAATTGAATTGACTCATGTTTTATAGGCATTAAAAAATGCTAAGAGGAAAGCACACTTATTAGATTATTGTAAAATATTGTAATCACTGCAGTGTACTACAATCTACAGTATATGGGGAGAGAACAGAGTATGTTCAGAATATGCAATAAAATATGAAATGGAAAAATATTTGAAAAAAGCATTTAACACAGATATAGGGAATAACTAAGCTCTTTTAAAATTAAAAAAAAAAAATCACTAAAAGCATATGACAGTGGGTCACACTGTTGACTGAGCATCTGAGATATAAACAAGTGAAGGGCCAAATTATTTTTCTGCGCAAATAATCGAGGGTTTTTTTTCCTGCTAGAATGCAAGGAATGTCAGGTCTGGCCTTTAGTGCTCATAGAGAGCCTGGAAAGTGGTTACACTGAACTTTCATGTTTTAACTGAAGGTTAGATCAAGGAACTTTTTCTTGATTGAAGGCTGAATAAACCTTTCGGGCACCATGGCTGAGCCACTTATTGACACATGCATTGCTGTTATCCTGAAATAATGTTCCCTCCAAAATATCAAGAGTTGGTTGGCTACATGCTACGAGTTTGCAGTATCCCTCAGGCCTGCAAAGCACATCTTCCACAGTCAACCACATCAAACCTTTGTCTTCTCTCGTGCAAAATAGTTATTCGTCCTTGAAGACTTAAGAAAAATGGACAAAATCTGTGGTTTTTTTTGTGAATCTAACTGTGTTGCTGTTCTCATCAATCACTCAAATTAGTTAGGGAGTTTTAGGATACTTACTCCTGACTTCCAGGGCAGCCCTGGCCTCTTGTCACAGAGGCCACCCCTGAAACTTTCCCACTACCAAAACATAGACACCTACACCTGTTCATGAGAGAATCAAATTTGTTAGTCTTGCTATTGAACAAGTTTTCAGTAATTACTGTTTTCCAACTTTTGCCAAATCCTTTTTTTTTTTTTTTTTTTTTTGCTGGGAAAGACACTCAGGGGATGTTTTGTCAGGTAAGTATTTTCCTTTTAGGTCATAGATTATAAGGAAACAAAGATCTAGGCAATTCTTCTTTCTCTGTGTATTGTCTCTTAAGTCTCAGTTTCTTAGATTGGTGAGAATAAAGGCTTTTCCTTACTTGTTCACTGATATCGGTCAGGCATGAGTTTATGTCCATAACAGTATTTTTCTGTAGTTCTTAATTCATTCTGGGAAACTATTATGTTAATATTCTGTTACTTCCCTGAGGAACAGGCTAGTGCACTGTACTGCATATGGAATCCCTATACAAAATGCCATCATCTAATCTGCGTGGAAAGTGTGGGTTGTCACATGAAAGATATTTTTCCCAGAACTTTTCCAGTCCACACTGAGAAAGGACAGAACAGATTGTATTTAGAGGCAAGGACCTATGAATGATTAATATTTGCTATGCAGAAGGCAGTGCTTACTTAGTCTTAGCAACCAAGGGCAAAGCATCTGGCCCTGTCAGTGAGTAGTACAGACACTGGTACAACAACTGGTTGCTTCTATTTTTAAATGCAGCTGGCAAAAGAAAAGTTGGTGCTTGACCACCAGTCTCAATTGGACTATAACTGAGCCATGTATTGGGAGCTTTTCCTCTTTGCTGTTTATTTTAATAGCTGGCAAGTAATCTCCAAAATACAGATGTTTCTTCTAAAAGGTTGTGTTTTTTGTATGTGAGTGCAGCACTTAATATTGCCTAAGAAAGGGTCAGTAACAATCCCTGGCCCAAATGCATGCCTTGGTCTTGGACACTCAGCTTGTGGTAGTAAGTGAGGAGTTCTGCATTTTTCCTCCTTTTTAGGACTTAGTTTTTCAAATGCTCTGGCTTTTCTTAGAATAGCTAGTGTACCAGTCTTGGTAGCCTGGGTTAGCTTGTTTAGCATTAACCAATAATTCTGTTTTAAAACTATTATTTATTATTATCCACCTATTCATTTACCTGCTCTAAGACCTTGAATTACTGTTGTGCAAAATTTGTTCTTTCTGTTTGAGCCTCTGTCCAGTTGTTACTCTAAGCCAAGGGTACTCAGTCTGCATATCTAACAGCTAACTGGAGTCTCCAGTTGATCAGCTTCTCTGATTCTTCTACCACTCACACCTGTCTGGGAACATTCCCCTGCTGCTACTCAATATCCTCCCATATTTCAGGCTATACCTGTCCATCTTTTCCCTTGCATTCCTCTTGTCATTCCCACTTTGCTGATAGACCCTGGTTGGAGAGAGGGAAGAGGTTTGTCATACAGGTTGGTAGCTCATGGAGTGCTGACAGAGTCGCACCCCCACAGCAGATACTTTTGGCCATCAGATCAAACCAAGAGGCAGGGGCTGGACAACTTACAATAAAGGTGTGCTTTTCAGGAGTGGACTAAGCAATCTGCATGTGTGCTCTCCTGTGGTCAACTGACTAATGATCAGCTAAGTACTTGTCAGCAGCAAAATCTGCCCTTCCCCAAGCTCAATCAGAATTTACATATTGACCTAGTACTACCAGCCAGACAGCTACATCACGCTGTGGGCAGAACCTTGATTTACATCAGCACTGTCTGAGCAGTGCGTTTACATAACCTGTATTAGAGCTGGATGGCTGGTGTTCCCTGTAGTAGTTGTCAGCAGGAAGAATTATAGTTTTGCAGCCATCTTCACATGTAGAATTTGTTGTGATTCTTATTTAGGTAGGTAACAAGAAAAAGTCTGTCACGCTGAATGCTTAAATCATACCAGAGAATCATTTTCTGATTCCAGGTCTGAAAGCTAACATGAAGTTATCAGATACAAGTAGGCAGGAGGCTTTTCTTAGAGTCATAGAATCATAGAATGGCTTGGGTTGGAAGGGACCTCAAGGACCATCAAGTTCCAACCCCTCTGCCACAGGCAGTGCTGCCAACCTCTAGATTAAGTACTAGATCAGATTGCCCAGGTCCCCATCTAGCCTGGCATTAAACACCTCCAGTGATGAGCATCCACAGTCTCTCTGGGCAACCTGTTTCCAGCACCTTATCGTTCTCTCAGCAAAGAACTCCCCCCTGACATCTAATCTAGATCTCTTCTGATGTAGTATTATCACCTTTCACCAGGATGCCAACTACAGTATGGTCAATGTCTGGATGTTTTACATTCTTACTGTGAAGTGCAGGCAAAAATATTTGAACTACACCTTTCGTCTTTAACTGTGATAGAGATTATTCAGCTTTTTAAAAATAATCAACATCCAGGCAATTATTAAATTGCATTACAGCATACTTTTCTGGATGCTTACTGCTTAAGCAACTATTCTCACCTTCTAGCTATATTTCAAACTCTTTTACTCCTCAGAAATTCTCAGTAGACCAGAAATGACTTATCACACCCTCTTTTAAAGATCACTTTCATACTCTGCAGTTTTCAGACAAGTTTATTTCAAATACTGTTGTGTTGCTTTTTTTTTTAAACATCCTTTCACATTTAAAACTTTGGGCTCTTGCAAGTTTCTCGGTTTGAAAACATGCCTGAAGAAAAAAAAAAAATTAGATGTCTGGATAGAATCATAGAATGGTTTGGATTAGAAAAAAACTTAAAGACCATCTAGTTCTGACTCCTCTCCAACTAGAATGGGCTGCCCAAAGCCCCATCCAGTGTGGCCTTGAACTGCAGGGATGCGGCATCAGCAGCTTCTCTGGGCAGCCCATGCCAGTGCCTCACCACTCTCTGAGTTAAGAATTTATTCCTAATGTCTAATCTAAATCTATTCTTTAATTTAAAACTGTTTCCCCTTGTCTTACCATTACACACCCCATTAAAGAGTCTATCCTGATGTTTCTTGGAGATTCCCTTTATGCACTGAAAGACTGCAGTAAGGTCTCCACAGAGCCTTCTCTTGTCTAGGTGATACAAGCTCCTGTGTCTTCTGGAATATCCCACCTTACTGATGAATGTGACAATATTTCAAATTGAATTACGTTCCCGTATGGCTGAGTTACTAAAGTCATGGTATTGAAATCTCAGTGTCTTCCTTATACTTTATTCTAGATCATACAGTCAGATGTTTACTCCCTTCACCCTGTCTCTCAGGCTTTTTGAGATTTGTCTTTGCAGGTAGACTGAAAAAAGAATTTGTTCTTAGTATCTGTTATTCTTTTATTAAATGGTGATTCTGAGGTGTAAGAGAATCAGTCTAAATTAGATTTGAGAGCCCTGTAGGAGATACGTGCATTCTTAATGTGGTAACTCAATTTATAGTTAATAGGGGCTGCATCTCTGTAGTCCTTCAAGAGGCACCTAAATGTTTATGCCCACTATTTTAGAAGTTGTGCTAGAAAACTTGTCCTTAAGTTCTCTGAACCTTTGTTTAAAAGGCTTACATAGTGACTATTGGACCATGTGGCTATTTTCTTCGTATGCATTTGTGAAGTGGTGCTAAGTTCCTCATGTGATTGGGCTCCTTAGGCAATCAAAATACTTCTAACAAAAGAAAACGTGCAGAAATGTTGAATTCCTGTTTTCCAGTCGCCAGACTTCCTGCAATCAGGAAGACAAGCAGAGAATATGAAACTTCTGGCATTTTTTCTTGTGTTTTTGTTGAACTGGAAATTTAGATGTTTTGAATAAATTCAAAGCAAAATAAATTGCCATCCTTCAGGACTTTCTAAAACCACAGTTTGAAAACTCAACAGTCTTTTAAGACGGAACTGTGAAATGGGGAACAAAAGCAGCAGTTACTTAAGCTGGCTTTCCTCTCACTTCTTTTTGTTGTTGTTTGTTTGCTTGGTTCTTATTATTTCTCTCCTTGCTAGTCATATGTCTGAAAAATGTGATGTTAGTATTTTTAACTGCCATGTCCATAATGCAATTGTTCTGTAGTCAAAGTACAGAATTTCTCTATTTCTTCCTGTTATTTTCACTGTCCTCAAACAGAATGCTCCTTCCTTAACACAGAACAGTGAACTTTTGAGTCTGAAACTGCATGTATCTGAAAGGTGTTGTCCTCCCAATGAATACCTTCCAAGATAAAAACATGCTTAAAATTTAATTGAGGTTACAAATTACTGTTTGCAGCCTTCATTAACCAGACTCCAAAACCTGGTAGAGTTGACAAAGACTTAGACTTGAGTGGTGAAGGGGGTATGAAAGTGAGCATCCAAACAAGGGTGACTTTCTTTCAACACAACTGTTTTAACTTCTGATTTTTTTAAATCTGAGAGTAAGAGCTGATCAGACTTCTTAACAATTTTTTTTTCTATCAGAAAGTTGCTACTTGTTCTGGGAGAAGGCTAAATTACATACTGTAACCTTTTTAAAACACACAGGATTATGTCAAGAAAGGATGGACTGGATTTTTTTAAAACCATAATTTAAATTACAACATTTTAACACAGCATTGTAGTTATTAGAGTAAAAGATTGGAAATTCAGAGCTGAGCATTTATGTCTCTCTTACAGCCCGGTGTTGGAGTTGTATCAAAAAGTGAAAATACGTACAAGCTGAGGCATCGATGTGCCTGAACTGTGCATGGAGGGGAAATAGAAAAACACTGGTATTTCTGAGGGTGCAGGCAGATGAGCTGCTACAGTCAGTTTCGTGTAGTCTGAGATGCTGCTTTGCATTTACAGTCAGTTTTTTCAACCAGTGCTCAAGGTGTGACCTTGGGCTACGAGATGTAGCTCAGTTACCGTAGCTTGGTTGGCAAGGCAGTAAATTCCTGCTGAGGAGACAGTATCATCTCAAAATACTTTGGCTAACTGCAGGAAGACAAATCTGTGGTATATGAGTATGCCAAGAGCAGTTTAAAGAAAGTAAGTTTGATTGTTATGTTGTGTCGGTACAGTGTACTAGAAGGTTGGAAGTTGTAAGTACAATATTATGGATCTGAATTTAAAAGCAAATTATTTGTTTCAAATATGGAAAACATTCTAGTATCTATGGTTCTCTGTGTTTTTGCTGCTCTGAAGTAAAATGTGAATATTCACGGGTGAAAATGGAGAAAGTGTATTTTGAAGGATGGACATTAACTGCTAGAAGAGAGAGATGCAAAGTCATAATTATGGTTTACAAAACACTTTTGCTTTGAATTTTAAAGCTTCAATTTTTTATGGTATTTCAACAGTTTCCTAATTTAACAGGTGCTTTAAACATTTGTATGTCTACTTTCTAAATTTGAGGATTTCATTGTCCATTTAAATACCTGAAAAAGTACAAGATTTAATGTGGGGTGTAGCATTTTCTTCTTTTAAGGTCTGTATGTCCTTGCAAGTAAGTGAATATGTGTGGTTTACCTGCATGGGCCATTTATTTGTGTTTATTTGTGCTAGTCTGTATATGAAAGTGTTAAAAAATAGTTAATGTGACACCAGTTATTACAGTTTGTTTTAATGGTAAACACTACTAGTTTTGGAGTACACAGTTAACCTATTTCTTAATTTTAATCTTTTCTAGGGTGAAGTGGTGGAATTCCTTGATGAGTTGTTAGAAATGGAGGAAAAAAATGAATCCTGATGAGTGAGATCACCATGAAGTACTCTACAAAAGTGAACACTCACCATTGTGCCTTATTATTGTTTTGGTCACTCGTAGTTCCAGATAGATATACCTCAAAACTGTTCCTTTACGCTCCAAAACACATCACATCTACCCCTCAAAGATCACCTCTGTGCTGCACTGACTCTTTCTTGAGCATGGGTTTTCACTGTGCCTTTACAGAATTGGTGCTTATGGGTTTTCCTCCCGAGCTTTCTTTTCTTTACGCAAACACGACAAAACTGACAATTCTTATTTTCTGGATTGACGCTAAGATTTCTTGTTTCAGTGCGGTGCCATATGTTTCAACAGTGCAGATAAATTTGGAAGAACTTCTGTCAGATCGTGAACCAGGGATGATATAACAGTTCTTCTACACTTTCTAAGCTATGTAATTGTATTATTTATATATGACTGTGATGATTAATAAAGTGATACTGAATCCCAGTGCCTCTCAGAGATGTTAAGGTAACAAACAAGGACTTTAAATAGCTTGAAAGGATTAATGAAGCACAACTGGTGAGCTTCTAAAAATTGCTTTAAGAATTCTATAAACATTTTTTATCTTTCTTAAAACTGAATGAAATTCCATGTGAAAGTAAGGTCTCTTAGAATTGAATAATAAATAATTCCTACTTCCTACCAATTTTTACTCTTTCTGTTGAAACAAATTGTGGTTCCTGTGTAAGGTGGGGCCAATCTTGTGTAAGGCAATTGTAAGTTATGTATTTAGTATTCTCTTTTGAAGAAGAATGTTTGCATGGATTTTTTGTTTATTCTGCTGGGACTAGTTTTCATTCAAAAATAAGTACAAGTGGAGACAACCAATTTTAGGTAATCCTGACATTTTTATTAACTACGTGATAGTACTCTGCAGAAGTACTTTTAGGCCCCAGAGATATGCTGAAGATGAGTAGTGAGTTAGTGCACAAGAGTACTGAAGAAATCCCACTGACCTCAAAGGATCCAGGATTTTATCTTTTACGTTCATCTTAAATTTTTAACTAACAAGTCCTACAAGTTGTTTCAACCAGTTTTACATCAAGGGGAGGTGGACATTCATTGCCTTTATGGCTAAATCCAAATTCAGTTGAATGAACATGAATTGCAAAAAGAGCATCTGCTTTATGTTTTTGAAAAGGTAAGCATGAACTGTCTTGCTGAGTTGTTGCTTCTGTAGCTTACATATGGTGTGTAAGCATAGTGTCTGCTCTGCTGAGCATTTACAGAGAGCAACAAGGAAAATCCACAGGATCAGGTTAAGGTGTCCTCTAGCCTGTGACAGCAGTAATAGAATCATAGAATGCTTTGGGTTGGAAGGGATTATAAAGACCATCTAGTTTCAATCTCCCTGTCATGGCTGGGGAAACATTCCACTAGATCAGGCTGCCCAAAGCTCCGTCCAATGTGGCCTTGAACACCTCTGGAGAAGGGGCATAAACAACTTTGGGCAACCTGTACCAGTGTCTCACCACCTGCTGAGTAAAAAAATTCTTCCTAATATCTAATCTAAATCTACCCTCATAGCCCTCATACCTTTTGAGATTTGTCTTTTAAACTAATATGAGTCTACCTTCTTTTAGTTTAAAGCCGTTACTCCTTGTTCTATCAGTACGTGCTCTTGCAGAAAGTCCCTGTTCAGAAATTTTGTAATTTACTTATTGGAAGACTGCAGTAAGATCTCCACGAGGCCTTCTCTTCTCCAGGCTGGATAACCCAACTCTCAGCCTGTCTCCATTGCAGATGTGTGCCAGCCCTGTGATCATCAGATTGGCCTCCTCCGAACCTGCTGCAACAGCTGCATGTCCTTGTGCTGGGGATCCAGAGCTGAATGCAGCTGTGCAGATGGGGCCTTGCAAGAGCAGAGCAGAGGGAGACAATCATCTCCCTCGCCCTGCCAGTCACACTACTTTTCAGTTGGCTTTCTGGGCTGCATGTGCACACTGCCAGCTCATGTTGAGCTCATCAACCAACACCTCCAAGTTGTCTCCTCAGGGCTGCTCTCAGGCCATTCTCCCAGCCGGTATTTGTGTGTGAGAATACCCCAGCCCAGCTGCAGGCCCTGCACTTGGCCTTGTTGAACTTGACGAGGTTAGTACAGACCCACCTCTGAAGAATGTTTAAGGTCATTCTTGGTTGGCATCTTCCCCCTCATGTGTTGACCTTCAGCAATTAATTTGTTGAAGTCAGTGGGCAAATCATTTTATTCTCAAACTGAAAATCTATTAAGACGCTTTTAACTTCAGGAAATTTGCCTAGCTTCACTTGCAGCTGTAAGACCGTATTTTGGCTTACCATCTACAGAGGAAGTATCTGATTTTCTTGTTACACACAAGTTTGTTACATCATTCGTTATATCATTTGTTATTGTTTTATGTAATTATTTAATTTTGCTTTTAAAATTTAAAAGCAATTAACTGTAAAGCATCACTTGAAATATATGTGTTATAATACCCTGCTGGGGTAACTCCTCCAATTTGTTGCTCGAATCACAGAACACCCCAACCCTCAAGGATCACCGAGTCCAACCCCTGGTTCTACACAGGACCACCCAAAATTCAAACCCAGTGTCTGAGAGTGCTGCCCAAACACCCCCTGAACTCTGGCCAAGTGCCCACTGCCCTGGGCAGCCCGTTCCATGCCCAACACCCTCTGGTGCAGAACCTGTCCCTCACGCCACAACTGCACAGTAACTGAATTGCAAACAATGTGCCAAGCAATCCTTCAGAATGTTGTTGAGCTAAGGAAAACTAAGGCAGATGTGTTGTGGGGTTTCTGATGACAGCTTGCTGTGCCTATGCTAACACGGTACCAGGTGACCCCATTGTGCCCCTTTTCTTCTGGGTGCTTCTAGTGTCTTGCTTTCATGCCTTGAATAGTTGCAGGAGGTAACAGTGATTACTAAGCTGTCCAATGGGCTAAAAAGGGAAGGTGTCAGTTCTCAGCTGCTTCACAGCTTTTCTCCCTTTGGCTCCTGCTTTTTCAGGAAGGCCATTGGGCAGACTAGAACTTTACAGAATTGGTTGCCAATTCTTTCCCTCTAGACCCTTCACTATCTTTGTAGCCCTCCTTTGGATGATCTTTAACTGTTTTACGTCTTTCTTATATTGTAGTGCACAAAACTGCACACAGAGCTCAAAGTGAGGCCTCGCCAGTGCAGAGCAAAACAGAAATTCCTCGAGTTTTCTTGTTTGAGGAGTATAAACATTTCAGAAGAAAGATTACTGCTCTAGAGGCCTCTTCTGTCTTTCTGCTTTCCAACCTGTATGGAACAGCTCCAGATTTCTTTCTTGGGAACTGTACTACTGAATTTAAAATCATGTGCCCACATAGCTTCATCTTTGACACACTAACTTTTGAATCCAGATGCCCTGACTATAGAGGACACGGAGCTGGTCAGGGCAGATATATCCATCTATACTACTTTTTTTTTTTTTTTAATAACGTTTTTATTTAATTTTTTTCTTATTTACCAGACTGACTTAGTAGCTCTGCTCTGACCCTTCTGCAGTCTCGAAAGTCTTTAGGGTACCTTGGTGTTATACTGTAGTACTTGTAGGTACCACAGTGCAAAACCAAAGTACCCTAAAGATTTTCAAGAGGAGAACCTGCATTTCACATTGGTAGGCCTCAGGGTCTGAGGTTTTCCATGACTGTGTACCTTGCATGGAAATAGCATGTTTTCAGAAAGCTTCTAAACCGATTTTAATGAAGCAAGGGGAATACACAACAGTAGGTCTGAGACAACAGGACAGTTACAAGATCCCTTTGCTTTGCTGTGCAGTTCCTATTAAACAACTCCTCTCCCCTCTCCAACACTGACTGACAGTAACAGTTTAATATTAAAAAAAATATATATGCATCATGCAGGGTAAATTATTGTAATATTTTTGTTCTAACAGTAAAACACTGAGCACTGGAGTTAACCTGTTTAGTGATTCATTTACCTGCAATGGTTTACACTGGGGATATATTTAGTGCCTATGAGTCCTAGCTTTTCCTTTTTGTCAAATCATTATTTAACCATTGCAAGTCCCTCAGGTGTTATCAATTTTCTTGTAAGCTTGTGATTCGGTGTTTAGGGCTTCCTTAGATGATCTCTTTTCTTGTTCAGTCATTTCCTCAGCTCTCAAGCTTACAGCTGAAATCCCTTGGCATTCAGCATTCTCAGGTGGGAATATCATGATTTACTAAAATGTCCATGTGCATTAAGTCTGATATGCTTTACCATTCTGTTTAACTTGAGGAGGCAACTAATATTCTAGCAGCCTTCAAAAATGG
>JAOWBP010002978.1:38433880-38446992 GCA_028571105.1 Tragopan temminckii
TGCATTAAGTCTGATATGCTTTACCATTCTGTTTAACTTGAGGAGGCAACTAATATTCTAGCAGCCTTCAAAAATGGCACTTTTTTCACATTGTTCAAGTGTCTGTGGATTTTTTCTGGCTTTCTTAATTTCCACTCCATATGGTCCCAAGCCAGTTCAATCTTAATAAGTACAAGTAGTTCTGAAACTCTTTTCTAATGAGAAATAGCTCCTCTTCCAGTTATTCAGTATTTATTGTGGCTTTTTTCAGCATTCTCAGGTTCTTTCAACTGATTTTTCTTTCGCTGCTGCTATTGTTAAATGCCAACATTTACATGTGACTGCAATAAACTAGTGTCTTTTCCTCCACTTCTCTGATCCTGCCAGCTCTTCTTGGGAGGCTGCAGGAACATGGTTCTTTCCTCTCTTCTGCCACCCCAAATTCTGGCCATTATGAGTTGCCTGCCTCCAATGTTAGCAGCTTCTGCATAACCGGGGAGGATATTTACATTCCATCACCTTTTCTTATTTTGACAAGGTCTATGATATGACACTGGAGCCATCATTCTGTTGAAGCCATCATGTTTTTGTGACTGGATGCAGCACTGGTACCATGCGTCTGGTAACCCTGGAGGTGAAATTCATATCAACCTCACCGGTAGCATTGCTTGTGGAGCAAGTAGCCTTACTCTTTTTGGTAATTTCTCACATCTGTGATAACAAAGTTAGCTGTTTCTATAGCTGCTCTTAGCCTTTGATCCTCCTTTGCTGCCCACAATCAAGTCTGTAATAACTTTGCCATGTACTGAGCATGTAATCATGTAATTCAGACAGCAGTTATAGGTGACTGGTGGATGAAGTGCATCTAGTGGCAGATAGCCAGCACAAGAGCCTGGACACAGTCCTGGACTTCGTCTTCTGCTGAATGGGGTCCTGCACAATGGGGAAATTCTTGAAAGTTTGAAATTCATTCAAGTCACCCATGTTGGTGCACTCAAGTAGATATTTGGTTATGCAGTGAACTAGCTTGCTGGCTCTCAGGACAACTTCCGTGTAGAAAAACAAAAGCTTGGGCAAGGGAAGAAAATTACATATTGGAAATCGCTGTATCTGACAGACTGTGCTAGTATGTAATATTTTTCAAATTAATACCTGATTTTACTGATACTAATTCTGCATATCTTACTGGATTCTTACTAGTTCATCATCATAAATATCAGTATTAAAATGAAAAAAAATTTAGTAGTGTTTTTACCCAAGTCTAGCTCAGTTGTGTTCCCAGAAGACAGCATCACAGACTCCGTACTCGCTGTGTCTTGGTGACTCCCAATAGCCAGCATCAAATAACAAAATACCTTTAGGATGTTCAATTTTGACAAATTCCACAGGAATTCGAATACCGTGCTGGGCTCTTTCATTCACAGTAATGATTCTGCAAGCAGAACTTCATTAATTCTGTTGACAGTGCATGTGCCAAAAGAGAATTCAAATTGCTCCATTTTCCAGAGCTTTACCACTTCAGAATACTAAAAGATAAGCTTAAAAGTTAGTTGGATGCTGTCCTCAGTTCAAGTGAAAAACCCATCTTATCCAACCAAGGATTTACCTTTTTTTTTTCCACACATACCAGAATAAGTTCCAGATCGCATTAAAGGTTTGTCTCTAAAAATCAATCTATTCCTCTGAAAATCAATTAGCATGCCCTGCTTTACAAAGGCTTTTCTCAGTGTATTGTTGCAATATATACCTATCCTATCTCACCACATTCTCTACTGTTAATTATTGGTCTGTAAGGACAGCGAAGGCAGGCTAAGAAAATCTTTCATTTTCTAAAGAGTCTTCCTTAAAAATGGTTTAAATAGCATGCAAATTTTACAGCTCTGAAAACGAAGTTGTGATTAGACAAAGATATGTTGGATTATAAAAGTACAAGTGTTTATTATGACTGGTACTGAGAATAAACAGTTGCCTGCATATGCCAGCTACTATGGAAATATGTTTTTAAGTTCTAATGTGAGCTGTAAACCAAAGCTACTTCAGTTAAAAAAAATCAATACTTAAACTGTGGGGAGAAGTAGTTGGTGCCAGAGAAAACATTCCCATTTAATAATGTTTGAACATAGAGCTGTGATGCAGTTTGTAGCAAGGCAGTGAGAAAAACCCACAACTAATCCTTCATTGCAGCTGTCTGAACTTTTGGTTGTCTGCCATACTTTAAACAGCAACTTCTTTTTTCTGGTGACTCAAGACTTGAATGACCCAGTGTGGAGAGTTTAAGCTATACAAAAAAAAAAAAAAAGTAGTTGAGTAAGAAATAGCCAAAGTAAGTTGGGTTGCACGCCCCAGCAAACCAACGTTTTGTATCTTAAGTCCTCTTCAGTGCTTAGAAAAAAAATATTAGAATAAATAGATAGCTTTTTATTTATTTATTTTCGGCAAGGAAATATTCCGTGGTTTAGACACCCATCTCTCCTCTCGCCTCTCTTCTCTCTCCTTACAGTACTGATGATATATGGAAACTGAATCCTGTGGAGAGTTCGGCCTTTTTTTTTTTTTTTTTTTAAGTTTATAAATGCTAACTTTTTTGTTGGTAGAAAAAAACTGTCTAAGTTTTCTTTGATTATTTTTAACTTTTTTTTTCCCTTTGATGTAGCTTTTGGGCAGACCTTTTAAGCAGCATGAAGTGACAAATACGCTCTTTTACTGATTGCTTCTGCAAAGTAATGGAACTTTGTTACTTTCAAATGGAAATACAGGAGTCAGAGCTGTAGCTTTATGTGACTACTAACCTTACAGAGAAAAACAGGGCGTTCTGCCTTTATCCCTTTCTTATTAGCACTTATCTGAAAAGGCATTAAACATTTGTGTATCAACCTGAACTGGTGACAACCCTGTAGTCTGATATGTCTTACAACTACCAAAACATTTCTTGCTATGACTAATTTTTAAAAAGGTCCTTCATAGCTATATGTGATGATATTTCACAGCTAGTATTGTGCTATATATCCAGTAATTTGTAGTGTTAAGATATAAAAAACTATGAATTATTTTCGTTGGAGAAAAAAATCAATCTGTGCTGTCTTTATGCCTGCGGCAGCAAATCCTCAACATAATAACTTTTGAAGTACAATATGCAATAAACCATATCTTATCACCTAGCTGGCAAATGCAATCACAACCACGGAGTAAAGGAAAGGGTTTCAGGTTGAAATACTGAACAGCAACAATTTGTGATGCCAATGTTTCTGTATAAAGCGGAGCAAACATCTGTTGGTTTCAAGGGCTTGAACCCCAGAATGCTGCTTGAGAAAGGTAGAAAATAATAGTTTTAATGACTGCGAGTTGACTCCGGACAGCGTGTTGTATCGTGTGGCTTCCCTACAAAAGGATAATACATGCTTTTCAGCATAGGATAACACATCGATCCCCTAATGAGGAGATATCTTCAGAAAAATCACATCTGATATTTCCCCCTGTGATTCTTCCCTTCCCAACTTCAACCAACACCCAGCACTTTTAGCTCTAACTACCTGTACAGGGCAATTCACCCCTGTATTTTGGCATTACCATCTTCTGATTTTGTATTTACTGCGCTGTATTTTTTTTTTTTTTTTCCATCTCTTCTGTCACTGATAAGCCAAGTTACACACACAAAAATCTAATGCATCATTCATGGACTGTTCATCCCTCTCTTTGTTCATTTTCCCAAACTCCGTGCATCATTCTGGTCAAATAAAAACTGTGACTACAAGCAGATGCTGCTGGACAGGAGTAGATGCTTTTCTGAGCAGAACTGGGCTCGCAGTCAAAGCTGAATGCTTTTCAGCTGATTTTTTTTAATATCAGACTGTCTTCTATAAGAATTACCCGAGTGACAGACTTATCTTTTCTTCAGAAACATGTGCGTAAACTGGACGATTCACACAAGAACACACACAGCCATTTTCTTTCCCTTTTCTGTAACTTGACTTTTATTTAAATACCTCCAAAGCACTATGTTAATGTACACTTTTTTCTGGTTCATGAACAAGTGATTTCTATGTCTCAAATAATACCCCTGTGCAGTTTATGTTTGTAATTATATTTTGAGTCTCATTTTGACAGTCCAGTTCCTGAGCCAAACACTACTGAATTTTCATTTTGAATGATGCTTCACAGAACTGCACCACATACTTGTACCATTCAGTTAAACAATATTTTAATGGATGTTCCTGTGTTTATTTTTCAGCGTATTTCCACAAGATTACACACGGTACATTTTAGTCAAATTAAGTCTCCATAAAGTTCCTTAGTGCTAAATCCACTGTTTTTTAAAAACACTGCTGCATTAAAAAAATAGTTTACAACAGAAATTCTAGGTTATTTCATATTCTAGAATGCATTAAAAGCACAAAGTCATGCATATGTCAGAGAACACAGTATTTACAAATCTGTACAGTGTCTGCTCTTTGTTTACTGTGGCTTTTGCCAGGCAATTAGATTCTTACCACTCTGAGGTCAAATTCTCCAAGATACCTTCTATCTGTTCTTCTAAAAATCTTTGTTTTCCTTACCAGCACTGGGAACGATGGCTATATTTGTGACAGGCCAAATGCTGCACTCCATTTCACAAAGTCTACCTTCCACGGAGTTAGAGATGGTTACCACTGTGAGTCAAAACAGATCATGAACATGAATGAACTCCACCAAGTCACCTTTCCTTACTCCAGTACTTTGCTGCGTTCAACTTTTTGAGCGTTTTGGCTAGGGTTGTGCAGTAGAGCAGCAGATGCATTCACTTAGGACCTGGAGATTATTCACACTTGCAATGCTTTTTCCTGCTCATTCAGAAAGGTAAGGAAGTACTCCATAGTAAACACATTAGAACTATTTTAAGGGGTTCTAGAAAACATATTCCTCTCCTTCCATGGTCATTTTCAAAGCCATTTGAAATGGAACATGCTGTTGAAATGACCTCTGTGTTTGTACACTAACATCCAGTTTAAGAGTCAAGTTTTTGCATTTTATCAAAAGGATGTGATTTCTTCCTTCCCTAAGTTCACTTTCCCTTTAAGCAACATTCCGTATGAATACCCATCTCCCATTGCCAGCCTTTGTCCCCTCCAGACATCTCTTCAGCTGATGAAAAAGCAGAACGGTGAAAATCAGTCATTGCACAGAGTTCATATGGCAGAAACATGGCTTTGACTGCCAGTGGTACTGCTGGCTTTGAATTGAAATTCAGTATCTTGGTCAGTCACTATCATGTTCAGAAAAGTGACTGACTTCAGGTTGGGCTCCCCTGCAAAGTGCTTCATCACCATCTGCTCTGTAATATGAGGCTATTCATCGTAATGTCTGAAATCAGTGCTCTGAGTCCTCTTCTGCTGATATCAAAGGAAGAAAGGCCCATACAGTATTCTCTGAATTCCAGGGAGGCATCATCATTTCTATAAAAAGATTAGTATAAGAATGGCACTTCTTCACTAAGGCTAAAAGAGCACCTTCCATAAAAATACCTTAATGGTTTTTGGCTTGTTAAATTCATAACATTGAAGGAAAGTACCTTAGTAATCACTGCAATACTAACCATTAAAGTATGGTAGCAAATAGTTTTTCTTTTTACAACACGTCAGGCAATAATTTGTTATGGTGGTTTATCCTGACCAGCTTGGTCAGGTTCTCAAAAAAGGAACAAACACCAGATGTGCGGTTACTCCAAAAACATCCTTCTCCCCTCCTCCCTTCCCTGTTCCACTGAGAGTAGTCCAAGAAGGCCCGACCAGCCCTGCCATTAGATTATAATCAGGTAGCATGGAAATTAATCAATTAATTTATTATTAATAGGAGCAAAATGTAAAAGCAGAACAAACTGTAGATGTCCTAGCAAGCACACTGTGTCTTGCTGATGTCTCCAAAAGACCTTTTGATAAAAGACATACAGATTCTTTAATTCTGAAAGGTCAGATATGCTAAACTGCAATTTCAAACAGATGAAATCTCGTCTGTCTTCTGTGTTCTTTTAGCATTTTGTCGTCTTCTGCTTTCTGCACTGCTGGATTTTAGTATCCATGAGTCATGTGATCCTTCTAGCATCAATACTTTCTTCTGATATCTAGCTTTTCTCCCAGAAGACCCTTGGTTAGACTTTCTGCATTTCAATATGTTGGTGGTGGTAGTGGTGGTAACAGTGATGCCGGGGCTGACACCTTCCATTTAGTTTATAGACAGAATTTTTCTGCTGCCGTTTTTTGAAAAACCACACAGCCAGCACAGCTGCAGCCAGTAACAAGCACAGGAGAATCACAACTACCGCTATGACAGCACCTTTACTTGACCTGGGACAATCCTCTCCCTCACAGGGTTCAGAAGTGGGGACTGGCTTTTCTCCAAGGCCCTGGGTGAGATTTTCTTGCTCATCTAATTCTGGGGATGATGTTCCAGTAAGGATACCTGGAGCAGGTGCAGTGGTTGCTACTTGTGCTGGGTAGGCTGTCGTTCCTTGTGCTTCTTCCTCAGTAGTATGATCGAAGGGGCTGGCCATCACAGAGGTTTCAGACATGGAAGTTCTTAAGCTGGTTATGTCCAACAGCAGTGTTGTACTGGGCTCCTGAGTCACAGTTTCCAGAGCTGTAGTTGGGTGTTCCCATCCAGCATCATCATAACCTCTGCTCACACTTAAGTCCTCCAGACCACTCACTGATGTAAGTGGGACTGATGTCTCTTTGACCCTCTCATCGCCTATACTCGTTGTTGCTGCCACAATCTGTGTTAAACCTTCCTCTGGAGCAGGGCTACCATTGTCCAATTTTCTGACTTCAACGTGATTTGGTTGGTCGGTTGTGAGGATAATGTCTTCCTCTGTTCCCATCGACCCATCAACTTTATCCCCCTCCTCTTCATCATCCTCTACCACTTCTTGTGTTACTGGATAGCCATCTAACCAAGACTCATCAGTAATAGGAACTGTATCTACCTCTTCCTTCGTATCATTAGCTGTGAGAATGGGCCCAATGGGGAAATCCTCACTGTCATAAAACATTTTGGCACCAGGTTCGTCATAGACTGTCTTGACTCCGATGTGATTATCACCCTCAGAAAACTGTGCTTTAGTGGAATCGTCTGTCTCTTTCTCTGATTCTGGCTCACTGAAAGCCTCTGATGGAAACCAAAACAAGTTTTTTTGGCTTAGGAGTGAAACGGGGGATTCAGTTGGTGCCCTGCTTCCTTTTTCAGAAGTATCTATGTCCTGAGTAACCCCGTTAGAATTTTCAGTTCTTCCTTCCTCTGATTTTTTACTGAAAGAAAGCTGTTCTTGTTCCTGCTCGATTCCCTCTTTGCCATTGGCATGTTCATTCTCAGCAACAGGTATTGATCTGTCATCAGGAAAATTATCTTCATAGTCAATATGTGCCTCAGTTTCATCTAGAAAAGTTAAAAATAAAATAAGAAGCCAACATTTAATTTCTCCAGAAAAGTGCTGGACTTATTTGTTACAATAGCCAAGAAGAAAGATGCAGCGAAGTACGATTTTCAGACAGTATTTTTCATTCAGTGTTGTTGCTTATTTGAAAAGGGGTGCTCCACCATAAGCTTGATAGTCAAGATAATCTTTTGAAAGAAAACAGAAGAGCTGTCAGTGCTTACTGCTAATGTCTTATCTTTCCAGATTTAAAAAAAAATGCATAAAATCAAAATAACTTACAGTTTTCTTAAAGATAAAAACACGTAAGTTTCACAGCAACTTCATCCCTTTTGAACCAGAAGGGTTATACTCCGTTCTTTGAGTTCAATTTTTATTTTTTATCATTGTAGTATGCTGTGGTGAGAGGATACCTGGAGCCAAGGGAACTGAGTGGTAGCTTTCATCCCATAGGAGCTGTTCAGAGCTGCCTGGGAAAGATACCCTCACCGAAGCTGACACTGCATTCTGCTTGCCCTCGTCTGAGAAAAAGCAAGCTTGCACCCTCAGCTGCAAGGGTAGAGAAGTCTGGCTCCAACACTTCAAGCCTAATAGCTAGATATCTAGATAATACCATCTGCTTCTGCTACTTTATGTGAATATTAAAAAATAAAATAAAATATGAAGAGCAAGAAAAAAAACCAACAGAGGGGTGGATTCATCACAAAGCTGGAGTCTGACTTAGAAATGTTCCCCAGGCCTCGTCAGACCTACCGCTCACCACAAAATAGCCTTAACTCAGAGCATGAAACCGTGTTTGAATTTGAATGAAATAATGTATTGTAATTTATACTCTTCTAAAGCCTTAGCCCAATGAAAAATTTTCCAAGCTAGACAGGGTGGTTGATTTTCAGCTCACACAAGTTTTACTCCATAGAAAGCTGATGTAATTGTGGAGATTTATGCTGGCATTAAAAGTCCTAGAAAATAGTGCCTTGGGATATGGAAAATAAAACAAAATGATTCAGGGTGAGAATTTTTCTTTTTAAGAGAGTGTTTAGTCTTTTGTGAAGACAGTGAAGCAATAAACCTGGCATGACACGGGAAACAAGAAATTAATAGGAGAAGCTGTATTACAAATCAATGCATTCATAAAGCCTTATCTTTTTTGCCTTTTTACACTCAACCAACTCTGAATCACATTTTCGTCTGGGGCCCACCTCAATTTCCGAATGAGTCACATTCTCCTTGGAGACTCCTTCCCAGACTTCTGGCAGAGCCATATTTGGTCTACTCTTAAGAAAGATTAGAAATATTGTCAAACCAGTCTGACCAAAACCACTTAGCGGTGATACAGCTCACACCAGCTTACTTTTTGCCAGAACAGCTTAAGCCAGGTGCCAGAACAGAATGAGTATTAGCAAAAGGTATTTTTCTTGGAATAGCATCTGGGACTACGATAAAGTGAAGCGGTTATGCTGAGGAAAATAAAACGTGTGACATAGCCTGCAGAGAGTTAATACCTGTGTAAAAGTTACTGTGAAGGAGAAGTGGATCGCACACAAAGATGCCTGATTCAGCCTGCAACAAAACACAATGGGACCAGCAACAGGCCTCTCTCCCTCCTGGTCCTGGTTTCCTCATCTGCTTGAATAGCCCTCGAGATCCTCTCCAAAGCAGGAAAAAACTTCCCGCGTGTGGGAAAGACAGCTTAACAGACTGGGATTCCTGCTCTCAGAACGGAAAGTTTCCTGGTAGGAGTCTCACTTTGAATTCACCCCAACCCTCCTTCCAATAGTATTTCAGACTTTAGTGAATGACTGGAGGGTACTTCTGAGTACCAAAGCATTTTAGTAGCATTTTTACGAAGCTCTGTGTGGGCCGTTGCAGTGTAACATTTACAACCAGTCTTACTTTGTTCCCTTGTCACACTCCCGAGAATTTTTCCTACCTGGTGCTCTCTTCGCATTTGAACAGTGCCCCACACCACTTTATCCTCTTAGCATTCACATCCCTGCTACAACCTGGTGTCTGCTATGCCTGTTTTGCTAAAATCTGGAGTTCCTCAGGACAGCCTATAGCTGCCTACTCATACATGAACTGTAACATCATAATGATGTGAGAACTCACCATTTACCAAGTCTACTGCTCATCACGCTGCTCTGTCTTCACCTGTATGTTTTCCTTACCTCTAACCATTTTGACCACTCATTTATTTTTCAGACTAGAGTAACCCAGCAGAGGACGAAACATTGATTTTTATGTTATGGTATTCTAGTGCACTCACACACATCCATGAACAAAGATTATATTCACTTGCTTATGTTGTTTCTTCCAGAACTATTCTTTGGTCAGCAAAATGCATGGGAAGCTAGCATTCATCTTACTGACCAGCGTGGACCACTGGTCAATGATTAACGACTGTAGTAATACACTGTTATGTATACAAAGCTCTGGCTCTCCAGTGTCTCTCTTTCCTGTGGCATACTTTCAGTCCTCCAGAACAAAGTCCTGTGGAGACACATCAGGAAAGAGCTTGTGTGCCTAGGGAAACACAAGTCCTGCATCTATCAGAACATATTATGAGTTTGTTGAACCATCAATCACGTTCCCAAACCTGCTGTCTTTTGGCCTCATCCTGTACGTATAGAAATGAATTGGTGCTTTCTTAATGCTCAGCTGAGGAAAGAAAAAGCCCATTATAGTCCAAAGAGAGCCTGAGATTGGAGTTCATTATGCACTGCTTGTCACTGCATAAGGGAGTCTTGTTCTTTTTGACAATCAGATTGTGGCCCAAGCTGCAAAGCTGCTATAATGTATTTTCATATGCAATCTCCTCTATTTGTACAGTTTACAGCAAAGACTATCAACATAACTAATGTTAGCTTATGGGATGTCAGAATGAAAGCAACTATTGAGCTCTCTAACCATCAAAGGAAATACAGACCCCTTGCTCTGAAGCTTTGATTTATGTGATCCTGAATCCACTTACACAGTAATAATAGTCTATTCTTTATCCTGGGTCTCAAACCTTCAAGCAGGGCTTGGACTTAGCATTTAGTGAGCTTGTGTTACCATGACAATCTTTTAAGTCAGCCGTGAGCGTGATTTTCCAGAAACAGATTGCACGACTTTTACACTTTTCTTTGCTCACCTCCTCAGCACTTTCTAGAGCTTTCTAGTTCTCTGAATTTCAGCCTCAGAACTGAAGAGCACCAACTACAGTAGATTCAGCTCCACCTCTTATCCAAATAGTTGTAACCTTTATTTACATGCATTTTAAAGACTGCTAGCAACTGATTTAAAAGTGTTTGCACCTTCCTGACCAGGCAGATTTGGTTTTAAGAGGAGCCAACACTGAAATTAATTAGCTGGAGACAGAAATCTGTCTATATATGGTCACCGTTAGATCCTGCCCCTACCATCATCCTCTGGCAGACTGAAGGATCAGTGAGTTTTGCTTCACTGTCTGAGGGATTACTGAGGCTGAAATGAACATTTTCCAGTAACAGATGCTGAAATGGCATACTCCCAAAGATGTGAAGCTCAATTAAAAGGTAAAATCCTTTTAATTTAGCCTCATCCTTTCTGGGAAGCATCCAGTCTCAAAAAGCTTTCATCTCCTTCAGCTTCAATCCTAATGTGAAAACAGTGACCAAACACAGAGACAGGCAAAAACAAAGAGTCTCATTTTCCACACTCTAGGATCAGTTTAATTTTTCTTCTAGATAGCATATTGGCATCCCAGCTCTATTTTGAGTGTTGCTATTTTGGACAACCATGAAGCGTCCTGCATATTTCAAGGAAGTATTTTTGGAGCACAGGAAATTGAAACTTGATTCTATGTAGACCATCACCATAAACATTTCTACTTATAAATACATCTTTATTCTAGGAATCTCAGAGTAGTTACAGCAAATATTAACACACTGGCATCTGTCTTTAGGAGTGGGAAAGGAAAGAGCTTTTACATGGATTTGCCTAAGATCTTTCAGGTCTGTGAGCTACGGCATCTTGAAGAATTATCCATTTGACTTGGATCAGGCTCGGGTGCATGAATACTCTTCTGTCAAATTAGCCAGAGCACACTAGATACAGAATTGATGTTGCCTTTTTCACTTACAGCTGCTATAAGAGGGAGGATGATTTTCAGTCTGGCAGAAAACCTGCTAGCATAAATACATAACTCATCATATTTTTTTAAACTAAATTAGTCTGGCAGAACTAAATTAGTTTCTTGTCAGATCGATACTTGGCATTAATCTAACACAAGTGCTAAGTGACAGACCTGAAAAGAGAACCAAAGTTTGTCATAACAATTGTTTTGACGGGCCTTGGGTGTATTTTCTGCCTATTTCACTTGCCTGTCATAGCTGTCCCTTCCCACTTAAAATAAATAAAACATTCTGAAAAAAAAATTAAAAGCCACATACGTGTTGTTTTACCCTTCCCACTGAAAAAAAGAAAAAGAATTAGATGATGGTGGCTAGTCATGCTCATGCACCCCATTAACGTGAATCAATACTTCTCTTGAAAATTCAGAAAACATCATTTGAAGTAATGAGAGCAGGCAAAAAAAGTCTGGGGGCTGTAGATGAAGCTTCCAGCAGTGTTCAAAGTCACCTGAATCCATGCTGTGCTGAAACCAGGAGCATGTCCTCCGTGTGGAAAAACTAGACCAGCCCTGAGTGTGCAAGGAGAGCACCAAAGGATTGATATTGCAGAGGCTCCTCAGATACGCAGAAAATCAGACCTCTACTGTCTCAAGTTTTTAAGTGGGAAAAAAAACAAAGCTATCAAGGGAAAAGGAGAAATGAATTGTGTTCTTCCTATCCAATTTTAGGGCAGAGATCACAGAATTGCAAAGATTGGAAGGGACCTCAAGAGATCAGCATGATCTCCAAGTCTTCCAATCTGCCTTTGCTTTTAGGAAGCAAACTTTGAAGGATGCTTATCCAACCTCATGCAATGCAGCCCAGACTCTCCTCAAAACATCAGTATTAACACTGCTGATATTGAACAAATAGTTCACTTCTGGGAAAGGGGGGGGAAGAAGGATGCAATTTAACAACTGCCAGCAGTGTGCTCTCATAGCCCAGAAGGCCAACTGTACCCTGGGCTGCATCAGAAGAAAGGTGACCAGGACAGAGAGGGAGATCATTGTCCCCCTCTGCTCTGCCCTTCTGAGGCCCCACCTGGAGTACTGTGTCCAGGTTTGGGTAGGACATGGAGCTGCTGGAGTGCGGCCAGAGGAGGATCAGGAAGATGATCAGAGGGCTGGAGCACCTCTCGTACAAAGATAGGCTGAGGAAACTGGGCTTGCAACCTTCCAGTATTTAAGGAAGATTAGAAACGGGAGGGAAAACTTTTTACGCAGGTAGATAGTGAAAGGACAAGGTGAAATGGTTTTAAACTAAAGGAAGGAAGATTTAGAGTAGAAGAGAAGGGAAAATTTTCAGTGGAAGGTACAGCTGCCCAGAGAAGCTGTGGTGCCCCATCCCTGGAGGTGTTCAAGGCCAGGTTGGATGGGGCCCTGGGCAGCCTGAGCTGGAAGGTCACAGCTCTGCCCATGGCACAGGAGTTGGAACTGCACGATCTTTGAGGTCCTTTCCAAACCAAGACATTCTATAATTCTGGGAACAGTCAGTTTGGTTTCAGTGCCTGCAGGGCAGCCAGATCATGGCACATAGTGTCTGCTTCCAGACTTCACCACAATGCCAATCTTCAGGTTATTTTCTGTGAAACAAATATG
>JAOWBP010002978.1:38447092-38467363 GCA_028571105.1 Tragopan temminckii
GATCATGGCACATAGTGTCTGCTTCCAGACTTCACCACAATGCCAATCTTCAGGTTATTTTCTGTGAAACAAATATGCTTTCTCCACAGAAATAGAAAAAATGATAAACTGCAAAAACATGTATTTCTCTGTTCTCTGCTTAAGGTTGCTTTGTTGGGTTGAATACCCCTGTGTTTGCAGCTAGAACACAGCATCTTTTCATGATGAGAAACTGCAGGAAACACCACTATGCAGAAACACTTTTTTTTAATTTTAAAAAAATATCTTGATTAAAAATTGTACCCTCATGTGTGAATGTACATTAAAGCCATTTGTAATACATTCTACCCTCAGTTTTGATCGTACCTTATTATATGCAGAATCCACTTAATGTAACTCCTAAATGACACCCATAGCCAAACTTCACCAAAATATTTTGGAGTAAGTGGGCATTAATGCAGAATACATTTTTTTTCTTTTTGATTGACGGATTTGCTGACTGAATAGTTGTACATTTACATAGTGGGTGCCAGAATGGACCATTTCTATTCCAACTGTTTGCAAACAGAGAGGAGAGTTGATCATAAAGGTACTTCTATGAGCAGGTTTACACACTATTTAGCTGCTTGTATAATCAACAAATATACAGATGTTATAATTATGAAATATACCAGAGAGTTTGGCTAAGCAGGTTATTACACCAAAAGAGAATAGACAGAGCACTTACCTGCATCCTGGGCTCACTGTAAAACTCCAAAGGAGGGATCTCCAGAAGAGATCCTTCCCCACTGCTAGTCAGCTCTTAAATGGGTCTAGGAGAGGTGCAGCCAGGCTCCACCCCTTCCAGCAGCACAGGTGAATTGCCTTCACCTGTGCTCCCAGGGCTGGCTCATTGCTCACCTCAGGTGGTCAATCAGAGGTTCAGGCCGTGATTCAGCAGTTCCCATACAGCTGCTGATAAGGTGATAGGTTCTTAGAATCTGCTCTGGTTGTACAACTGGGAACAAAGAGCAGGCCCAATGCTTTTACACTAACACAGGAAAAATGCAATGACTGCTGTTTACACAGGTATTCGTCTTGGAAAGCTGTGCATAATGATGTGGGAGTTACCAGCAAGGGCCATATTACACAGCTATAACACCTGCAAATCTCAAGGCGCTTTATGAAGCCGACAGTTATTATCAGTGTTTCACAAATGTGCTGGATGAAGCAGCAGAGAATAGCGCGGTGACTTTCCCATTGCCTCGTTATCACAAAATCTAAGAGTAGGACTGACTTCTTCTAATACTCTGATGGCAATTTTCCCCCTGTGATTGCATCTGCGCTAAGCATCGGGGCTACCTCCCTCTTCCAGCTGTGCACCTAGAGAACACTCAGCATCAGGGAACTGTATCATCTTACCGACCTCTAAGCATAGCAGTTAGATGTTCATTGAAGTTCCTTTGCGATCATCTTTCCTCCGCTGTCAGCCGGTGAGAACAGAAACAGTGCCGTCTGCCAGCAGGGACATAAATTCTCCCTTAAGTCCAGTTATTAGCCTTCATGATAGAGAAGTTACTTGCTTGCCTCCAAGCACTTAGAAATTGCTGTGTCGGCTGGCTCCTGGAGTACTTACATAACAATTATTCTCCTCTCTGCTATGACCCCAAAATATCTGTCAACTGTAAATCAGGCCTCTTTTAATTAAATTCCAATATTATTTTTTTTGTTCTTTTTGACTGAATTCTTACTTTTTTATTTTTAATAATGAACTCTAGCATCAATAAAACACACTTCAGTCTTCTTGTGAAGCTTCCTTTCTTAAAGAATTGTGATCAGGAGGGTTGAATATGTAATTAATAATGATTCACTGAACGCATATTTTCTACCCCAGGTCCTCAAAGTGTTTTACAAACATTAATCAAAGGTATCCCCTCAGCATGAAATCTACATTTAAATCATTTTAAAAATCATAATCCTCAATGTAACATCTGCTCCCAAGTTCCAGTGTTGATGTTTGTGATTTTACAGCCACACTTTCCTATTTCTTTTAAAAATATTTTTCTCTCCCCTGTGGCTGTGTGAAAGGCTGAGGCAAAACAGGGGAAATAGACTATTTATCCAGGGAAAACAGTGAAACGCACACAACTTAAATGGCCTGATTCTTTCCCATCCTTACTCTGGTGTAAAACAGTTCTGTTTCTACATCTGATAAAACCGGCATTTTCATAGTGAAGGAAAAAGAAATGTCAGTTTGTTGCAGACTGTGGGAAATTCAGATCCACTGGGTTATCAGATGTAGATTCCCTTCTTCCCTTCTCTATCTCCATGTTCCACAGCATCCCCTGCACTATTTCACTTAATCACAGGAATTGCCGTTAGCAGTAACAGTTCTGGAAGCTGAAGTAATCCAGAAAGATGTCAGAAATGTTTTTGGTACCTCTGCACTAGTTGGATGGGTCTGAATATCTGGTTCCTTGCTGCACAGACACAACTCACTGCCACTCAGGGAGAACTTTCCTCCTGGTTGTTTCCACCTGGTGGTGTATACTCATGAGTAAGAAGAATTCCTTGCAAGGACATGGGCATTAAGGAATGTGTCAGCACTGAAATGGGTGTGCTGACTCTAGCCTATTAGATCACTTCACTCCAATATCCAAGGAAACTATCCGCTCTGCTTGCTCTGCTCTGCTGCCCATTCTTTCATTAAAAAGGGATCTCTGTGATGTCCACAAATATAATCTTTAAGATGTGATGATATCCTCTACAAAAATAAAAATAAAAATATCTATAAGGTTGTCAGACTACCGTTCTAAAACACTGGAGCAATTCTGAACTATATACGTGGAATGGAATAATACAAGAAAGAGAGTGAGAAAGTAAAATCCTGATTGCATCCAAATGTGAATTCACAGTAGTATTTATTTTATCGTTAAACAAAGGGAAATTTCAAAGTTTGTTGCAGAACCTAAGGAATGTACAAGAGGTGCTCCAAAATTAATGCCTCCTACTTTATTATGTTGGCCCATTACATCAGAGGCAGTTGTTGGTGGGATAGCAGGAGAGGTAGAACCTTCCCACCAATATCCCATTACATTTTGTTGCCATTCATCACATGGTAGCAGAAAGGAAGTCTAACAAAATGGCGTCTGACATGGCAGTGCATCTGAAGAAAAGGTGTGCCATTGAATTTTTCCATGTGGAAAAAAATGGTGCCCAGTGACATTCATTGACACTTGCTGAACATCTATGGAGACCAAACAGCGGATGTGAGCACAGTGAGGCAGTGGGTGATGTGTTTCAGGGGTGGCAGGAAAGACAAGCCGTATTCGTGATGGCCATGCACAGCTGTCACACCTCCAAGTGAGGAGCACCTTGATCAGCTCATCCACATAAACCAGTGGATTATGAACAGGAAACTGTTTACAGAGCTGAATATCAGTTTCAATCTGTTGGAAACTACGGTTACAATGTTGGAATATCGCAAAGTTTACCAGTTTACAAATGCTCATCCAGGAGCAGAAAGAACACTGTATGCAACTTTGTTGAGACCTACTGAACCAAAATGAGGCTGAAAGTGACAGTTCTCTGGATCACATCATTAGTGGTGATGAGATATGGTGTCACTACACAATCCAGAGTCAGAATGGTAGTCCATGGAATTCCAAATGAATTCCCTGTCAAAGAAAAAGTTCAAGACACAGTCCTCAATGAACAAAGCGATGTGCACTGTCTTTTGGAATAGGAAAGGGATGATCCTTCTGGATTTCCTGGAACCCAGACAAACCATCCGCTCTGACCACTGCATCATGATGCTGACTAAGCTGAAGACTTGAACTTTCAGAACTAAGCCAAAGAAGACGACAACCTTCCACTTGCAACACAATAATGCCAGGCCCCATGTGAGTTTGAAGATGGTGAAGCACACTGCCAATCCTGACTGGACTGTCCTACCACGCCCACTGCATAGTCTGGATTTGGTGCCTTCTGACTTCCATCTATTTGGGCTGATGAATGATAGATTTCATGGGTAACATTCTCCTAGCAACATCATCATCACCATCATAGCAGCTGTGAAATAGTGGGTCACCTCCACTGGTGCAGATTTTTGAGAGTGTGGCATGCAGGCTCTTGTTCACTGCTGATGAAAATGCATGCCTAATGGTGGTGACTACAAAATAGTGTAGCTGAGAATTTGCTCTATCAAATGGTGTTATTGTGCTCTTTCTATCTGTTGTAGATTCCGTGGAAATAAATAGGAGACATTACTTTCAGAGTGACCTATGTATAAAGATAGATGTTTTTGAACATTTCTGAACGGCCAGTATTATAACTTCCTAGAGCCTTTTTCTACTGTGGTTTTCTTTTCTGATTTGTTTTTATAAAAGCCCTATTCCTTGAGTCAAGCTATTTGATAATATAATCCATTTTCATTGCTTTTAAGGGAGTAAATATCTGGGTAGCCACTGATCTGCTTGCAGAGAAATATCCTGAAAGCATGGTTTATCATAAAAATTGTGTACTTTTTAATAAGGCAAATTAAAGTTAAAACTTTTCTTTTTTTAACCTTTTCATCTTGCTGCCCAAATCTAACACAAATTGTATTTCTGTGGGTTACTGCCACTCTCTCACAGTGTTCTTCTGTGGCATGGCCATTTCTCTTAAATTAATACATCTTTTATTTCCCTAACTTACCAAAATGAAATGCTATTTATCATATATGTAAGTGTGAAAGTTCAAGAGTGCTACAACAACTACTAAGGAGGGCTAGTTAAAGCTAAGTTCAGCCAGATTGGCTTCCCATTAGCCAGTGGACAAAGCGTGGAGGTTAAAAAATGGACAACCACCATACTACCCATTTGCATCCCAAATGAAAGCCAAGAACACCTGAAGGATGGACAGGTCAATTCAACTTAGCAATGAGAAGGCACAAAATTAAAATGTTATAAAACCCAACCCATGTACTATCAGGAAATTTAAAAATGTGACAGATGTTTTTGCAGACAGAGTAAATTTCCCTGTCAGCACACCCACAGAGCTGGAGCTGCAGACCCTCCGGCACCTTCACCATGGTTAAGAAGCCCAAACAGCCTGAGCTGAGGGCTTGGATGCTGGTAGCCATCTTATGGCATGAGCTGCAAGTACAAAGTGGGAAAATACTGAGTACGGGTCTGCCGTACTCTTGAAAAGCATTGACCCCCATCTCCATAAAGCATTTTCTCATTTCTGGAAGGAAGATCTTTTCTTTGGGACATCAGTGTGTATCACTGTAAGAAGATATAAGGCTGGTGACCAGCTGATAAAGCCACAGGCTGCCTCAGCATGTCTGTGGTAAGGAAAGATGTTATTTGTGTGCAGGCCATGCTTAGTGTCTTCCTACAGAAAGATAGCAGCTTTTCTCTGTGCTTGCTTTGGTTCCCAAAAGCAAGAACAAACACCGAATTTTGATTTCAATAGCCTGGTCTGTAGCAACTCTGTGGCTTCGTGTGAAAATAAACATAGCAAAAGACATACAAAACCTGCATTGTGTACTCCATCTGGTAAACAATGTCTTTGGCTCACTGACGCTGACTGGGCATGACTCCTCTCAAACTACACCGAAAGAAATACCTCTGATATTTGTTGTAACATTAGCAGTAATCCCTTTCCTTGAGTAAACAAAGCAAGTACATTGAGAAATTACAGACTTCGTCCAGGATCAGAACGAATGCACACAAGATCATAAAGAAGATCAAAATCATGCAGAATTCCAGAAAGGGTCTGATTCTGCTATTAAATACGTGGATGAAGATTCTTCCCAAAGGATTGTTTCCAGTAACTAAAAACAACATTCAGTAGTAAAGAAAAAGGCTACTGTGGGAAATATAAGGAAGATGGAAGGCCCTAAGATAAGACTTAGTGAATCCCTGACATGAGTTCAGCAGATACAGCAAGGATAAAAATGGCTCTCTGTGCCAGGCTTACCTTTGACACAGGCTTGCACCTGCCCATACCACTCCCCACAGCTGTCGCAGAGCAGCGTGAACGCCGTCTCCTTGTTGCCCATGATGTACCCCTGGGCACACACGTACAGCAGCTCATCCCCCATTTCAAAGCCGGTGTGGCCATGCAGGATGGTGTGAGGGAAGGATGGAGGGTCTCCACATGGCTTGTCTGCAAGGAGAAAAGAAACGAGTTTGTAGGGATCTCTCAGTGGTCTTTAAATGCAGTGCTGAGAATGTGGCTAAAATAGCAACCTGAGGACAAACCTACAGAAACCAATAAATCTCATCTGATTCACGTGCTTACACTCCTTCATTACTGTTTTCAATTGTAAATTGAAATTGCAATTGGGATGGTATATACTGTGACATGACTGTGATGCAGTAACTGTGACAGATGTTACTGATGTGCAACACCGACACATCTAGAGGGGCTTTGCTTCCTATCAGTCAGCCCAGATGGTCAGGCTTCACTGTCTGCTTCTGCAGAGGCTTGGGTAGGCTGGGACTGGAAAGCAAATGCCTGGACATGGTAATCATTCTTATCTGCAGAATAACTTCTGCAATTGTTCAAGACTGGCACTTTAATATCCATTAGATGGAGAAGTGACCGAGTCCCTGTCATAGGAAGGAAATGTCCAGAAGGACAAATCTTCTAGACATGCTCCAAATCAAAAGTTTGTCCTCAGATACTCAATTTCCCCATGACTCCTAACTTGTAATAAATGGTTACTTGCATTCTTCAACTTAACAAAACCCAGTGATAGCTTTGCTCTCAGTGAGCTAAATTTATCACATATAAAATCTGATATTATTTAATAATATTTCTGCCAACAGCACCAAAAAAACAGGAAGTAAAAATTATGGCAAACAGTATAAAAATGATTTTCAGTTTTTTGTTCTGCATATTGGAAGCACAGGTAGGGAGTAAACAGACCACTGTCAACACCAGCATAGACCAAATTTTAATTCTCTTTTTAGGTTTGAACTGTCTCAGCTATTGCTAATAGTGTGAGTTGAGGTCTTCCAGAGAACTGATAGGCACTGCAGTTTCTCTTCACTCAAGTCTTTGCCATGACCCCTTTTTTCCCAGACTTTTTACTGTCTCTTTTGCAATACACATCTCCTGCTTACCAAAAAAAAAAAGAAAATTAAAGAGCAACCAACAACAACCCCCCAGTGCAAAAAAACCTGGTCTTATGAAGAAACCCAATAGACAAATTCTGCAGAGTTATTTTTATAATATTTTTCAAATCTGGGACTTTTCTAGAACACTTATTGACAGTAGAAGAAAAAATCCCAAGTACTCCATTTGCCAAAATAATTGAAGATTCAAAAATCTGCTTTCGTCCTGACACAGAGCAGCAAAAATAAAGACTAGTAGGCAATAGCTCAGGAATTCTGATAATTATACGGGATACGGGAAACCTAGGGTCAGGTCAATGTCCTAGTATTGATCTCTCCTGTACCCTGTTTGCTTGGATACAAAAAGCTAACTATTTAGTTGGCTCTGAAAAGATTACGTTCCATGAAAAGACTTTTGTTTGGAAGGTGAAAACATGACCTCCAAGACTATGCTCCTTAAAAAGGGAAATGTTTTCAGAGATCACCTCTGCTATTTTACTGAAGCCTACTTTGGGGACAGCATCTACACTGCATAGTTGTCGTTCTAACAACAACAACAACTGAACAACATTTCCATTGATACCACTTCATATTCACAGTTTTGAACGAGCAATAGTTTTGTCTGAAAAGAAAGCATGCTTTTTTCAATCCAATTTCTGCAAAAACTCAGACTGTCTTGCCAGAGAGCAAGCCTCACCAGCACCGTGGGCATCCTGCAGGATCCCCATTGAATTCCGGAGTCCCCACCACCTACATGCTTCGTGTAAATAAATGCTTATGTAGAAATATGATGTGTTTACGTTAACCGTTATTTACCTCATAGTGCAATGATAAATATCCACGCTCTGTGAAAGTTCTTTTCAACCAGGGTCTTAGAAACTGATGGCTAACCACATCTCCACTGGGTATTCTGAACAACATCTGCCACTAATTTAAGGGACACACTACTGAAGTCAGAGCTTTGAAGTCTATTCTCCATACCGTACACATACATATACTGTCTAACACCTTCAGAAGTTAGTGGGAGTTATGCACACACACACGGACAGAAAAAACAAGCTCTTGAGGCTACACAAAGCTCAGTTTATGCACAGTCTTCTGGAGGTTTGGCATCTGAGGAAGTGAGGAGTAGTTAGCAGCTAATGCGCTTCCTGTGAGCCAGTAGGATGAATAGAGATTGATGTGGATGAAAGGAGTAAAAAATATTTTACTGCCTCATAGGAAGGCTACAGACCCCTGCATTTCATGTACTTTATTTACGCAGTCACTTTCATCTGTACAAATGGGAACTGTGTATCTGCTCTGAGGGAAGTATTGGTCCCAAGGCTGTATGGGACAAATACATGTCAGAGAGTATTCTTATCTACAAAGCCTTGCTTGTCAGTTTTTTGGCCAAAGGAAGCAGAAAAATAACACACTGACTAAATACATTTACATTATGTCAGATGCATTTAAAAAGCATGTTATAATCTTCCAGGAAAGAAAGCAAGCTGAAGGGAGCCTCATTGTAAAATCCAGCAATAGATGTGATCGCAGACAATAATGAGATCCTGAAAGAGAGATCAAGCTGATGTGTAAACGGAAAGAAAAGGAGAAGTTCATGATATCCCCGGATGAAATTGTGTGTGGAACTTTTGAATGTCTGATATGAGATGTTGGAAGGCATTGTCTTTGCTGCAGAGCGTACAGTGTGACAGTGCAGACAGGACTAAGGGGCAGCCAATATCTCGCAGATACACACCAGTTCCTACATTCGCATGGCTGTGATCCTCTCGTGTAAGAAGTATGGAAATTTTCAGAGCTGCATCTTACAGATCTTCACCCTTCTGCCGTCTCAGTTGCTATGACAATTCCTTCTCAGCTCTTCATCAAACCTGCTTGTTCTGGTACAAGCACAGGAGTGATACTGGCCTAGCAGCCCATCAGACTGAGCCACATCTGGGGACATGCTTCAGGTTTTTGTTTGCAGCCTGTGTGCCAGGAGGTGGCAAATCATGGATTTGTTTGGAAGAACAGCCTGCGCTCAGTGTTGGCTTTTGGGCTGGGAGAGAGGAGGGAGATCAAGGCCACAAAGCGTGACGGAGGGCATGCTGGCAGCAGCTTGTCATTTGGAGGAACAGCAGTGGTCTGTGTTAGGTGACTACAGAGGTTGCCTGGAGTACTGACTGTAGTAGATGAGGATTGGGCTCCTCCTGTGCTGTGGGAACACTCTCCATCTGGAGCATTGCTTTTTGTCTCCTCTGTCCTCTCAGTAACCACTGACTATGTTGGTGCTTGCTAAAAGATGATCCCAGTGCATGTTTCCAATTACAAAAGCCTGATGTGCCCAATTATATCCCCTCAACACTCTTGCCACATATTGAAGACCTCATTCTCTCCCCACCTATGCAAGATTACATGTTCAAACCGGGAAACCCAGAGTCCATTCCCAGGGATCATGGTCCTCACTCAGTTTACCTCAGAGATCTCTGATGCCCTAATGCCAGCTGTGAGCAGAAGACTTGGTGGGTGACCATCTGGATGCCATTTTATGAAGAAGACATGATGCAAATCTGACCCACATATTGACAGTGAGGTCAAACACCTAACGGAACTGCATACATGAATAACTGAGCTCTAGTAAGCAAGGATAGATTAGGTTATGCAGCAAGAAAATATAGCACAGATACATGGAAATGTGCAAGTATATAGAAGAACCTCACATCAGCAGTAAAAAACTGTCTCCAGGAGTGACAATCCCCACCACAGTCAATATACACGACTGGAATTCAGGACAGAGGCAACATCTAACAGCTGAACAGGAATTAGTGGCACAGCAAGGATGTAAGTGTTCAGCACAGATATGTTCGCCAGGGCTAGTGATGATTCTGGCGATGAACATCTCAAGAGACTAAGCAGCTATTTTTTTACAAGGGATTTAATTCACTTTTCATTAACTGATTTAGCAGATTCTGTCTTGACTGACTTAGGGAATTACGGCCCCTCTGAAGAGAAACTTTAACGTCAAACCATGTGTGGGAAGGAGCTTGTGACAGATGATTTCTGGCAGTCAACATGAGACACTTTAAGGAAATAACATCCCTCCTCACCAGTCCAGAAACATTTTCTCAATTTAAACTACAAGTAACTCATCAGTTTGTAAAGATTTTTAGTGACGCTTTGATATAATACTGTCTAGAGAAAGGACAGCCAATTAGTAAAAGGAAAAAAAATCAACTCAAAATAGATGCAGACTTCTGCTTCCACGCCACCTGGCAGAGCTGCAAATCTACTGAAATCTGATTATCTACAATGGCTACTTTACCAGTGCACCATGCTCTGAAAGCTGACACGAAACATCCTCTTTGACGTAAAACATTCCCTTTCACAACCATCCAATTCAGCAGAGTTTTTCTAAAGAGACCACTGGAATTCATAGGATGTCATCTTGTCATTAAGAAATTGGAAAACACAACTCTTAGAGCTCAGCGCTGTGAAAGATGAGTGTGGATGTTTGTTTTTCTTCTTGATTGCAGAGACACTGAAGTGTATGGAATTTTTCATCTTGGATAAAAACACTGAGTGCAAATAAAGTACAAAAATCAAACATAGCCAACGTGAGTGCCGCTTGTAAGCTACTGATGTTAGGATGCCAATACCTCTTTCATCAGATAGGGCTAGTAAAAACTAACTTCATTTATTGGTTTAAATGACATCACCAGGTAGCTGGAAATTCACTGTCAGCCATATGCAAAGCTCTGGAAAAGAAAGCTGTAGCAATAAAGTAAAAAGAAAAAAACTCATATCCATAGGAAAGCATGATAAATTAGAAGAAATGGCTTAAATATAAACCAAATAGTAGTTTGATTGCATGTTTCTTTTTTTAAATTCTTACTGCTGAAAAAGGCAAGCTGAAATATGTACACAAGCCATCAACTTTTGATGCTTATCTGGAGCCAGCAGTCCTGTTTAAAAGTTTGATTTGCATTTATGCTGTAAGCTACTACAATTTGCTGCCTGTTTACTTTTTCTGTGATGGGAGAAAATCAAAGCCTTACAGAACAGAGGACTTACTTGTTCCCTATAAATACCAGTTGTCACCGAAAGAAAGAACCAGTAAAACTTGGAAAGGATGAACAAAGAGATCATTCCTTTGTTGCATTAAAAAAAAAAAGAAAAAAAAAGCAAGAAAGATCATCAAGATGATTATATACAGTTAAAATTGAATGATATGCTTTCCCCCAAAAAAAAAAAAAAAAAAAAAAGTGCTAGTAAAAAATCCAGTCTAGTGTTTTTCTGTTGTTCTGTTTTCCTTCTTTTATACTTACAGGTGTTTTCTTGTGAGTTTTGACTGAGAACAAATGCATGCTCTGTGGGCTAGATTTGACTTGCATGTTCAGACTTCATTTTCAGAAAAGACAGTCTACCGTGTTTTTAGGTAATTTTTGGCACTTGGAGTTGAGAGAGAAACTTGCTGATCTCAGAGATTGCAAACGAGCATAGAACTGTCTTCCTAACTAACGACTGCATGAAACACTTGTTTCTGAGGAACTGAGGAGACAGACAATTTCTCTGTATTATGAAAACTACAGCTATACTCACAGCATTCATAAAACACAACAGCTACATTCTTCCCTGCAAAACATGACTCCTAGCATCAAAGGCTGCTGTGATTCTTTATTGTGTACACAACCATATTTGTTCCAAAAGCATTAAAAAGTTGTATCTGTCTCCTCAAGATTTTTATGTGCAAAAGCCTGATCCCATAAGCATATGACCACTGCCCCAACTGTTGGGGCATACTGAGGTATACGCTTTGGCAATTCAGCTGAACTCAATCATGGGCTAAATGATAACGACTCACTGTAAAACAAGGCCTAAGAAGGCAGTTTTGCAATGATTTGCGCTAGAAGTTTCATGGCGGTTTGAGATGCCCTTTGCATAGCTCTAAGGACAGAAAATAGGGCTGTTAAGAGCCATGATCAATGTCATTTCTGAAGACGGGAAGGCTGATCTGACTGTTCCCTCCACCTGCCCTCAACCAGCCCCTCTGTCTGAGCCTTCAGCTGACTTCAGTTAGCTTGGACAAAGAGGAAGAGCTGTTGAGTTGCTGCTCAGTTTGGTAAGACGAGTTTCAAAGAGGAAAGACACAAATCCAGGCATCTTTTCTACTGGCGTTTGCACAAAGTAGTGTTCAGCTCTTAACCTTTCCCACAAGCAATGCTTTCTGGCTATCAGAGCTGCGTGCAAGTGGGTGAACCAGGTAGTGCCCATGGCTGTGGCTGTGATGGAAGGTTTGCTATTGCTATTTCTTATTGGATAATTACTTCCGAAAACTGAAAGTGGCATCCTCAGGTGTATGACGTTCTTTTGTCATTCAACTACTTCATGCTGTCTTGTGTGTTAGTATGCATTACACCTGTGAGTGATGGCTATTTTCTTTCTGGACATTGATCTTTTCATATCAGCTATAGATTGGGTCTTCCAGACACACAGCTTCACTTATGACTTTTTCTCAAACATCAACTCTGCATACTGATATTTTTGTGTGTGTGTGTGTGTATAGTCAAAGAAGAGGGAGCCTTACTGTCATCTGGAAACATTTCTGTATTTAAGTAATATTTGATGAGTATGTTGGCACGATCATCCCATTCTGTCACCAGGAAACTCCCTGCCTTGAACAAAATACTTGTGAACAAGTTGTCTCTTTTTAGCAAATGATCTGATTCTTCCCCCGAGTTTTAGCTGTGCAGTGTCTGGGTATTAAGTGGGACTTCTTTCCAACAAACACAGTCAGACTCCACTCTTATTTTCACCACCTCCCCTTTACTGCCAGCAGCAAACAAACACAAAATGCAAGCACAGTTCCTTCCCTATGCATAAGGGCAGAAGCAGCAGGTGGAGAAGGATAGGGGAGCACAGGGTACAATGGGACAGTGGTGCTCACAGCAATGACTTCAGCCTGCCACAGCTGCCTGACCCTTTGCAAGTATTTTCTCTTTGGGTGGATACTGACAAAAGAGAGATTTGAAGGAAGACAATGAGATAGTTTTGCAGATGTTTACAGGGAGCTGCTCTTATATGTGAGAAGCCGCATGGCAGAAAGCACAAAGGTGCTTGTGTGACAGCATTAACAACTGGGTGACGAAGCTGGCACTGCTTGTAGCAGCACGGAGCCTGAAACTCATAGCATGGTGGTTATCTGAGAGGATGGCCAAACTCTGCAATGCTTGAACAACAAGGTGTAAATAAATCACCTCTGCCACATTTCACTTCAATCATATCT
Source organism: Tragopan temminckii (assembly GCA_028571105.1). NCBI lineage: Eukaryota > Metazoa > Chordata > Aves > Galliformes > Phasianidae > Tragopan > Tragopan temminckii. The sequence continues at coordinate 38,460,422 of JAOWBP010002978.1, forward strand.
TCATTCTCTCTGCTGACACTCTTAATTTAAATGCCCCCACTGTGTCATGAGCTTAGCATTTCTCAGTACAGGCCATCTGCTTGCCCCTGCTCTCCTTGAAAAGAAATGCAAAACTTCACTGCAGACACCAATAATCTGTTTCAGGGGTTTCCAAATTTCTTTACACAATTCTGTCTAGCAGTAACAATTTATGTTTTGCCTTTGGACACCATTTTCCCTTGTGCATTCCAGCATCTGAATCCCAAATTTTAAGCACCAACTTAAACTGGAAATAATTTGGCTTTCAGAATCATTCACGGGCCAGACTGCAATTGTTAACAAAATAACTAACAAACAAAAAGAAAATGGAGGCAATGAAGATATTTGCACACAAGTACTGTATATGGACAGATAGGCAACAACACAGTGTTTTGTGGCTGGAAGCCAGATTTCCAAATTAGATTTAGTTACAGTGCTAAGTGTGGGAGATGCTTCGGGTATATCAGATATGTTGGTGCCAGATATATCCTTTTCCATAAAGAGTGTTCTTTGAACACCAGAATGGTCTCTTTCAGATCAGCAGTGCTCTTTGAACTTGCTAAAGTGCAGCAAAGACAAACGGTAATGCAATTTATTCCCTGCAACCAATGTCTTTGTAGCAGTTTGCTCTCTCAGCAGGAGATTACTGTACAGATTTATTCCTTAATATCCCCATTTTGCCTCTCAGCAGTAGAAAAATTGAAGGCAAAACTTCTAGTGCTTCAAGACAGTGATTACTGTGCATTATTTCAATAGTATATCAGTGCTGACCTTCATCCTTTACACAAAAAGCATCATATTGGTCATTCACAAAGGGATCGGTTTCAATTTTAACATCAATGGCTTTCACGCTCTGTTGTTTGCTGCCCGTCTTTCTGCATATTATTGTCCTAAAATAAAGAAGAAGAAGAAAAAAAATAATCAGAAATCTTCTGGAGTTGTACATGCAGGTGAAGTTTGGAGATCTTTTAGCACAGTAGTCAGGCTTTAGCTTTAGCCTTAGTTTAATTGTTTGAGAGTTGGCACATAAGGCATTAGTATGGGAAGATGTATGAAAAAAGCCAAGGGAGAATTAGAAGTAATTAAAAAAATGCTTGCTGTAGATCAGTCCAAGGCATAGGAAGCAATAAAGGGTGTTTATCATATATTCTGTAATGCTTCTAAATATCAGACCAAGTCCCAGTGTATTTAAGTCCATGTTCTGCACTCGTATTTCAGTGATACAAATTCTCACCAATGATACCTGGATAAAAAATGAGTAGAAGTCTCAAGACTTGGTCTGAAAGATTATAAATCACTAGTAACAAACTTATGCTTGCTGCATAAGTTCCAGGTTATTTTATCTAATTTGTTATTTTAATCTGCTGCACAGCTGTGACTGAAAGCATTTTTACCTGTTTGACTTTCTCCATTTTGAAAACAGAAATAGCAATATTTACTCCCATGCTGAGCTGTAGCACCCAGTTCTGGTGGACTAGGGATGGTGTAGATGCATAGCCAAGACACACTGTTGTCAACACAAAAAGTAACTGGCAGGAACTGACGAGACAGGAATGTTGCATTCTCTAATTTCAAATCACGCTCCTCTTACAGGTTAAACTCTCTTAAATTGTTGTTAAATTGCAGCCTGAGAAAACTCATCTTGAGTTCTTGGGAATAAACTAGTTTGTTGGTTCATTGGTTGGCTGGTTAGTTGGTTTAACAGTTTTTCCACTTCTTTGTTTAAAATCTGTTTCTTCTGGTTTGGTACTCAGCAGTACTTAATCAATCCTGTTGCCTTTTTATAGGCTTGAACAAAGGTTAAAAAATTGTATTTAGTTCTACAAGTCTGTAGATGCTGAACATAGAGGAGGAGATTATTAATTATCTCTTCTTTCAGCTGTGTTGGCTGCTTAAAACTTACTAATAAAAGACAGTTTGTTAGAGAAGACACTGCTCTTATTGTTAAACTGAAGGTTAGAAAGGCTGGGAAAGTGAATTCAGCCCCAATTTTTGCAGCTGGATATTAATGGTGTGGGTTTTATATTTTACAGACAGCAGGTCTGTAGAAGCGTTGCATGGTCAGCTCCTCTAGTGAAAGCAAGACCAAAATGTTTTCCGCAGAGCAACCTTTCCAGTGGAGGAAATCTATCATTTCGTATTGCGCAATGGTTGAACTAGCTTTGCCAGCAGTCCCACACTCATTTTGGATAATAAAATAAATGTTGACTAACTGCCCATTTACTGAATGTGGAAAAGCTCTAGTAGAAAGCCAGTATTTGATCCTATACTTAAATACTGCATAACAATGGATTTACACAAGTGGACTAAATTATGATTGTGCAGACCATCTTAATTCTGGCATATGTTGGCTCTTGAGCTGTTAGACAGGCAACTTTACTGTGCTTTAATGTAAACAAACAAAAGCAACAAGAAAAAAGCCATATGGTGCAGGTCACGCATATGTACCAGAATGGTTCCTACCGTGCTTCTGCTCTGAAAAATGACATGATGTAATCCTCTACTAAAAGCTGCTCTGTAATTTCAAAGCGAACATGTTTCTTTTGTAAGGAAAGCACCTCCTGAGTTTCTGTGGGTCACTTGAAGACTATACTGTCCACAGGAGTTTAAAATTGAGTTCCCTTAGAATTTAATGCCATTCTTTAAGATCTGACTCCTTCAAGAGTGCCATCGGGCACCTAGACAAACTCATTTGTCAAAGTGGGTTTAGATGACTTGGACAATCAGCCTGTTAATTGGCCAATTTTTGTGTGTGCTCACATATTGTTCCAGTAGGTCTTTCATGGCCTAAGTGAATGAAACTGTGACTTAGAAACCTTAATCCTTCCAATGGTCACTTACTCTCCTGTCTTCCGACTTTGTTTATGCCTTGCAACCTTGAATAGACAGAAGATAATGAAGTATCTTTAAAAATCTGGATCTTTTGCTTGTAAGACTTAAGACTTTGCTTGTACTTAAGACTTCAGCCCTTTTAAACAACAGCAACAAAAAATAGTTGTTTTTATGTTACCTGGGCAACCGTGTCTGCTAAAATCAGGTGATACTTCTTAGCATGTTCAAGCATGGAATAAAATTTCTGACATTCAGAATCCAGCTTTAAAAACCCTTCTTGAACATTCTGATTTTGAATTTCAATCTCTAGCAGTTATATTTTGCTTCTGCCCAAAGCACCATAATTTCTGTATCATTTCTTCAACAGGCTAAAAAGTTTTCTGTGGGTGACACATCCTTATTATATTCGCATCGTCACCAAACCAGGATATTTGATTCACGTTTAAGACTATGTGTTCAAAGAGCATGATTTTCTTCTTTTTTTCGATGTATTGCACAACAAATTACTGGTTTGTCGGCAATAAAAATAGAACACAATAAGTGGCTAATTAATTTTAAAGCATTTCTTAGATATCCCAGTACATGAAGATGTTTCTTAAGTATGGTTTCAACATTACATATTAAAAAAAGACTTTAAATGACGTTAAGATCTCCTAATGTAGTTCTCACTGTGTGTTTTTTTCTACATTAAGCTTTAAAATTGCTCTTCCTGTCTATTTTTTTTTCCTAGAACAGAGCAGACCTTGGCTAATCCTTCCCTTAGAAATTTAATTTGGATTTTGTCATATTAAAATTGATCTGATTGAAACAGAAAACATTCTAATGTAATTATTCCAAGAAGAAAGAAAACATGCCCTGTAGACATAGGAAAAAAAATAAAAGAGGAAAACAAAATCTATTTAATGTCTCCTATTCCTCCTTCTCTGTCAGTAGTTTCCTACCAAAGCTCAATCCTGCAGGCTTTGAACATCTTCCATAAGCTGTTATTACCACTGCTAAAAGGAGCTTCAGTAGTGCTCAGCATTTCTCAGCAGCAGCTCTAATGATTAGACCTGCAATGCCTTTGGCACTGAAATTGTGTCTTTGCAGTCAGTAGGACTGCAGGCACAACTAAAAATATGCAATAATAGCCTCTTTTCTCAGAGTTCTTGAGGGCAGATATGCTTCTCCAAATCTGTAAAATGCTGTAATTATAGATGAAAGATGTAGGTACACTTTTGTCTCAGCTCTCACAGGTAGGTTTTGATGCTTTTAACTTTGTCAATTGCTTTCACTTGATGACTGGAAAATGGCAAGCACATTCTCAGTTCTGAATTCAACATATGTCGACATTTGCTTAGCAGCAGCATTGCCATACTGCAATAAGAAACCAATAAATATATATTATTCCTATTCACAGCCATCTCTCATAGTTCCAGCACCCTGGTGAGAAGTTGTGGTAATGCAGAGCCTAGTTGATTCTTTATTATTTTGAATTGTTGCAGTGGTGCATCATGCATCATGGTTGAGAGAATGCCACAAGCTTATATTTTTTTGTAGGAAGACATCCAAGCACCCAGACATTCAGAAGAATGTAGCCATGTGGGGAATTTTAATTCTATTTATTGCTACTTTCATGGAGTAATTGAACATAAACTCCTACAGAATTGCTCATTCCTCACCTTTCTTGGATATGTTATAATCTGCTTCTTATAGCAGTGTAATGCATGATTTTGTACCTCATATTAAAAAAAAAAAAGTGATTTTATTTTACCTTCTATGGAAATTCTTATGAAAGTAACATTTCAGATGTGCTTGGAAGAAACTTATTGAGTTCAGAATGCAAATCATCCAAAATAATCCTCTATATTAGATATAAATCTGCTTGAAATACTCATGCATCTCCAAAAACTATTATTGCACTGCCGTGAACTCTGAAAAACTCTCACAATGACAGCATAAAAATCAGCCACACATGTATGATCTAAGTATCATATACTGACAGGAAGATAAAAATCCAGACACAGTACTAGCATCTTACTTTCTTCATGGCTGTGGTGTTCTCAAAAGGTTTCCTAGCTTGGTTCTATTTTTTAATCTTAAAAAATTGAAAGAAATTGTTTTGCCTTACACAATAATTTTATGAGAAATCATTCCTAAGCTTTTCTTTTACTTTATCTTGCAAGTTTAAATGAGGACTGAAAATCAAGGCTGCTTTGAAGACTAAAAGAGTCCCATCTTTTACAGTTATGAGCGATTATGGCCACCATCTTCATATAGAGGCACTGAACTCTTACTTCAGCAACATCCATCACACGAGAGTTTACTTGAAGGGCATCACCGGAAAAAAGATTTCAGCAGTGTTGACAACAGCCTCTGCCCCGTGATTGAAAGTAGAAGGGCGCCTGATGGTGTTTCCTTTTGCTATCTTGACAAGTAGAGTCAAAATCTAGTGAGGTTCTCCTCAGTCCACTGCCACTTAGCCTAGAAAGACAATCTGCTCCATGGTGCCTCTTTCCCTGTCAAGCAAGAGTGCAAGAGAAACCACGGGGACTCTGCACTGCTTTGGACCCAGCTTATTTATTTCTGGGCAATTCATCCATGTAAGAACAATTTATTGTGCTTGCTCTGTACCCACCCTGAAGGTAAGACCAGAGGATGGTGAAGGTAATTCAGATATTGCATTTAGCATATGTGTATGAGAGGAGAAAGTTTAATATTTAGCACAAAGCGGGAACCAGATTTTCTTGAAGTACTCCACTTGCATTTGTGCTGGTTACACACTTTTCTAATCCATCTATTAAACAGTGAGGTATTGGTATATTTTGCATTATTCCTTGTTCCTCTGTTCAAGGAAGGAAATAGCAGAAGAGGCTGATTTGAATAGTATTTATTCCAGTATATGACATAATATGCTATTATCTAATAAACATCTAATTAAAAATTGTATTTTAGATAAATAATAAATTATGGCTATACTAGTATCCACTGGTACTTCTGCTTTCTAATATTATTGCATAGTGATTTTGTAATACTTGAAAAATTTTCAGTAAACCTAAGTTCATATAGATGGAGTTAATGGCTGAGATTACACAACATAGCTCGATCAATTCCAGCATCAATGCAAAAAACAGTAGGTGGAGCCAGGGTGTTTTATAGTCACAATGCTATCTGCCAGTGATTGTAAGTTGTCTCATCAATAAGTTAGCTGGATTGAGTCAGGAGGATCTTATAGCATTTCTTCATGGAAGTGTGAGCTTGAATATGAGTATATTCTACTCAGTAGCCATCACCAGTGATGTGGAAGTAGAGGCTCTGTGAAAGCTTGGTTCATAACATAATGTGACTATAACAAGACTTTCTCTAATTAGAAAGTTTAAAACTTCATCACTATCCTTCGTCAAGATAAATCGTTAACATCCTGTGCTAATTTTTTTCATGGATCAGTTTTACCACTTGTGTTTCATTAACTAGGTGAGAGAAAAAAATCAGTAGTCTGGAAGCCAAACTGGAGGATTTTTATTCTTAGTCTTTCCCTTCTGTAGTTTGGGAAACTGCAAATTATAAAGCTGGCTCTGATGAGGAATAAAATACAAATGACATGTTCATGATTACTGAAGGGAAGAAAATTTCCATGAGAAGTCATGAAGGGGAGCACAGGTGGGCTTTGGAAAGTCCATTGACTGGGAACTATAGAGGCTAATTTTGGCTGGATGTGACCCAAAGAAAGCAGCTGCTAAGTGTGACATGAAGACATTCCAACAGCAATACTGCCACTGGAAATGTCAAAAGGAGGTCTTACCGAGGCAGAACCAATATCCTTTAAATTCTTAAAAATATATCCCAAAATGCACTCTTTTGTGCTTAAAATTGTATGTATGACTACTGAAATAGTAAGGCCTCTGTTCATTAAATAAATATGGCCCATTCATGCAGATTTTTCATACTGTAGCCTAGTATGAAAGATTTTATATAGCCATTTTACTATAATATCACTATGTACATATAATTTGAGCATTTTCAGTGTACATAGAGGAGATCTGGATTGCTTCCTGTCCTGGACTAGTTAGTTGGGTGCTCAAAGACATAGCAAGTGTCACTAAGTAGTTGGTT
>JAOWBP010002978.1:38495584-38506306 GCA_028571105.1 Tragopan temminckii
TTTCTAGTACACGTGGTTTTTGGGAAAATATTGTCTGAGTGTACACTGAAGGCTAGGAAACCAAAGGCAAATAAAAAGAACCTCAAATTGATTATTTTTAAGTCAGAAGGCAAATAAAAAGGAAGTCCAAATTGATTATTTTTAAGCCACCCTCATCACATATGATTTTGGAACACTTAAGTTTGGCAATACTGCAACATGGATCAGGCGTGGTATTTGCCAAAAATCAGTCTGAGCTTTCTCCATATGTTTGCTTCTTTTTCTACTTTTACCTGGTAGCAGTGCAGGATTTTTCGAGACAGGCTGTTAAAATACACTGTCTGCAAACCAGCAAAGCAGGAGTGTGCATTCTGAAAATTGGCAAAATGGAGAATAGGGGAATTTCCTGACTGCCATGCTCCCTCTTGTCTTCAATCCTGGATGAGGATGGGCTTTGAGTCTGGCTCCGAAACAGCCTCGGTGCTCTGTCTCGTTCCTTGGTCTGGTGTACTAAACCTTAAACTTTCTCGTGCATCCTCTTGTGATCAGAGGTACCAATTAATTATAAAAATCAGTGGTATTTTGACAACACAGGCAAGCAGTGAGTATTATTTGTCCTCAGACTTTTGGAGGTGAGAAGGGCAAATGCAAAGCCATAGCATCATCCTCCTATTTTGGGATGGGGGTCAGTTTCCTCTGCTTTGTTTTCCTCTGCTTTTAATAGCCTTAACTATGCCTGAGAAATGTCTCAGCCTTAATAAGAAGCTTTCCAAACTTGACCAGAACTTTATTGGTGGCTTGCAAAGGGCAACTCTCAACAGTTTCATAGTTTTTTATTTTATTAGGAGAAGGAGCAGAAGTATCAAGATATTATAGAAGTGGGATTGTGCTCCCTGTTCTCAGATGTTTCCTTCTATTTGTGTAGCTAAGGTGTCTGTAACCCTGGTAAGTACCACACTATTTCCAGTCAGATTAACACAAGTTGTTCTGGAAATTCCATGGCATGCTCCTCTCTATGCAACTATTACTTTATTTTTCAATCATTTTTAGGCTTGATGCCATCAATTCCACTCAAATATAAAGCCTGGAAATCAGAATATGTAGAATCCATAAAGGAAATAGCATACAAAGAAGAAAAGCAGTTATTTACAATTATAGCAGTGGGGTTTTTCCAAGAATTTCTAAATCTGTGTATTCCTTTGCTCACGATGTTTCAGCTTCCGCGGTGGACAGTTTGACAGATCTGAATTGGAATGATGTTCAACACATAAGAAACAGAAACAAGTGCAGAAATCTTGGCAGCACTGCTGCTGGCTCTTTGCTGGTGGCACAGATACTGAGATTAATCAGCACTATAGCTCAGGACACAGTGAGTTAGGACCAATTGCTGACAGGGAGCCATGGAAGGGATTTGGCAATCCCTATGCAAACTGAACGTACCACAAAGGGTTTTGTGGGTGTCTTTCAGAGATGCACGCTGCTGTGAATACATATACGAGGAAGCTGAACGTTTCCAAACTCCCAGCAATGCTAGGAGAATGTAGATCCAAGTTTATCTTTCCATTAGGGCATCACACTCTTTCTCTGCATTACTATCAGTCTGTTCCTCAGCTATGTGCAGACACAGCTGTCTCTTTCCTGAACCTTCTTGCCATTTGGAAGCTCTTGTGTTGCTGCATAAATGGGGACAAAAGCTTGAAGCTTATCCTAGCACTTGCATGAACTGCACAGGAAGATAAGGTGCTTAAAATCAGCAGTAATATCCTAGGCTGAATGGTGCATTTAGGAGCTGGCAGAACCTGGCTTTCGAAGCAGCATCTTTTTGAGGGTCAGAGGGTCTTATAGATACAGCCAAACTGTTAGAAAAATTCCTGACTGTAGCACTCATTTGTCCAGTCCATAAATCTGTCTCTCTGTTCTTCAAAGTGCCAAAAGCTATCTAGCCAGACATCCAGCTTTTACAAGACAGTCTAACAAGCTGTCTGGCTCAATTAGTTGAACTCTGATGGTGCTCCAGATTTTCAGTCAGCAGACCACTTTATAAGTAAAATATCTACTCACAGACCCCATTCCCTTCCGGTACTGGTAGCTTAATCTACCATGTATTAGCTTTAATATCTGTTTGGTTTTTTTTTTTCAGTAAACCACAAGAAAGAGCTTTGCAGTCCATCCACACACCACAGTTTCAGATCCTTGATTTCTCAGCCTTAATTTATTGGCCTTCTTCGCTGTAAATGGTGTCAGTGATATTTTCTATGGTCTGGTTATGCATAACATGATGTGAAAAAAAGCTGCATACTTGGTATGACTGGGAAATTCTGAGTACAAAAGTACTCTTTGGGATTTCTTCAGCCTGAGCTCACCCTGTTCTTGGATAATCCTGTAACAGACTGTTCTCTATGATCACAGATATAAATGGCCCCACAGAAGCTGGAGTACTCGACTATATTACCAAGATACACTGCACACAATTATAACTAATTGCTGTTTCCATTATAACTTCTATTTTAAAGCTGGTATGGTGGAGTTAAGCAGCAGCAGTCCTTGTAAAAGCAATGTTAAGGCTTTTGATCAATAAAGAATAAAATAACCCTAGAATTCTACTAGAAGTACAGATTTGTTGTGATGCCACTTCCTAAAAATGGAAATGCTTAAGAAAGAAACCTTGTTTGAAACCAATTCTTCAAGATCTACTCTTGGCATGTATGCAAAGGGATTCTCTCTCTTGGCAAAGTAGCAGAGTAGCTTTCACCTTCCCATGTTTCTACCACTCACTGCTAAAAGCTTCAGCCACACAGGCAAAGGAACAAAATCCACCTCAGAAACAAAAGCCAAGAGACTGCAAATGAATTATTCCCTATTATTTCATGTACTGTTTTCTTCTTCTGAAGGACTATTATCCTTCCTCCTATAGTTCTTCCGTAAGTGCATACAATTCTGTTCATCTTATATAAAGTGTGTGAGTCCAGATCTTTGCACTCTCTTATAGCGTTGTCTGTGCAAAGCTTTTTCAGTTCTAGCTTCTAGCCTGTGACTGAAAGCTGATAGAACCCTGAGTCATGAAAAACAAAGAAAAAATGGTAAATACACTATGGGAATGTAATGCTACTAGAGCTCTTATGTTTTCAAAACTTAATACATTTTGGCAGGGAAATTCAGTACAACCATAGTGATTCATTTTTGTCTCTGTTTAGTTTTTGGAATTTGACTAAACTCTAGCAATACTGCATGAATCCAAATAAGATGCTACTTCTGTTTACAATCTTTTATTACGTGACTAACTAATTCTGCATAAAACTTTGGCTAAATATATAGAGCACAACACAACAACTCATCCTACATAAAGCAACTAACAGAGGAGAAAAGCTATTTTAAAACTAGGTGCACCTATTTAACACATTTTAGAGCAAGCCTTATTTTCTTGAACTTTATAACTTAATATGCTGGTTTTTATGAGATAATCATCAGGATTACATGGAAAGATGTTGACAGAGTAACACATATAGTGAAACAATTCTCAAAATACCAGTCAGTCTTCTCAATTATGCTTTCTATTTGATTGTTAAAAGCCAATCCTGTTGACCCAGCAGTATACACTTGGCTTTGCAGCCACTGTTGCTGCTTAGTAATGTCTTGGGAAACCCTACACCTTTTAAACTTTATGCAAATCATCTAAAAGGAGCCAACTTTAACACTCAGGTTGAATTAGAAAATAGGAAAATACACAGAGTAAGTAGTTTAAGGACAAAGTTGTCTCTAGCTAAAATGAAGTGTGAAGTCCTAGTGACATTATGAAAACACCAAACTGTACATTAAAATTCCTAAACATCGCTGCTATTCACAACAAGCCAATGAAAACATTTGTTATTTCTGTGTCTAAAAGTGAGTTTATAAGTTAGGAAAATGATGTCAGTGTAAAAGAATTCCAAACTAATTTTATCTGATTGGCAAGTGAATTCAAGTACTGAGATATTAAATAAATATTTGACAGCACCATTCCATAGTATAATTTATTTCACATATGCACTAAATTAAAACAAAACGTTTAAACGTTTTTCTAAACTGCTAGCAATTTCCAGGCAAACCACAAAGTGAGATGATGGCAATGGTTGCTATTGTGTAACGGTGGAGAACCTTCTCATTCTTCCAAAGGTCATAAAGAGTTTTGAACAAATAATCAAAACCACAAGGCAAAGAAAGGTATGGCAGTTAGTTTTGAACTTGTAATGACAGAGAATTTAAATTTATACCTCTGAGCACTTCTGCTAGTGGAGGAAGAGGAATCAATGCTAAATACCTAGCCTTGTATTCGTATCAGGAAGGACTACTGTGATCATTAAGGAGCCCATAGTTTTTCCTGGATCTGGGAAAATTCATTCCATGTGACAAGCCTGTTAAGATAGTGTTTGAATCTGTGATGTGTCTCAGTCACTGGTGATGAAATACGTTCATCACATAATGACCAATAGGTATCAGCAGAGGATGACACACAGGGAGACACTAAGCCCTGCTGAGAAGGACTTCGGGGTCCTGGTTAATGGAAAACTTAATATGAGCCAGCAGTGTGAGCTTGCAACCCAGAAGGCCAATGGTATCCTGGGTTCCATCAGAAAAGGGGTGGCCAGCAGGGCAAGGGAGGTGATGGTCTCCCTCTACTCTGCCTTCATCAGGCCCCAGCTGGAATACTGCGTCCAAGACTCAGGCCCCCAACACAGGAAGGACGTGGAGCTTTTGGAGAAGGTCCAGAGGAGGACCATGAAAATGATCCAGGGGCTGGAGCACCTCTCCTATGAAGACAGGCTGAGCAAACTGGGCTTGTTCAGCCTGGAAAAGAGAAGGCTAAGGGGAGAGACATCATTGCGGCCTTCCAATATTTAAAGACAGTTTATAAATGTGAGGGAAATCAACTTTTTACGAGATTAGATAGGATAGTGATAGGGGAAATGGTGTTAAACTAAAGGAAGGGAGATTTAGACCAGATGTCAGGGGAAAGTTTTTTACTGAGAGAGTGGTGAGATGCTGTAACAGGTTGTCCAGAGGAGTTGTGGATGTCCCATCTGTGGAGGTGTTTAAGGCCAGCCTGGATGGGGCCCTGGGAAATCTGATCTAATACTCAATCTAGCAGTTGGTAACCCTGCCTGTGACAGGTGAGTTGGAACTTGATGATCCTTGAAGTCCCTTCCAACCTAAGCCACTCTTATGATTCTATGAATCTGTGATTCTGTGATTCTATGACAAGAGGCATATAAGAACTATTAGATATGTTGCACAAACAGATTGAGAGCTCAGAAATCCTTTAAAAGGCAACTGGGATTCTGTGTACCATTTTTTACAGTATGCTGCAAGGAGACTATGTTTTCGTATTTACACAGTTTTGGAAAAAATACATCTAATTCAGTGGCTCCTACCAAAGTAGAGTTTCTATGAAAATCTGTGCTATTCAAGATTTAAGCAAAGAAGGAAGAGTTTCACACCATCCCAAGGATACAGTGGAACATTTTTCATACTATAATTATGGGAACAGAAAATCAAACTGATTTCAACTTGGTTGAAATGCTAGGGTCAAAGAACCGAAATTCCCTCAGATTGAAAGACTATTAATATAGAATTTTGATTAGAATTCCCATAGAGACAATACATAGCTGCAAAAAGTTCAACTAGTTTATATTCCAGAAGATTTATAAAGGGTAAAGTTCATAACTAATGAAGAAAAAAATATAGGTAGTACTTATCTCAAATGAAAGCTTTACCTATGCATACCATATGCTTTTAAAATACTACAATACTCTTAAAAGATTTGGATATTAAATGCAAAACAAAAAGCACACAATAGTAGTTACACTTACAAAATAAGAATCAAAAAATCTGTTTTTTTCCTCCATTACAGAAAAAGCTGCAGTCATATATTTTACAAAGTCCCAAAGAAGTGAAATGGAAATTAAAGCTCAATTTGATTTATGTAGTGAGATATTCGGAATGATATTTTCCAGGGTTTTTTTTTATAGTACATTTTATGTTTCCCCCTTCAGATTCTTCCTTGGCTTACAGAAGCCTGGAGTATCTATTGATTATTCTACAAATCACAAAACCTTAAACAAAGTGATATTAAAATACTTGAGCTATGTAAAGGAAAAAATGAACAGACAGTATTGGAGGTTCTACATCAGTCTTCACTCTTGAACTAACAATTCATATGTGAATATACACACTCTAGTCTTCTTGACGTACTTGCCGTTCTGTACACAGGGTTCTCTCTCTAAACAGTGTTAATACAGAAAAATGCATTTGTTGTGAAGCTTCATTCTAAAACAATGCAGACTCTGTATAGTACTTTGGCATTGTTCTGCATGAAAAGCATTACATGCACGTAAGCTATGTTATTACAAAAGAAAACAACAAGAACAACAAAAAACAATTAGGGAGATTAGAAAGTGTGAAAGGGAGAAGGAAAATACGGGTTTTGAAAGAGTATAGTGGTGCTGGGAAGTAAACATTTTATCTTCCCAGGCTTAGAGTGCCACATAATTGCCAGTGTGAAGTAGCTGCTCATTTTATTGATCACTGAAAAATAAATTCTCTTTGTGTACATGGATGTTCTGCAGTACTTTGGAATTAGCTGCACTCCGTGGCTACTGAAACACAAGCAATGATGACCTATTTTCCAGCAACATGCAGAAAGGGCCAGAAGGTTGACACCAAAATCAGTACTTACTCAATTATCTACCATCCTTCTTTCTAAAGGTCTCAATATCTTTTTTGGAAATTTCTCCTATTTTAAAACTTTTTGCTTAACTGTACATGGACAGATGTTACATACAGAATCTTTATGGGTAAGCATCCCCAAATTGGGCACAGATTGGACACATCAATTGGATTTCTGTCTGTGTAAAGGTATCAAAATGACATGAATTTTGGTAAATTCATGTGTAACTCATAGAATAAGTTTCAACCATCTATAAGAAAATGCCATGTATTTTTTCAAACTACAGGAAAATTAACTTATTTTTATTTGTATGTCAGAGAATATGAACACATGGCACGGAGCTGTGGCTCCACTGAATGAGTACAGTTTTTTTTTTAAATAAAATAACATTGCTCAAGAACGCACCATTATGCAGTTCCTCTGCTGCTAATCTATTATCCCAAATTATGTCAGATTACATTGGTAAGATTCAACTAGAAAATATTAGAGCTACCTGTATTTCTGATTGTACTTGGTTTGAGTTGAAATGTGACACATCCTGATGTCAGACTAGGTTAAGGACAAGTTCAGAGCTGATGATCTATAACACTTCTAGTTAAGACCAAAAAAAAGGTACGTAGTCACTCTTCCCATATTCTACCAAAATAAATTACCGTTTTCAAAATAACATTATTGAAAAATACACTTCCAGTAGGTGACGGATTTTAACACTGGATGTAAATGCAATTGCACTTCTTTCTCTGATCTTTAATTATATTGACTTTCTTCCAGCTCTACTTCTCTCATCGCCTCCTGTCATGACCCTAGTGCAGTGTTATGTTGTCCTACTGTGAGTGTAGGCTTCAATTCTGCTGATCAGCACAGTGCCTGGACAATTGTTTTGTTTTGAAATGAGGTTGGTTTACCACTTTCTGTTGTAAATGCCATTCTACAGTGCAAACACATATGTTGATTTGGCTTATTCATGTCTTTCAGCTCCCCAGTGTTACGCTCCAGAAAACTTTACCACAGAACAATTGGAAAAAGCACATTCCAGGCATTCAAGGCTTAATCCTGTACAAATATCACGCAAACATCTTGCTTCTCAGTATCATTTTGAGTCCATTTCTGTAGCATGGAGTGGTCATTCTTGCTGTAAAGCGTCCTTTTCATTGAGCTCAAGAACAAGCAAAAAATACGAGTACAAAAAATGTAGATGGGTAAAGTCAGCAAATAGAACTGATAATGTGGACTTTGCCAGCAATTTCAGATTCCACTTTGTGTAACAGGAGTGTAAAATTAAAAGACGCCTCAGTGAATGACTGGACCAAAGTGATTGCTGAGGGAAATTTTTAAGATAGTCACCATCTCACATTTGTCTCAGTGTGCAAGGAGCCTGCTTCTTTTCATTCCTACTAAGGGAACAGAGACACCTTGTTTGTAGACCTAACACATACAAGGCACATACTTCTTACTGCATCCATTACACAAAGTCTGTAAACCATCTGGCAGTGTATGCAGCCCTAGATTAACCTACCTTTCTGAGAAGAAATTCCCTCTGTTTCATCCATCTGCAGGACACTTGGGACCATCAGGCTCTGGGACCATACTAACAAAAGAGCTAACGTTGAGTGAAAGAGGTAAAACAAGAACCAAGAGGCATTAGTAGAATACCATTAATGAAGGATTCCTTAACGCATCTCTATTTGGAGACCCATTGTTCACACTTCCTCTCAAGCACACATCAAGCAAGGTGCTGGAAGAATGGCAAAGTGCAGGTTGTCACTTCAGTTCCGTCATATTAAGAGAGCTGTGGAACTTGAGAGCTTCAGCTCAGTCTCCACATCGGAAAGCTCAGTAAAAACAGTCCTGCTTGAAAGAGCAAGACATGGCACCTAACATTCATATCGTTCATGGTCTGTACTTACATTTCCCTTAGTGGCAGATGATATTTGGGCTTTTGTAGGAACATCCCAGAGTATTTGTTTGCCTTCTGTCTACCAGTGGCAGATAGAACAGACAGCAGCTGTGCAAGTGAACACCCCTCCATGCACAAGGTATACTTAAACTGCATTAGCACAGAACATAAAATGTTCACATTCTTCCAAGCAAATTATAAGCCATACCATACCTTGATCCACTGAGCTATGTGTCAACCTTCCAATGGATTTGAAATCAGGACATTGCCCCTAGATAAACTGAAGTATTGGTCCCATTCTCTAGGCATGAAAGATTTGCACTACTTAGGGTACACCGTATGTGTATTTGTTCTAATTCTGGGGAGTCTATTCCTGCAAAGAACATTCTCCAGAAAATTACAACAGCATCATAATACCTGTACCAAAGAAGTATGTATTGCAGTGGGTAACCTCCATGAAAGCAGACAGCATTTCACAGATAGTCTGTAGAAATCTCTAGGGATTGCTTGCTTGTTTTCTGCATCATAAGAAGAAAAAAAATTAGAAGCAAAAGTCACATTATGAATTCGTAAACTAATTGCACTGATATCTGAAAAATTACAGTGGAGATTAATTTAGTTCTGTGCCAAGGAAAGAAGTTATTAAAAATGATGTTATGGATTTGTGTTTTTTTGCCTGATTTTATTTTTCTGGTAATGAAAAGACACAAACATATATTCTGCGTGGACCTATAAATGGTCTTAGTAACATATCCAATCTGAAATAAATACAATTCACCTTTCATAACTTTTAATGCCTTTCACTAGTATGCTTATTACAACAGATAATTGTAGAGTTGTCATGAGGATTTTGTCACCATTTATTGTAAGCCAAAATAAAATTTATTTTTAAATCTAATGTATTCAACATTTAAAATATATTTCCTACATAAAAAATACAGAAATTGTGGAAATTCTTTAGAAATATGGTCTTGGCTTTGTTTTTGCATGTTTTTCTATGTTATTGCACACTTTTTTGGATATGTTACAGTATTTCCAATCAGCCATTAGTAATAGGTTTAGCAGTTGTTTCAACCTCTCTTAAAATGTTGTTGTTCTCATTTTTATTCCATAGAAGGCAATTTAGGCATCCATCTGCAAACACTTGCTATTTGAAGAAAAGCTTGCTATCATTAATAGTCCTTGTGAAATCACAGTAGCAAGTACTTTACCTAGTAATGGGAGTCTGGAGGATTGGAGCTTAGGTTGCAAATGTTCATTTAATTTTGGGAGGACATTCAAGCAATCCATGTTTCACACTACAAGTGCATACCACGTTCTGTAACTCCTGGTTTCTATTTCTGTCACTGCCTCTGACCAGCTGTATGCCCTTGAACATGTGCCATGCTCTCACTATGCTTCAATTTACCTAGATTTAGAACAGAAATAAAAACTGTCCCTAGGCATTTGAGAACATAATGCCTCATTGGGTAATCTGAGAACTAACTGTGCCAATGACAAAAGTACACTGAGGTCTTCAGTAGAAATGCACCCTTCTGAAGAGTCCATGAACATCAAAATTTTCAAAAGGGATTTATTCTCTTCTTCATTTCCAAGAGGGCATCACATCTGTAACTCCCACTTATAGTTTCTGTAGCAGCAGTATTTAGAGGTCCCACTCAAAAGCCCACGAAACTAAAGGATGTTCTGGTAGCATTAATATTTGTACTTCATTTTGTCCAGGTAACTGTGTTTATTTAAGGAATTTCAGGTTCCTTATACGGTCAATAGGGCACAGGTGGATACTGTACTTCTTGCAGGTTGTAATAAAGGGAATCTGTTCTAATCTAAGCAGCTAATTTAGATGCATAAAACTCACTTGGATCCAAAAGTGTGCACTGAAACAACTGAATACAAACAATATGAAAGCCTCATGCATTCAGTTCAAAATGGTAACTTGGGAAGGTATAATCTCTGAAAGGATCAATGAATCTAAACCAATCAGAAAAACACATAAAATAAGTATCTATGCTATCTCTTCCCTACTGTGTTCCAACTTTTTATTGGCGAGCCAGATGAGAAGGAAACTCTCTTCATTTAAGTCTTATTCAAAGTCCCATATTTCACAATGTTTGCTTTTTCAAACAATCAAACAGATTTTTTG
>JAOWBP010002978.1:38512278-38528161 GCA_028571105.1 Tragopan temminckii
CTGCGGTGCGTATGCGGTGGGCGTGGGGTCGGCTGCGTCGCCGCGTGGAGGCGGCGGGAGAGCGGCGGAGCGCGCTCGGCGCGGGGCTGCGGGGCGAGGCGGGAGCGGCGTGCAGCAGGTGGCGGGGAGCCGACGGCGGCTTGGGAACGGCGCTGCCGTCAGCCCCGGCTTCAACTTCGGTGTCCGCTGCCCGATTGCGTTGCGGCGGTGGCTGCGCGCGGGGAAGGCTGCCAGCCTTTCACGCGTGGGGCGATGCGGTGTTTTAAGGCAGAAGGTTGGTTTTATTATGCGTACGAGGGCGATTGTGGGTGTCCTGTGTGGGGTGCAGTGCCAAACCCTACGGAGGGAAGCGGGATGCCCCTCTGTGGCAGCGTAAGTTGAATTTTTCTATTGCGTTTGCACAGATAATGCTCCTCCTGTCTCTTCTGTGCCTTCCCAGTATATTTTGAACCTGAGCAAAACAACCTTGAGAGGCAAAACGTGAGGTGGAATGATAATAGGGGTAGCCGGCACTTGCAGCGCACCTCCCTGTTGTGTTTTATAGTAGACAGATTCGATCGGCAGAGGATGTAGGAAATATCTGTTGCTACAAGGAATAGCGAACGCCAGCGAGCGTGGCTGTAGGTGGTGTGGTGCTGGTGAGATGGCTGTGATGCGACTGGATGACGTCCCGCTCTGCTTGGTTTTCCATCACAGGTGCTACGGGGCTTCTCCGATGTGGAATATCTGAAAAGCTAGTTTAGTAAAAACAGATTTATTTCATGTTGCAGGTACGGAAACGAAAAGAATAAAATATTTGATAAGGTGTTTTACGATATAAGTAATTATTTTACATTAACTCAACTCTGAGGAAGATGAAAAAGGGGTTCATTTTGACCAGATAACACAAGACGTTTCAGTAAAGGGAATATTAGTGTTTGTACAAATCAGAAAGACTTGGCTTATTGCTTGCTTATTTTGACATTAGACTGCAATAGAAGACTGATTTAGCGATCTTTGTTAAAATTAGAGACTACGTGGGGTTAGCAGATGTGGAAAGTTGAAACTGAAGTCAAATTTTGACTGAAGCATAGCAACTATTTTTAGGTTAATGGAGTAAAGTAGTACTAATCTTGGCACCGTGACAGTATTGATCTGAAAGCCAGCAGAAGGCTATACATTAACAGTACTTCAGCTGTTTTGTCAATTAGAAGCTAGAATAACAGCATCAACGTCATTATAAATTACCAACTCATGTAATCATTCTGGTAATATTTCTCCTGAATCAGAAAAGCACTTGAAAGGGATATGCTAAGTATGACAAAACCATATTAAATTGTGCAATCAAAGGGTTCTCGCTCTGAGTTCAAAAGGTAGCCTGGAGCTAAGTTCAGACAGTAGTCACAACACTCATTTGCATTCTTTCTAATAACCTTTTCAGGAAGGTGATCAGTATACTCCATACACTTATTTGTTTGTTTTGTTTTATGTTCTAGCATACTTCAAAAAATGATAGAACTTCTGATCCTTCTTGAGCAAGATATATTGAGCAACTTGATTTGGACGTGACAGGGTTGGAGTCCAACCTTCTGCCTGAGCTTCTGTAAAACAGCTTTCCCACTGGAACTTTATAGCATGCGGTGGGAAGCCTTAATTCTTTGTAAGACTTCAGAGTTGAACACAAACAGTGACTTCTTGAATTTTTAAGAGTGCAGTTCTTACATTCATCACTTCAAAGTCAGTATATGCTGTTATAATAGGAAAAGATATAGATTACTTTTCTAAGGAATAGAACTCACAGCACACTCCTATCTCCTCTGTCAAATTCATGTTTATTTTTCAGGATCAAGAAATCACTTGCCTGTTTCTGTTGACGTTTAAACTCATTATTCTTGAGCTTGAACATTTTTTACTGATGGTTTGTTGAAGATCAAATTTCTCTCAGAGTCATTTTTCTAAAAATACACCATGCTATGAATGTCTGAAAATCTGAGTATAATGTTATTCCCCAAGACTGCATGGAACCAAGTGGATTATTTTTGAGGCAAAGTGAATTTTGATCACAAAATCCCTGTGAATGACCTTGTGGTGGAAGCTGCCCTAGGATCAGTTTAAGTATTTTTGATTAGAGTTACAAAATTACCTGAATGGTCAAAGGAAAGTACCTTTCTCAGCTATTTTGAACTTACTTTGCTACTTCCATTTGAGTCTCCAGTGCTTCAGGAGGGATTTGTCACTTATTATCTAACCTGCTCAAGAGAAGCAAGTCCAGAATCTATAAACTGCATGATTTTCCCATCTCCTTTGCTGTCCTGTCAACACTCTTCAGTCTCTTGAGTGATTCCATCTGGGTTGTTATCTTTGCCCTGGAGAAACTATTGTATTTATGGAAGAGGAGGGCTGGAACTGGGAATGTGCCTCTTACTGTACTTGCCCATTTATGATTACTTAGAACCACAAGCTGCTGCTGTGTGGCTTACAAGTAAGTGCATAATGGCAGCAGCAAGATATCAAACATTCAAATATGGGCTGTGATTGACAGTATACTCTATCCTAGTGTTCTTCTGTCCTCTCCTTCAGACAGGAGATAGTAAAGTCTATTTTCATTGGTTTGATTACTTTGAACTGGTTAGAGTACATTCTCTAAACTGAAATCAATAAGGAGACAAGACATCAAATCAAAAATGTGAAACTCTACCAGCATGTCATGCTCTTCTGTCATCAAAAGTTGAAATTGAGGTCAGAGCTTCACTGAGGAACAGCGTTACCAAATATGACTTGGTGTAGTTATTACCTGGATGTTAACAGTCAATGTCTGTGCATGTGTATAGTTCTGAAAATGGTCTGTAGTCTACTTCTAAAGACAAAGTATCAAGGTTGTTTATTTCCAAAGAAATTCAAGAGCTGTAAGTTTTGGCAAATAGTAGCAACTAAATCAATGTCCAGCTTCTCCTCTAAAGCTCAGTTGCCTTCCTTCCCCATAGCAGTTTAAAGTGTTTTGGAAATGCTACTCTAATGCTATTTCCTACGAAGTCAGTTGTAATTGCCACATGTAATCTTGGAGAGGTACATAATCTTGTCTCTTGCAACTGAAAACTGTTATTAATTACGCATTATATATATGATGTGTGCAGTAGCAACACATCTTGTGTCATTTTTACTTTCTGGTTCATACTCTGGGGAAATTGTCTGGCGGAGGTTTGCTCTTCATAATAAAAATTTCACACTCGGTGCTAAGAAAAACATCAGTTCTGACATAGTGTTTATGATGCACATCAAGTGCTGCTTTAAAACAGCTTTGTAGAAGCTTTAGAGTCATTTCTATGATGAATTACATCTTCTAATATAATTTTGAAAACCTGTTATGCTCAGGAAAAAAAAAAAATCAGTATTCAGATTCCTCCAGACTCCAGTTTAGAGATTCTGCTTCAGCCATACAAACAGAGCTTAAGCCATAATTACGTTTGCAGTGTGAACTGGTGTCACTGAAAATATTTGACATTTTGGAAGGATTTGGCCTTCCAGATCAAGACCAATGGAGGACTGTATCAATCCAAAGAAGAGTGGTGTACACTAGAGAAACAAACCTGCAGGAGAATTTCTAGGTTTGTACGCTGCTCTCCACTGCATTGCAATTGGTGTGTTGGTTTGTAGGTTAAAATACTGGAGACTAGGAATAAAACTAGTCATATGGACGGCACTAAAAACAACTATAGGCTGACATGATGATTCAGAGCAGGAATTTCAAAAGATGAACTCCTAAGGGCTTTGATGTATCTGTGATTGGATTAAATTTGGATGGCTGAAACAGAAAGGCTGTCCACAACTGAATACTGCTGTATTTAAGCAAATAGGTAACAGCTTTTCTCTCACACTGACTTTCAAAAAATATATATCACTGTATGAATGTCTAGAATGTTTATTGCAGCATGATTCTACAGAGTGTGTGAAACAGATTATTTTTGCCACAAGATGAATTTTAGTATGATTGCACAGTCCCTGTGAATGATGCATTATAATTCATTTCAGTCTTTCTGCTTAGAGACTCAGAGTTACTTGAATATTCAAACAATCATAGAATTGCTCAGGTTGGAAAAGGTACCTTTCTCTGGTGCTTTGTCCTTGGGAATTCACAAATTGCATTTGAATCTATTTAGTGCTGGAGAAGGAATTGTTGCTTATCTGCTAAAGAAGAAGGCAATGAAAGATACAGAACCTGAAAATACATCATCCAGCTTTGTGATGGGCTACAGTCAACACAACAACTCTTTGTCCATCTACTTATTTTCCTCCACAGATCTGTTGTCCTTGAAACCTGCAAAGCAGACTATCTGGATTTCCCCACAGTCTGTTTTAACAATCAAATCTGAAGACTACATCAGTTGAAGGCTTTGTTTTTGAATGAATAACCTATGAATGCCTCATCATATATTGTTTTCGTTTGGAAATCTGTAATCTTAAAAGAGGAGTAATGAAGAACAAAATGCAGTCCTTAAAATATTTTATAGAAGGGGGAAAAGACCAAACAAACAAAAAACCAACAAACCCACCACCAGCAACAAAACATACAAACTACCTGAAGAAAAGACTTACCAAGCATAGTTGTATAATCAATGAATATACAGATGTTATAATAATGAAATAAACAAAAGAGTTTGGCTAAGCAGGTTATTATACCAAAAAGAGAATAGACAGAGTGCTTACCCTTGTCCTGGGCTCACTGTAAAACTCCAAAGGAGGGAACTCCAGAAGAGATTCTTCCCCCCCAGTAATCAGCTCTTAAATGGGTCTAGAAGAGGTGCAGCCAGGCTCCACCCCTCGCAGCAGGGCAGGTGAATTGCCTTCACCTGTGTTCCCAGGGCTAGCTCATTGCTCACCTCAGGTGATCAATCAGAGGTTCAGGCCACAATTCAGCAGTTCCCATACACATAGTACATGACTAAACACGGAACTCTTCTTCGATAGGTGAAGGTGGAACCTTACCAAACCTAGTTTTTTCTCTATGTACATTTAAGGTGTATTCACGCATAGAGTTGACAACCTTTTTTCTGAATTCCTTGCTGTTTAAGCAGTTTTTTTTCCTTGAGCCAATCAGTCTTTAATTGTCAGAGATCAGATTAACATTAGATTATTTTTCCCTCATTGTACAATCAGTAAGCATGCAGAGATGTAAAATCAGTCAGTGTACAGAGTTTTAGGCTAAGTAAGATTATTGCAACAAGAAGATAATAAACAGAAAATGCTTACCAATGTT
This sequence comes from Tragopan temminckii, assembly GCA_028571105.1. NCBI lineage: Eukaryota > Metazoa > Chordata > Aves > Galliformes > Phasianidae > Tragopan > Tragopan temminckii. The sequence continues at coordinate 38,517,512 of JAOWBP010002978.1, forward strand.
GTAGGCTCACAGTATTCTCCACAAGGCATGATCTCTAGGAAGAGATCCTTCCTCAGTGGCAGTCAGGACTTAAATGGGATCTAGGAGAGGTGCAGCCAGGCTCCACCCCTTCCAGTAGCACAGGTGAATTGCCGTCACCTGTGCTCCTGTGGCCGACTCAGTGCTTGCTTCAGGTGGTCAATCAGAGGTTCAGGCCGTGATTCAGCAGTTCCCATACACTCATGTACTTTGTGTTTCTTCTGTCATCTCTGGTAGTGGTTCGAACAAGGCACTTCGGAAGAAAAAGGATGAACTAATGGATCATAATCTGAACAGAGAGTTAACTGTCTCCCATGTTGTTCCTATCTCTAAGTGTGTGAAATTGAAAACTTGTATCATGGGAGAAACAAAACTTGGAAATATTTTATTTTTCCAAATAGTAGTGCAAAACCAGTTTCTGTTGGTTAGGTATAGGGCTTAATCTGATATCTTACGTCATGCAGACTACAAAACATCAATTACACGATAGACAGTATTGATAAAAAGCTATCTTTCAACTGAATTTTAGGCTTGCATTTAATGAAGTCAATCTGATTCTACCAACCATCAGATTTGCCCTTAGTTATTCTTAACAAATTAGTGTAGGAACTACCACACTCAAGTTAGCTGAGGACAGCCTGCATCTCCTGAAATATTGGCCACAGTACAGGGGAAAATTCTGCATCTTTGAGAGTTTGTTCTGTGCCTCTTTGATCTATCTCAGAATTTACAATGAAATAACCATTTGAAGAAATGTCACAGCACTTTAAATAACGGTGGTGGTGAGACAGCAGATTGTGCTAGTCTGCTTAGTACGTGGGGCTAATTCAGAGGATTGCTCTCTCTTTGGTGACTTTCCAGGAGAAAAGGCAGGTCTTGCTTAAAAGGATAGTCACCTCAGCTGACAAGTTTGGGTAACCTGCTTATTAAGCCTTAATAATTACTGCGCACAGTCAGATTAAGCCATACTCTTAAAAATGCTTGACAGTTCCAAATACATTTGGCTGGAAGCGGCTACTATTCTGAAAACTGTGCAGGAAAGGGTGCTGTCAGCTGCTTGGTTAACTGAGAAGAAGCTGGGGAACACAAAGCAGTAGACAGGGTGACCTCAGGCACCTCCTGCTCCCTGCAACAGGGCGTCTGAGTTGGGGTGGCCGAAGGCTTTGAGGAGGAGTTGTGGCGGCAGAGATGAGCGCTGACCTTCATCTGCTACTCAGTGAATACAGGGCCTTGCAAGAGCCAGGGTGGTGCCCTCCAGTAAAATGTCAGTGATGTGCTCTGAATGCCAGTGGTGGTGAAACGAGAATGATGGCTTTTCTGGAAGAAAACCAAGCAGTAAAGCGGGCAGTGTGGCCAGCTGCATCTGCCTGATGAATTTTATTATGTTGGACAGAGCTTGCTTGGGGAAACTTTGAAAGGAGTATGGCCCTTATGGGCAGCCCTGGGACAGTGATAAGCACTGGGTAAGGACACAGAGATTCCTGGGTATGTTTCATTTTAATCTGTGAAGGTTAGTTGTAGTTGTTCATAGGACCAACACAAAAGGCTTTCATATGAGCTGTTGTTTTTCATCAGGACATTTGTCACACTTCTGGAAGAGGAAAGATCCAGTCGGCATCTGGCAGTGAGGAGAAAGCTGAGGGCCTGCAGAAGACAGTGTGCTGTGCTCTGGGAAGAGTGGTTAGCTGCCATGGTAAGCAGCGTGGCTGGGGCGTAAAAGCGTGTAGAGTCAAAGCTGGAGGCAAAGCACAGCTGGAGCATGGCAGGAAACAGTGTTGAAGTTAAAGGCTGCTGGTCTGACTCTGCTGTAGGTGGCAGTAGTTTGAGATGGCATTGCCTTTTGTGAGGTTCGTTTTTGTGTCGTTGACTGTACAGAAAGCTTTACCATGGGTTCTGTTGTCTTTGGTATCACCCATTTCAGTCCTGGTAGCAATGCTTATCCATTCTCCTGTCTAACACTGCTTTTGTTGCCTAGATACAGTTACATTTTGCTACTTAAGTGGTGCTAAATGATTCTCCTTGTCTGCTTTGTTCTGGTGCATTAATTGTACATTTCCAGAGGAAGCACCAGATAGCAGCTATTCTCTGACTATTAGGAAATAGCTTATAGAGTAACGTGAGATAAACCTAGATTTCTAATCAAGTGTAACCATTTTCACTTCTCTTCCTCCTTCATTTTTCTCTGGTAGCTAAATGAAAAAAGCTTTTTAGCATGCCACTGATGACATCAGAGCTCTCGTAAACTGCTCTGGGTAGCTCTCTTGGCTTTCTTTCCGCTATAGCAAAAGGTAGTTCCATTTGCATGGTGAAGGCAAAGTTGTATGGGCAACACTTGAACAGTTCCACTGAGGAGGAAAGATGTGCTGCATGTTGGTGGGATTTGCTTTGGGGCACAAAAATCTGCACGTGGGAAGAACTGGGTAAAACCTCAGTTGTCTTTTGTAAAGATTTTCTTTTAAAACATCTTATGGTGCCTCTTACTGCATAAATAGTACTAAAATGCTGTTCCTGCAAGTGGAAACCTGAAAGACCTGGTGCTTTTAACATATGGAAATGTTCACAACTTAACTAGTATGTCTGCTGTGTCAACAGTAAGGGAAGGGAAATTAATGGATTTAATTCTAAACTGCTGTCTCCTTTTCTGACAGTGACCCACCCTTGGGTTTTATTACTGGTTTGTTAAATAATTCAACCTCATTGTCCATCCATCTTCTCTTTTTACTGATTTCTCTTTGGGGTCTCTGTCATCTTCTCTCCCAAACCTATGTTTACTCAGAAATGCTTGCTTTAGCATGGTAATGAGCAAAGTTGTTTTTGAGAACCTCCTTTTTAAAAGTTGGCATGTTGAAAATCCTCATTTACTCTGATTTCAGTGGAAATTAAATACTTAAATAACTCTGTGGAACTAAGCCATAATGGCTGAGCTGCTAACAAAATGGTTTCATCTGCTAAGGAAATAGTCCTTTATTGAAGAGTCGATTAAATGACAACTGAAAATGCATCCCCTAAAAAAAAAAACAAAAAACTTTCAAAAGAATTAATAGCATAACTGACTTTAATGTTGAAAATATTAGTCACGTGGAATTTCTGAATTATTTAGATAAACATGATAACCAGGATGAATATTCCTTTATTTGTTCATGGAGGAAAAATTATGTTTTTGATCATACCACGGTTCCTTGCCAATGGGGTGCAATCCCATCAAAAAGAGATTGCTTCAACTCAGTAATTCTGGTGTAACCAGGAGAGCTTTATCACTGTTAGACCAGAAGAGAATAACACATGGATGCTTTTAATGCTAACAAGCTAACTGTGATGTATGGGGAAGTTATTTTCTGGGACTGGTGGTAATTACTACGTTTCATAATGTGGAAGAGGAGACAAAAGATGAGATTATTCTTTTTGGATTTGACCTATTTGTACAATGTGTATATATGCTCTATTTATGCAGTGAAGCAATAAAAAGAAAAAAAAATAGTTCCAGAAGAAGCTTAGTGTAATCAACTATCAGGTCTTCTTAAGGAAATACTCGTTTTCTAGCTCACTGTAACCAGTCTTTCCTATGTGCAGAGATGATGCTACAATGGAAGATCAGGATTGTGAGAAACGGCCCAAGATTGTGCAATTAGTTGTCAGAAAGATCAGGTTATGGGATTCCATTGTGGGTTTGTGTTGTTTCCCTACCTGCTTTCAGCACATAAACATTTTCTGTATCTCCTGTGCTTACTGGAAATTCGGAGCTGGTTTTGAAGCAGCATTCTATTACACATGTTCAGTGTCACCTCTTCTCTTTCATTCTTCACTGATCTGTCTGTTGTATTTCAAAGTTTTGTACAGTTAAAAGCACACTTCTCTGGAGTTTTACATGCCCTGTCGTTAACGCAGTCAAACTTGCAATCAAGCGCAGAAGCAAGGAAAGAAGAAATAGTCCTACATCCACAGATATTTTGTAATATTACTGCAAACAGGTATTTTAAGGGCGTGTCACTGTCAGCGCTTTCTAACTATAAGGAAAAATAGATTTGTCAAGGTTATTAAATATTTTCACAGCAGTTGATGAAGACTTCCTTGGGAGATTTTATCTATTTTTATTTTTTTAAATAGAGAGGTAGCAAAGTCATGGTTTAAAAACTTAGTGGGGCAGTACTGTTTACCTCAGAGAGGTGATATATGCACGTATGGTAATTACTTCAGTAGCAAATTCTGTGATAAATGGCAGTTTCAGATCATCAGGAACTCTTCAAAGAAATACATTGTCCCCTTTGCACATTCTCTTTCGATTCCAGTTGCATACTGTCAAAAACACTTTACGTCGTTTCATCTAAAAGACGCCAGCACCTTATCCCTTGTCTGCTCTTCATTTGGCCAAAATCTAGTACTGAAGAGCCAATAAAGAGGGCACTGTCTTCTGACTTGCAAATGCATCATCATTCTAGAAGCTAATCTGCTTTTTCACTTATTTAAATATGCTAATTGTATGAAAACAATACTTGATGGTGTGGTAACTGTAGCCAGTGCATACATGAACATGTAGGAGTGTATGAGAGAAAACAACTTTGAATCTGTTTCTGGCCTCATCTGTGACTCATGTTAGAGGCATGGTACTTTGTGTTGCTTACTTCTTACATGTAGGAGTAAAAGCTGCTTTTTAAAATTTTTTTTCAGTTTAATTTGGATTCCTAAATGCAAACATACAGGTCATACTTACTTCATTTATTTAACATAGTCTGCCATTCCAACTTTAAATTCTAACTATATCTTATGTAAACAAAGATTATAGGTCTTTTTCCCATAAGAGTTGCCAGGAGTACGTTCAGTTGTAGGTTTAGATTTTCAGCTTTCCCACAAGAGGAAAATACTAAGTATTCCCAAAAATCTGTGCTATGATTTGTAATGATTTTGCTTTTTAATGCAGAAGTTAAATTCCTGGTCCAGGCATTAGACAAACTGACCAGAGAAGAAGCGTTACTGGACCTGGTGCTCACCAATCCTCATTAAAGAGGTTAAGATTGGAGGCGTTCTGGGCTGCACTGACTGTGCCCTGGTAGTTTGTGATCTTGAGAAAGATGGACCTGGCAAAACGCAAAGTCAGGACACTGAATTTCAGGACAGTGAACTTCAGGCTGTTGAAGGAATTGCTGGATGAAGTCCCTTGGGAAGTTGTCTTTAGAGATAAAGGAGCAGAGCTGGCAGTTATTTAAGGATACCTTGCTGAGAGCATAAGAGCTCTGTCTGTCTGTATAGGAAAAAAAAGCAGAGAAGACAGGAAACTGGCATGGCTGAGCTGATTGAACTGGGAGTTAAGGACACACACAGACAGTGGAAGCAGGGACATGTGGCCTGGGAAGAATACAGGAATGCCCTCCAGATTTGCAGAGATGGGATTGTGAAAGCCAAGGCACATAGAACTGCACTTGATGGGGGATGTGAAAATTAACAGGGGATTCTACATGTACATTGTTCAGAAGAGACAATCCAAATAGAGTGTACCCCCTCTGATAAATAAGAAGGGAAAACTGGCTACAGCAGACATGGAGAAGGGTGTGGTACTCAGTGAGTTCTTTGCCTCAGTCTTCACTGTCAGCCAAGCTTCTCATGTCTCTTGTGTCTCTGAACCTCTAGGTGGGGCCTGAGGGGGCAAAATCCCTCCCACTGCAAGAGAAGACTAAGTCTGAGACTGATTTGTGAGACTGGATGTTTATAAATCTATGGGGCCTGATGATGTGCATGCCAGGGTCTTGAAGGAGCTGGCTGATGTGTTTGCCAAGCTGCTATCCATTATATTTGAAAAGTCTTGGCTATCAGCGGAGTCCCTGGTGACTGGAAAAAAGGGAAACTTTGCTCCTATTTTTAAGAAAGGGAGAAAGAAAGGAAGAACTACAGACCAGTGAGCCTGGGAAGATCATGGAACAGATCCTCCTGGAAGGCATGTTAAGGCACATGGGAGACAAGAAGGTGATCCAGGACAACCAGCATGGCTGCACCAAGGACAGATTGTGCCTGACCAATCTGGTGGCTTTCTGCAATGAGTGACAGCGTCGGTGAACAAAGGAAGGGCAACTGGTGTCATCTGCATGAACTTCTGCAAGGCCTTTGACATGGTTCTACACTACATCCTTATCTGTAAATTGGAGAGAGATGGCTTGGAAGGTCAGACTGTTTGTTGGGTAAGGAATTAGTTGGAACGTTGCAGCCAGATGGTTGTGGTCAGTGGCTCTGTGCCAAGTGGAAGCTGGTGACAAGTGGTGTCCCTTGGGATTTGTCTTGGGACAGTACTCATTAATGCCTTTGTCAGTGGCATAGATGATGGGATCACATGCACCCTCGGGAAGTTTGTGGGTGGCACCAAGTTGAGTGGCACAGTTCATGTCACGGAAGGGCATGTCACCCAGAGGGACCCGAACAAGCTTCAAAGGTTGGGCCTGTGTGAACCTAATGAGGTTTTACAAACTCAAGTGCAAGGTGCTGCACTTAGGTTGGAGGAATCCCAGTTATGCATACAGACTGGGAGAAGAGCTTGGAGAGAGCAGCACTATGGAGTACTTCGGAATCCTGGTGGATGAAAAGCTGGATGTGAGCCAGTAGTGTGTGCTTGCAGCCTGGAAGAGTATCCTGGGCTGCACCAGAAATAGGGGTGGCCAGCAGGATGAGGGAGGGGACTGTCCCTCTATCTGCTGTCTTTGTGAGGCCACACCTGGAGTACTGTGTCTGGGCCTGAGGCCCCCAACACAGAAAAGATAAGGAGCTTTTGGAGCGACTGAGAGGAAGGCCACGAATAATCAGAGAACTGAAGCAGTTTTTTTCCTGCAAGGACAGGCTGAGGGAACTAGGCTTGTTAACCTGGAGAAGAGAGAGAGAACTCTGGAGTTTTGTGGCCTCTCAGTACATAAAGGAAGCTTATAAAAAGTAAAGAAATCAACTTTTTACATGGAAAGATAGTGATAGGACAAGGGCAATGATTTTGAACTAAAAGAAGAGAGTTTCAGATTAGATGTCAGGTAGATTTTTCACTGAGATGATAGTGAGGCACTGGTGAGGCTGCCCAGGGAAGTTGTGGGTGCCCAATCCCTGAGGTGTTCAAGGCCAGGTTGGATGAGGCTGTGGGCAACCTGGTTTAGTGAATGATTCAGTGGTTGGCAACCCAGCCCGCAGCAGGAGGGTTGGAACTTGATGATCTTCGATGTCCCTTGCAACCCAAGCCATTCTGTGACAGTTCTGTGATGAGTAGCTGCAAATATCAGCTTGAGCATGCACTGTATCTGTTTTTATTAGATAGTAATTTGCTCATAGCTTATTAACTTAAAAGCTGCGTCGTCTTCACATAGTGAGCATATGTGCCTGTTACTGTATATCTGGCAGTCTCCAGCATAAAGAGAGGAAGGATAATAATAGATTTTGTACTGGCAAAAGGATGAACTGCTTGTAAACTAGTAACAGTCTGCAGAGTAGCTTTATTTGAAAACATATTTATGCATATAAATGGGAAGTACAGTCTAGATGCATATCAAAGCTCTTGAGGAAGCATCTACAACTGTAGAGTGATGAAGTTGAAAGAGGATTTGTAGTGGTGTGTGGTACTGAATGTTTGGATACTGGACCAGAATTAATGAGATCTAAGTTCACTTGTCTGTTTTACCACAGACCTTGTGTGTGCTCTTGGAAGTAACTTCCTTTTTTGGCTTACTTTTTAACTGTAATGCACAAGAGTATTACCCACAGTCACCTTGGTGATCTTAAGCTCTGTGAGGATGGCATATATCCATTTTCAGAGTGATGCAACAATAATTACAACTAAGTCTTTGTTTTGACTGTTTCTCTAAAGAAAAGAAATCCTAATGCGTACTGTTCCCATGCTATAACCTACAAGCTGTGAGTAACACGTAATATTAAATGGCAAATGTGCACATAAATCCATAAATCTATCAATTTCAGTGCTCTGAAGCAGTCGACTAATTCTGAAACCAGTGATGTACGTGGTGTATTTCAGCGTTAAGGGTGAAAATACAGATAGGAATGGGTATTTGATTTAGGGCAGATCAGTGCAAACCTGAACCTGTGGTCAGCTGTGTGGAACTGCTAAAGCAATTAGTGTGTCTTCTGAGGAGGAGCTCGAGTTATCCATTTGGAGTACAAATGCACATGATTTGAGATTTGACTCTATGGTGACTGTATTGTTACATTTGCACGAATGGGAAGGTTAATTAAACTTGTTGGTCCTGTTGAAATTTAGCTTTATTATTCTTAGATGTGTGGCTAGCCTGATTGTTGTGCACAGAGTTGGTGGGTGCAAAAAGTGGCTTTTGCTGTGGTATCAAAACTGAGAAACAATGGTGTACAGTTGGATCTGAAGTCTTCCTTGTACATACTGGGAGAAAAGAAAGGTTCTTCATGGCAGCTAGAAAGAAATCCCAGCTTTCTGATCTTGTAATCTTGATGGTGGAACTGAATGTTTTCTTGGGAGACGCATCAGTAATAGGGAATTCTGGGTGAGAGGCACTTTGGTTTTTTTCTTGTAGCATTTCTTGAAATGCCATACTACTCTTGCTGCCATACTACTGTGGCAGTAAGTTCTTTAAATCATGACATTAGCACAGTTTCTCAATTTTCATGTACTTGTGCCAAAGTGTGTACGGTGTAGAACTATGTAGAACACACAGTATAAAACATGTCCGCTTTCTGTAATGGAATGGTTCTAAGATGTGCCAATAGCGCATGTTTATATGTGTTTTTCCATGGCCGAATCTTTTATTGCTACCTAAAGTACTTCTTTTCAGGATGTGTTTCTTTCTGTTTGATGATTACGAAGTGGCTCCGTAAGTTTTGTGCAGTTAAAGTTTAGCACTAAGAAAGAGCGAGTGTATGTGTGGCTGCGTCTTGTGTACTGAAATCATTTGTAGGGTTACCAAATAATATGTTGAAAACTTGGTGTTAATGGTAATTAAAAAGAGTTAATCACCTACAGAGAAGTTGAAAAGACTCTCTAAAGGCAGTTTTTCGTGTTGGTCTTTTTAAATAATTTTTTTCTTTCTGTTTCCAGGTTTTCTCAAATAACGATGAAGCCCTTATTAACAAAAAATTGCCCAAAGAACTTCTGTTAAGGTAATTCAAGATAATGTGTTATGAAGTAAAAATCTCAGGATAACTTACTGTTTATGTGGCTTACAAACCACAAAATGCTATTCATTCTTGAAATAAATGGCAGCACATGTCTGTTAGATTTTGAAATTCTTGAACCTGTTTTCTTTTGGTTGCTCTCGAGTTGTTTTAATCTGTTCAGATTACATTATACTATTGATGATGTAATTTAATAGTGATGTTTTTGTTGCATATTAGAAAAAGTGAAATAAAATGTCCACATCTTTAGTATATATAGCCAACTCTTTTCCACATTGCATGATGTTTGTCTGCCTGGAGATTGTGTGATCCCTTCTCTAATGTAATTCCCTACGATGATTGCTCACTCTTCTTGTTACAAACTTTGTCATAACAAACATAAATATGACTTTAAAGCTTTCAAAAATTCACTGCAGTGAAAAGCACTGCCAGTCACCCTTATTGTCAGTCTGTGTCATACATGTTAGAACCAAGAGGGGAATTTTACTTGCTGTAACCATTTGGCCAGCCATTCCTTTGCTACTGCATGAGTAGATCACGTTAGCTACAACATCAAGATCAGTATGTTTAGCCCAAGGTTGAGGTACAGATGGATGTCTTCACATGGAAGCAACCTTGAACAAATTGAGCAAGTGCATACTGCAAAATATGGAGGTACTGCTTAACTGAATGTGACCACGTGAGAGGTAAAACTGAACCTGCTCAGCAATGTCTTCTCTATCTGCCTAGAGTTTTCATTACAGTCCACTCTTTGTGCAAAAAGAAATGTTTGCATATAATGGTGCAATTACAGTTTTTAGTGATGGTGTTATTAAAACTGAGCTGATTTATTAATACACTAAAGAGGTGCGTGTACATTATTGCTTCCTGTCTGATTTGATGTTGGATGGTATCTGAAGCAATGATGTGTTGCATTCATGTTTATTCAGAATGTGTTTCTAGAATGTTATTCCTTCTTGTAGTGTCTGTACTATCACAATGTTCACTTGGTGTTATTAAAGGAATTGGATTTTTGGAAGATTTTCATTTTTGTTCCGAAGTACCAGTTCTGTGTGGTGCTGAAATTGTAAATTAGCCTTGTAGAACTGTTTAGAAAATGTGAGTAAGTGAACCAAATGATACCCTAAACACAAATTGTAGTAATTCTGCTTGTTGCACTCATGCCATATCTCTGAATCTGGAACACTTCTTTTCCAGCAGTAGGACAAAGTGTTTTGTGTGGAAATAACTGTGATTTCCACTGTTACAGGTGTTAAGCATCCTATCTACGTAGTTCATCAGAATTTGTTGATGTACTTTAGAAAATGAGATAGCAAACATAGAATCACAGAATCATAGAATCACAAGGTTGGAAACGACCTGCAAGATCATCTAGTCCAACCATCTTCTCATTACCATTGCTACCACTAACTAAACTGCATTTCGTAGCTCCTCATCCAGTCGCCTCTTGAACACTGCCAGGGACAGTGACTCCACCACCTCCCTGGGCAGGCCATTCCAGTGCCTGACCACTCTCTG
>JAOWBP010002978.1:38528261-38551302 GCA_028571105.1 Tragopan temminckii
GGAGATGAGGTTGGTCAAGCACGACCTGCCTTTCATGAACCTGTGCTGGCTGGGCCTGATCCCCTGGATGCCACGCATGTGCCGTGTGATCTCACCCAAGATGATTTGCTCCATAACTTTCCCCGGTACCGAGGTCAGGCTGACAGGCCTGTTGTTCCCCGGATCCTCCTTACAGCCCTTCTTGTAGATGAGAGTCACATCAGGGAGCCTCCAATCCTCTGGGACCTCTCCAGTTAACCAGGAGCGTTGATAGATGGCCAAGAGCAGCTCGGCAATCACCCCCGCCAGCTCCCTCAGCACCCAAGGCTGTAGGCCATCCGGTCCCATGGACTTGTGACAGTCCAGACGGAGGAGGAGGAGCTCTCTAACTGTTTCCACCAGATCAGGGCGTAAAATGTTATTAAAGGCAGATGTAAAGAAGGCGTTGAGGACCTCAGCCTTCTCCTTATCCTCAGTGGCCATGTGTTTTATTCTGAAACAACTTAGTGATTACATGGTGTGCCTTAGCTTTCTTTGTGGGACTGTCTTAATGTGAGTGTCTAAAGAAAGGCTTATCCGTGGGGAATTTGTTTTATGCTTGAAAACGTAAGTGCTTTTGTAAGCCTGAGCTTAAATGTCTTTCAAAACCTAAGACCATTTATGTTGCAACACATTTTAAAATTAGTGTGACACAACAGGTTCAATATTGCTGTATTGAGTGTAATTAACATTCTAATTTTTGTCATACTAACTATGCAGTCTACCCTTAAATTAAGAAGAGTAGATCAGTTGCAGTGGAAACATTTTGCTTACAGCACAGGAGCTGAATAGTAAATGTGAAGTGTCATCAAATGCACGTAGCTTTTTTCTTGCTTACATCAAAGTGAAACTGTTGGAAAATTCTTCAGCTTTGTTTTAAATATTAAAAAAACACTAACACTTGACATGTGCAAAAAGGTGGTTAATATCTTGATACAAGTGGTAAAGCGAAGTGTTGCAAGGGTTGGTCTTACTCTCATTTGCGTTGAGTATTTAAGTAGTTTGACTGTAAAAAGCAGGCCAATATTTTCATTAATACTGAGAAACATTTTTCTGTTGGCTGGCTTAAGAAATACTACCACTCTTTAAAACGTACTCATTTACTGCAGTGATCGTGTACTCTGAAGTTAAAGTAAGCACCTGTGCTAGCGTTCCATGCTAGAAGATTTGGTATAAGAATGGCAAGCTTCAGAAACTGGATTGTAAAACAAGGCAGTGATTATATAAGCAATTTTTGTTACTGCAGAAGTATTGAAGGACCTGTGAACATAAGCTGTGGGGAAGAACAAGTACTATTCATGCATATGTAAAAGCATGTATCTGCTTATCTTGTTTTCTTTAACTTTTACTTTATTTTGAAAAATTGTCCTGGGAGATTATAACGGTTTTGGCTTTTTGTGGGCTTTTTCTATTCTTGTTTGTTATTCCTGCATTTATTCCAGCTACTCAAGAAATGAAAATTGGCTATGTTGTCAGCAGTAGAGATGTTTACTTCTGGTGACTTGAACCATTTTCAGTTCCTTCATGCCAACGAACTTCTGATGTTCATGAATTGTACCTTAAATGTAGAAGTTATGACTTCTGCTATAAACTTGAAGGTATTTGAAGGGTTCACATACTTGAATAATAGGTCTTAGTCATCAGACTTCAAATTTAAGCATTCAGTCAGATACAAAAGAAGAAGAGAAAAGTTTTGGGACCCAAGTCAGGAGAGGAACTCAGTAGTTGTCCTCCAGCAGCACCAGTCCTTGTAAATAAGGATATGCAGGTTGTGGATTGGCTAATAAGGTGTTATATATTTTCATGCTTCTTTTGTTTATGTTTCTCCATGGTGCTTTTTGTTGGTGTTTTTCTCAATAACACAGCAGTCTTCCTGATTTTGAAACTTCCCATCTAATTTGAACAAAACTGTGACACTTAAAACCCCTTTTTTTTCTTCCTCGGCTTTTCCCCTCATTCATAGCACACATTAAATCACTGGCTGGCACACAGCTTCTAGGAGGATCAATGTGAGATCTTTTCCATATTCTGAAAGGAGTTCATTGACCACGAACCAGGCTATTGATCAAGTCTTGTTTTCTTGGACGTAGCAGAAGTTCTGTTCTGAATTCGAGGTGAATCACTGAAAGATTTTGAAGTCAATTCCCACTTGAGAATAATTGGAAAATTTTCTACCAAAAGCGGATTAATCTGACAATTGCAACTTGTATCCTCGGTGTTTATTTGAGATTAGGTGTGCTACCATGAGAATTGTGAGAGTACAGAGAAACGAAATGACTATTTTATCATTGGACAAACCATGGTAAATAAAAATTACACTGGTGTTGTGATATTATTTATCAATGGCTGATAAGTGCATAAAACTTTTCTAAAATATTTACTAAGTCATAGTCTTAATTATTAAAATTCTATTGTTTTCCTGACTGAAGATCAAACTATTTAATCACTTGCCAGAGACTCTATCTTGTCCCATGCCCAGTTCACTCTGATCATTTGTTTGTTTTTCTAATCATGTCTTTATGTGATTAAGGACCACTGGAAATGGGTGTGTGACTCTACAGGCCTGAGTCTGGATTTGATGTGCTGTTCCCAGTCTTACTGTTCTTCCTCACTTACTATCAACTTTAGTCTCCATATTTATGGCTAATAAATACATTGCCCTTATCTTTATATAGTGGAGTTTTCTATACTGGGAAGTTAATGAGAGTTTGGAGTGTTGTAGCTGCTGTGCACTAAATGCTTGCATAGATGTATTTCTGGCGTGCAAATCAGGGAACTTATTTTGCTCAATGAAAGCGACATTCACAAGGCACTATTAGACTTCCTTTTATGGAAAGCATAGATTTGTGTTTACATCCTAGAATCTAATCAAATAAGTTTTACTTTTATAAGCAGCTCCTATGCAGTCAGTTAGATTAACCATCTTTGTAAATACAGTTGATTTATCGATGCGGTTGTTTCTGATTCTAAATATTGAAATTGTTGGAAGTATTCTACTATTGTAGTCTGCCAGAGAGAAAAGAAATACGGTCTAAAATAAACCTGGAAATGGTGTGTGCATTGTAAAACAGGAAGGTTTTTCTGAGATTGTCAAGCACTGAACAGCTATCTTTGCTTCTCAAGGTGAAATGCTGCAGTCTTCAATTACACAAATGAGTTGAAGTGCATAAAATGAGCCCTGTTTCAGACGACAGATTTTTTTGCTTTCAAAATACATGCATTGTTTATGGAATTCTTACCAAGATCAGTACCAGATGCAAGTTTATATCTTCCAGTTCTTCAACTTACCACTTGGTTACTCTGTTCACAGTTTCCAAATTCTTTGTAAGAGGTACTGAGCACTCAAAAACGAATTGCTCGTATCAAACAAATGTGGTCATTTGTAACTGGAGGAGGTAGTTGCCATCTTCTATTTAATATTTAAGTTAAGTGGTTTGGGTTTGTTCATAAACAAGTGCAAGAATAATCTTAAAATTGGATGTTTGGAACAGAATTGTTTGAAATGGAATTTCTTCTTAAAATGTGAGAGGACAAGAGCACAAACTGAAAACTGTATGAGTGCCTTTATGCATGGTACTAATGCAGAAGAGGAGATTTGGGAATGGAAAATCCATTTTGCCAAGATAATGAGTAAAATTCAGGCATTATGAAAAGGAAATACTTTGTTTAATGTTTATGCTTGAACAACTGGGACTTTCTTACGAATGTACTGCTTCAGCATTACTCGATTCAATATGAATAGTATTGCTTGGTTACAAACATGCTTGTTGCAAAGGATTAGTGATATTGGAACAAATAAAAGCAATGAGCATTGGAGTAACAGCTAAAGAGGATGTAATGGTGACTTACACAGCTCAGGATCATGCTTTACCTCTTCTTTGTTTCATTTTGGTATTTGGTTGTTTTTTTTTTCAATATATATACTCTTAAGCCTCTCTTTAGAATCTGCTGTTTAACTAATCAAGATCTAATTTTGGAGCTGTATTTTCCTTGAAGTTGAAGCCTTGTTTAAACTCACTCTTGATTAACAAATTACCAAAGCCAAATGTTTAGAAATTTCAGTGATATGACAGTCATTTCATTTGTATGTAATTTTTCCTCACCCCTCCCTGAAGTTATTGTTCCTCATTTCTATACTAAAGTTACAATCAAAGAACAAAGGCAATTCAGAAGAAACTCCTAACAATACCCACAATATATTATTTTCATTTGTTTTGTTATTAATGCCAAAGTTTGAATACTTGGTATTGTTATTTATACTGTGTTGTTTCTTGTTTGTTGGGCTGGGGTTTTTGTCAGTAACTTTCAAGGTATTTACAGAAGAGGTGAGCTTTCTCACCCATGTCTTCCTGACACAGACACAAGCATCAGGATAAGAATTCTTTGAAAAAAAACTTTTACTCCTGACCAGTAGCATAGCTCCAGGTGTGATTAAGCCAAGGCACATCCTAGTCCCAAGGCTAAATTTTCCATAACCTTTATGGCTGTAAGGATCAAGGTTTATGAAACATCCCTAGGTTGCATACCACCAGAGCATCATATATTTGTTTGTTTTCCATGTCTGTCGAGCTTTGAGCTCACAGAGTGGGTTTGTTTAGTTATGGTTGTTTGGTGCCCAGACTGTGTAATCCCTTCTCTCCTGGGAAAAGATGCTCCGTAGGATAGTTGGAATGGTCTGCAGGTTGCATTGGAACTGTGGGCTGCCAGGTAAACCACTCTTAAATATTCAGTAGGCTATTTTTATTTAGTAATGTGCTATATTTGCCAAATTTTACTTCATGAAATCACTTTATAAAAATAATATTGTTATTCATAAAATTGGCTAGCTAAGGTTGGAAGCAAATTCTGGGGATTGTCTAGTCCAACCCGCTGCTGAAAACAGGGTCAGCTACACCAGGCATCTCCTGGCACTGCCCATTTGATTTTTGACCGCCTACAGGTATAGGGGCTTCATAACCACTCTAGTTTGGTGTTTGGAAACACCGGTTTTCCTGTCATTGGGCCCTGCTGGGGAGAATCTGTTGTCCTTACTTCCATCAGATATTTTAACTTGCCTATGTGTTCTCAAAGCCTCCTACTTGGAGACGTGTTCGAAGTGGTGCTCAACAGGATCCCCATGTCCTTTTGTGCAAAGCTGCTTTGCATGTGATTGGCCCAGCCTGAACAGGTGCCTTAGGTGTTCCTCCCTGGGTTGCATCTCCTGTCTGGGTTTCCTCTCTGTCTCAGAGTAGTTCTGTTGTCATTTATCATGTCCATTTCTTTAAATTACTGAAGATCTCTAGCTGAGCTTTGTTGTTCCTTATGGAATCCTTTCTGCTGCTGCTCTGATGCCTCACGAACAACAACAAAAAAAAACCTGATGGATTCGTAGATGAAACTTTGATAAAAATTTAATGAAACACGGCAGTCATGTGAGCTGCAGCATGTAAATTTTAGAAATTGCAGAACCTTGCAGCTCATTCACCCCTTCTAAGAAATGATTAAACTGGACAGTCCACTAGGCTTTTAAAGGCTAGAAGTCTGGATCATCCCCCCCTCTGCAAGTATTCCAATTTTAGAAAGGCTGGCTTTTTGGAAAACATTACATAGACTGTTTCATGGGTTTAAATTTTCCTGAGTACGTCCTATATGTATTTTATGTTCAAGACTGCAACTTGGCTTCTAAAAGGTTACAAAAACAAGACTTTTTAAGTTGAATGATATGTCTATAATATCCAAGTGACTATACGTCAGAGACACACGAAGTTGCATTCCTGTGATATCTTCTGTATTTCATTTGCAGACCAAAGTTACTGAATTATTTGTATAATTATTAACTTCATCACTGACAGAATTTCCATGTAATGTGGTGGTTGTATTCTGTGTATTTCATGGTAAGTTAAACAGAGCTGTCCCTTCTTGATTTGATCAATGGAAACTTTGCTCAAGAGAATTAAGTACTGAGAATACTGCAGTTGTTACATATGATAATGCTTTAAGTAAAATCTTTTTAAATGGAGTGAGTGACGTGATCCCCTTGTCTTGCAAGTAGTGTATAGACCATAAAAAGTTAAATGCTGTTGTATAGCTATAAAATGAATCCAGCAAAGCTGATTATTTGTAGGAAAAGCTGAGTTCAGTTTAAACTGAGAATGGATGTTAGACATCGTGCAGACAGCCTGTTCTTTGGCAATGCTAATACTTCTGTAGGTATTGTGTAGCAATAACTGAGCAAAAGCAAAGGTTTGGCATGTGAAGAAGTGTTTTTTGGTTCCAGGTTTGTAAATGAAAGACTTGCTGTTTTAGATTAGCTGAGAAAGGCGTTGTAGTCCATGTAGTTTACAAGTGGCGATTGTGGGGTAAAAGTTACTGGAAAATTTCGGTGTGTTTCACAGTTTCTAGCTTAAATGCTTTACTTCAGAAGATAGCACATCTCTAGTAAAAAAGGATTTATTTTAATAACTGACTGAAGGGTGAAACAGTAGATAATGCAGTTGATTTCTGCTTTGTGTAGAAGTTCATGACATGCAGCTGAAAACAAATCTGACAGAAATAAGCTAAGATGCTTTAAAAAAAAAAAAATCAGGCTCCTTAGTTTTTAATATGTCTCACCATTTATGTTTCCAAGGCGTATATATTATGGGTATTTATTGAATAAGGTATTACTGGAACTTGCAATGTAGCATATCCCTACCTAAAAATTTATTAATGCAGGGTTCTACTTGCTATGAGTATCATTGTTCAGTTGACCTATGTTTTTTTAGCTGCTTTTATTTTACTGCAGCCTTTGTACAATGCTGCTGAACTGCAGTTGTTGGTGAGGTGTTTCATACCATAGGAGGGCATTTGGTAAGATAGGGAAAAGAAGGGAGAAGCTAAACCCTTCACGTATAAATATTTATAATGGTGTTTGGTATTTATCGAATATGTCATTTTAGAGAAAGATAAGATGGTTCTGTGGTGGTGGCAAGACTGCAACTATATGGATTCAAACATGATTAGTAATAAACTCAAAGAACAGCAGATGCTCTGCAAAAGCTTGTTCCTTATCTGATCAGATTGGCAAGGGCCTTAGAGAGACGAGAGAGAAGCAGTTTGACTCTTGGACAGTTTTGTTTCTCATTCTGTAAGTGGTGCAGCGTTCAGATTTTGAGAAATAGCTGTTTCTTTCTGTGGCTCCACAGAAAAGGAAACAAATAATAGAAGTGACATCAGCCATTTCTGCATTTGGAAAGACACAGTTCTGTTTATAGCACGTGGGAGTAACAAAGTAGGTATGGAAATATATGGGAGATGACCGGAAAACACAGCCTGCTTTTCAATATGTAGAGGAAAAACTTGATGTAGACTTGTTTAATAGAAAATAGAAAGAAAGGAATATAATTAACATTTGTTGTGATTTTGTGGAAGAATTGGTTGGACAGTATCACTCTGAGATTAAACAATCAGTTGGCTCTACCACCCCAAATTACATGCATCTACAAATGCGTTTGACTTTAACATTTGGCATTGTGATTTTAAAATGAGCACTGTACAGCACATCAATACACGTTGAAAGGATTCAGATTTGGTTAACAGTTGGAGTAACTGGCTGGTAGACCCAAATGCTTTTTTTTTTTTCTACTCCATGTTTTGGAAATCACTCTTTCAGAAGTCACTGGAGGTTAAGAGTTACAGATGACACAAAAATAAATGTGAGGAGAAGGCACTCCCAAGAAAGTCTGAATGGCATGAAATAGAGGTACGTTCAAACAAGATTAATTTTACAGTTTAATTTTGCAGGGATATAGGACTAAGGAGTGTCCCATTTCACTCTCGCATCGAGTGCTGTGGTCTGGGATGTGTCATCGTAGTAGAGGATGTGAGAGTGAAATGTATGAGATACTGTAAGTTCCTTGTCTGATTCTGTGTCAAAAAGGCTCTGAAAATGGGAGCAGTAAAATGCTTTGTCTGTGTACAGCTTTGTTGGAACTAATAAACTTTTTAACACTACATTTGCTTTAGATGTCTGTCTTTGAAGAGACATACTGGAAAAAAAACGTGCAGAGAAAATGAGATTTAAAGAACTGAAATAAAAAGAATTGGAGGTGACATGATAAGTGATTTTAAAACTCCATAAGGAGAAAGTACTAGCTGCGAAAGCACTCTTTAATTTGGTGAAGAAAAGTAGAGGAAAGCATAAAGCTGAAAGTCAGACATTCACCTTGGAAATAAGGCAAATATTATAACAGCGTGATTAGCCAGTGGAACAAACTATCAGAGAAGGTGGTGATTTTCCGTCCCTTGAAGGCTTTCAAATCAAGAATATTCATTTTCTGGAATTTAGGCTTAAGCCAAATACAAGTTTACCTTAATGGAGTTGGGGAACTGTGAGTTTGTGCAACTCTTTGTGCCTCTGGCATGGATTTCATCCATACTTCAGGTACTGTTAGCATTGAAAGATCTCCAAGGCCAAGCTTATGAGGCATTTATGTGTCCAGAGTGGTGTATGCCCTGGGACGAAGAGGTTTGCAGAACTCTGATTATGGGTAAGCAGATTATCCTCCTTAGGCTCAATGCAGGATAACTAAGGAAAAAATTAATGGCCTTGGGTACAGGAAGTGAGTACAGATTATCCTAAACTTTACTGTGAATCTGTTAACTAGTTACATTTCCAGTTTCCTTAACTAATCTGTGCCATAGACTTAAGTGGAAATTAATCCGGCTGCTGGCTGCATTAGCTTCCACCTACATAATTATGGTCATAGAGGACAGATGTGCCATACAACCATCAACTGGCTTACATGGTAATTTTTTCCACATTTTAAAATTACAAGTGCCTGCTAACATAGCCCTTCACCGTAAGTGCCAGACAACATCAGCGTTGCCATCTCTGTCTCAGCTCTTTGGTTGGATTTTAAAGCCTCTAAAATGTTACTGTCTTGTGTCCTGTTGGGTAGTTCTCCTGACTGGTAAGGATTTGCTAGGAGTTCTGTGGGGCTGGAAGTAGAGGAGCAGTTGTCTCAGTGGTTTGCATATAAGACTATACTATAGAGGGGAAAAAAAGTAAAACTGTGTGGAAATTTTGAAACAAGTTGGCAAAATGAGTCTTAGCAATTATAAAATAATTTACTAGTAGTTCTTATTTATGCTGTTATTAACTGAATAATAATGATCCTGATTTTGCTGGATTAGAATGCATCCTAATGTTGTTTAAATTACCTATTTTGAGGAGGGCAGCTTCAGGCACGTTTCAAGACAGTTTTTTCTTTAGAACAAAAATAAATGTAGAAGTGTCTTGAATTTTACACTTATTAAAATAGTTCTCCTTTTAACATAAAACAACCACTTTTATTTTTTTGACTTTGTAACAAGTCACTTCATAGGGAATGGAGCAAAAATAAATACATCTGTTCCACATTTAGTTTCAGTCTACTTTTTCAACAGAAATCATGCATCAACATTAATCTTGTAACAGTAATAAACAGTCAAACATGAAGACAGACTGCTAGACAACTCAGTAGATGGGATACATAAAATACCTTTTCTTCAGCATCTTGCAATTCCTTCTGTTATTTCTTACTTCCAGCAGAACTTGCATCACTTCCAAAGCATGTTGTGTTCTTTCTTTAGGCAAGAATATTGAGTCATGAAATGGTTTGTCACAATCCTTGTCTTCATCAGAAATAATTTCAAGATGTCTTTTGTGCTTCAGCTTCTGTAAACCTAAGATAACTATGTCTTATATACCGCTGATGTTTACTCCTTAGTGTTAATATTTGATATAAGATGGAATTGTTATTATTACTGTTCAGTTCTTTGATGACCGAAAATGTCAAGTGGTAGTTTATATGTGAAGTACAGTAACATCTTTCATTCTCTGCAGAAGAAAATGATTTTGGAATGGGATCTGTATTTTATGCTTAAGCTAAAGTATTTTATTTCCTGAGAACATCCTTTTGAAATGGCTCTGTTGTTGCTTGGAAATGGTATTTTGCAAAAATTTGTTTTGACAATGACACTTTTATTTTAGAAAACTATTAAAAGTTGCCAGTCATGAGGAATCAATTCAGTATTCGAAAGAGTAATGCTAGATTTTGGATTGTAATTGTTTCTTGTAAAGTGAATTAAAATAATATACTAACTGTAAGATTTGGTAGGTATTGTGACATAGCCTTTTAGAAATCTGAGTCGCCATGCTTTGTGTTAGTACTTAGATTCCTGAACTTGTGTTTATCGGTGTGTTATTTCCCTTGTCTGGTGTTCAGTGCCAGCTGAACGTGAGTTAGCAGTGTGCCCAGGTGGCCAGGAAGGCCAACACTATTCTTGTATCAGAAGTAGTGTGGCTGGTAGGACTAGGGAAGTGATCATTCCACTGTACTTGGCACTGGTGAAGCCACACTTACTTAGAGTACTGTATTCAGTTTTAAGCCCCTCACTACAAGAAGGACATTAAGGTCCTGGAGCATGTCCAGAGAAGGACGACAAAGCTGTTGAAGGGTCTGGAGCACAAGTCTTAAAATGAGTGGCTGAGGGAACTGAGATTGCTTAGTCTGGAGAAGAGGAGGTTCAGAGGAGACCTTGACACTCTCCACAACTACCTGAAAGGAAGTTGCAGCAAGGTGGGGGTCGCTTTCTTCTCCCTGGTAATTAGCAATAGGATGAGAAGCACTGGTTTCAAGTTCAGGTTGGACATCAGGCAGCATTTCTTTTCCAGAAGAGTGATACAGTATTGGAACAGGCTGCCCAGGGAGATGGTGGAGTCACCGTCTCTGGAGGTTTTCAAGAAACATGTAGGTGTGACATTTAAGGACGTGGTTAGTGGGCACAGTGATGATGTGTTGTAAGTTGGACTTGATGATCTTGAAGGTCTTGTCCAATCTTAATGATTATATGATGACACTGTCCTGCTAATAATAATAGTTTTACCTAATAGTTTTACTCTGTAAATAGTGAGCAGCCCAAGAGCCCCTGGGGATTTAATCCTCTTAATGAGACTGCATGTGACCTCCCCAGTTCCTTCTAAATATTTGTGAAGCTTGAGTGACTATGTCTCAGAGTGAAATATGTGGAATAATTATTGAAAGTAACGTGTTGGAATATTCCTCTCTTGAGAAAAGCATTGAAGAAACCTCTGCTGTGGAATGCAGTGAATATGCAAGGAGTCTGTTCCATGATAGTCTACTAAGCAACACAAGACAAGGAAACATTAGCTTGTTAGCAGCACCAGGGAGCTCGGTATGCTCTATCTCTTAAGAGATAGAGCACAGAGGATGGAGTGAAGTGTAAAACTCCATAGCCAGGCTGTGTGTTAGAATTGCAGAGGGGGGAACTTGGTGGTACTCCGGAAGTGGTCAACTGTATAGTAGCCATTCCGAGTTAGCAGCTTTTCAATCTTCTTTTGCACCAATTGCAACAAAGCTACGTATGATTAGAGTCACTCAAGTTCCACCTGAAAGAAGGAAAATAGTATAAAAGTGGCCTTAGAGAGAAAGTGTTTGGGGAAGATATCATTGCAGACAAAGTGGGAGAATACCACTGGCTTCTGGGACCTGTTGACTGGCTGAGCTTCTCTTCCTCCCATAGGAACGTCTAATGGGTGAGATTTACATACTCAGTTATGCAAAGCTTCCTTCAGAAAACTTAAAAATCTCTATAGAGAGTTATTCTATAATGTAATGCATTTGCAGTCAGCTGTATTATTCACGTTAATGATACTCACACGTGCTCTGCGAACAGTGTATTTATCACTGACAGTTTAAAAGCATCTCTCATCTATTGCTCCAATAAAGAGCACAATTCATGAAGCTAGTCATAAGAGTTCTCAGTGGATATAGGCAAATTCCTTAAGGTTGGGAGTCCATTCAAACACAACTGGACCCATAGCACCAAATTGAGTATTAACCCTTCAGTGCAAAAAACAGTCTTAAATCCTCACCTATAGTTGTGTAAGTTATTTCTTTAATTGTATCACAATTAAAGGTATATAAATCAGTTTCTCTGAATTAAAAACAATAAGATATTTTGTTATTAATACGTGTTTGGGAAATGAAGCGGGGAAAACTTAAAATGGATTTTGTTAAAATTGATTCTGTTACGTAGATATTGGCTGCCTCAAGATGATGGGTATGAGGTTACTCCTTAACTCTGAATAACCGAAATAATAGAATGCTTTTATTTAATTTAACTTTGTTGTTGTATAACAGGTGATTTTTCCATAGAAATTTATAAAACAGTGAATTCATACGTTAGTTTGAATTAATAATTAAAATGTTCTTACTGTTTTTCTTTCTAGAATATTTTCTTTCTTGGACATAGTTACTTTGTGTCGATGTGCACAAGTTTCCAAGGTATGTACTTCTGTTGTTGTTCTTTGGGAAGCTCTTAATTACTTGCAAATTATGGGCTTTAGGATGGTCGTCTTCCTGTTAAAAAATAAAAATAAAAAATCAAGTATTTCTCTCAGCATCTTTTATTAAAACAAAAAAACTGTTGGTCCAGTTTTGTGTTCAGATATGTGAAATTAGTTGCTATGTACTGGACTTCTTTTTAAAGGCTATGGAAAAGATATCCAGTAGTGTGTGCTCTATATCTGGAGAAGGGATTAAATCCATTTTGGCATAGTGGCATTTGCTTTTTATAAAACACGTGGCTGTATAACACTATTTTTCAGACACGTTTTGCTTAAAATTCCATGTAGCTCAGTTAATGTGCACCATGTGTCTAAGTACATCCATCATTTGCTTGCCAAGTACAAAAGGTGTTAAATAAATGGACTACCAGTAGAGAAGAAAGGCACACAGAAGGTAATAGAGAAAGCATGCTAAGTTAGCTTTTATGTTTAGCTAATCTTACTTTTATTTTGAATTAACATGAAAAACATTCTGCTCCTACGTGAAATGTATACGGTGAAGTGTATTCTTATACAGCATGAATGAACTTTTAAAATCATTCTTTTCTTCATTCTTCCAATGCAGATGATTAAGTCTTTCTTTCTTTCTTTTATTTGTTTTAGTTTATAATTGTATAACTAGTAAATTCCCAGACCCATATTATTCTAGCCTGCAGCTTCAGTAAGTTCTGAGCTAACTAACATTAGGTTTTGTAAGAACTTTCAGTCAAAGCTTAGAACACATCTGAAGAAAAACAAGGCGAATTAATAAATCCTTGTTTCGTTTTGTTTTCTCTCAGAACTATGTCAGTTGGATGCAATATTCTTTATTCCTGTTTTTCTGAGTATGTTTTTGTTTCTCTGCCTTTTTACTTTGTTTTGCTTTGAAGGGCTGCTTCAACAGTGAAGAACAAATTATCAAATGTGTACGTAACTCAGCACATGGAAAGGCCTGATCCCAACAGTGGAAAGTCAGCAATGTTCTGAAAGGCTTGTCTTCCTCTCAGAGTAGTAACTTGTGAGGTTGAGGAACTATGGTTTTCTTGAAAGGAGTCTCATGTGCATTTGCTTTTCTCTCCATATATATCTAGTTAAATCATGCTATGTATGTGTTTTGCATTTCATTTCTTGCTGTTACACATTTTATGGTATAAGACTCTGAAATGTAATCCATTTAGGAAATTTGAGGTTAATTTAAACAAATGTTCTGGTTTTAGCTAGTTAATTTTTTATTACTAATATCTGCTATTACATTTGTTTTTTAAAAAGCGCTACCCAAATGTGTATTTTTTTGTATTTGAGAGTTTGTTGTATTGGAATTGCTGAGAGGAAAACAAAGGGAGTAGGCAGTGGAGGTGTATAACTCTTATTTGTTTTCTGTAGGCGTGGAATGTTTTAGCTCTGGATGGAAGCAATTGGCAAAGAATAGACCTTTTTAACTTTCAGACGGATATAGAGGTTAGTGTCCTTGTTTATTTCTTTCGTCTGGTGATGCTTTAGAGCATAGCCCATTTTAAGTACCTCATAGACTCTCTTTGAGTTCGCATTTTAAAGGCTAAAGCTCAGAATACTAAAGCAGTGAAGGAGCAAATGAACAACTCTGTATTTGACTTTTTTACATTATTTGATTATTTGAGTTTTTGAGTTTTTGAGTTTTGCTTGGAAGCAGTGTATCAGATAATTTGCATATGATGTATATATGCAGAGTTCTACAAATTCAAAACTGATCATTTCCAGAAAACAAAGGTATGAGCAGTGTCTCTGGACTGAATGAGATGCTCACACTCATTACCTTGTGAGAAGATTCTGTTGCTTGTCTCTGGTCTCTTTGAGAGTGCCATCTAGTGCTGGAAGCTCTCCGAGTGCTTGTCTTTGGACATAAGCTGAAGCAACAAAATGGTAAAAATCTTTCCTTACTGCTGTCTTGGCCTGGATTTGCTTTGCTGTACCTTAGTACCATTTTATCAACGTTTCTTTCCTATGGCTTGAGTGAAATGAAATGACTGAAATGCGGGTTCATGTGGATTAAAATGCTTTTCAGCATGTAATGAAACAATTAGGGCAGTGTTATGTTCCATAAGAAGAAAACACATTTGTATGAACGTTATCATAGATGTGCATAAGAAAATAAATTATGACATTGGAAAATGAAGACCAAAACCCATGGGAAATACAGTTCCTTAATATAATCTAAACTCGTTCATTATTTGCATTTGGTAATGCAAATTAAGTTTAGAATACAATAATGAATTTGCTACTGAATTTTTGTGTTAAAGTTTTAATTGCATAAGAAAAATCCAGATGGGAGTCATTTGGTATATTTTGCAAACCCTATTTCAAAGAATTCCTGAAGCTTTACAGTAATAAAGAGTAAAATTTCTCACTGTTCTCTTAAAATTTTATTGCCAACTCTTCTGCTATAAAGATATTAAATATGAGGATCTGGCAGAGGTAGGAGAAAGATTTTTGGAATCTGTGTCTAAGATGTTTTGGGGCTCTAATGTCATCTTTTTCACTTGCATTTTAAAAACATACAAACTTGTGTTTCTCATTTGCTAAAAAATAAAAAGTGAAGCCCACCAGACTGGTGGCCTTTCTCTTGGCCAGCTTTTTTCTGAAGCCTTTTTGCTATGTTTATGCTGAGTTTGTCTTCATTGTACCTAATGGCGTTGTCCTTTCAGATGTATTTCTGGCCTGGAATTAAGGAGAGTGAATGAAATTAAGTTATGATCCTATTTTTCTGTAAGGACCCATTGTGGTTTTGAGAAATTTGATTAGCTCAGTATATTGTATTTAAGTACATTTGTAATATAAATACTTAAGATTTATTCATAACTTAAACCAATTACTACTGCATGAATTAGTTTTGAATGAGGCATGCATTCACTTTCAATATTAAAGACCTCTGTTTTAGAATCATAGAATCACAAGGTTAGAAAGGACCTACAAGATCATCTAGTCCAGCTGTCCTCCTACCACCATTACTGCCACAGGCTACTAAACCATATCTTGTAGTGTGTCTTGTTTTGCATTAAGCTGTTTTAGTAATGTGGTTTTTTTGGCAGTGGACTTAAGGACGGGTAAGAGCTACTAACTGCATATGGCAACTTTTTGCTCCATTAGTTGTTATACTGTTTGGTGATGTTTCACATAACATCAAGCAGTACTTGATCTGAAACTGTCAGATAATGGAAAATGGTGTTTTGTGGTGTATTTTTCCCTTTTTGAGACTTTGGATGATGTAGAACAAACCAAGAAAAATATATTTCTGTACTATAAAGGAATTTTTTTTTCTACTGCAAAGTTGTGTGAAAATCTTCTTAAAGTTAAGTGCACTTTAGGATTTGTTGGTCTGTGGTACCAAATACAAGCTGAAGTAGTTTGAAGAACTAGTTTTTGAGTGACACTATATTATTCAAATACCTGAACACATTTTAATATACTTGCCCTTTTTAATACACTCTTTTGGTGGGTTTTTAACATGCTTCAAGTAATAAATGGATGTGAGAAAACATACGTCATTATTTGTTTCTATTTGCTTTGAATAATTAGATTTTGGATTCCCTCCTTCCCCCCATGTAGATTGAGCCTTCATTATATGTAATTCACTGAGAAGACTTTATCCTTACAGTAAAGGTACTTGGCCTCTACTGGGAAATAGTTCTGAGCGATTGGAGAACTCTAAAAAATATGTAATTTCATGAAGATCTTTGGTTTGTTTGTTTTGATGTAAATGTGTTTGAGAGAGGAGGTGACCAGTTACCTACAGATTTAACAAACAAGCGCTGATAAAAATGTTTTCACCGAGAGTTCAGTATTGCAGGAGAATAACAAAATACAAGAAATATTTTACTGATCCTGTGAAAATGCTGCCATTGCATATAGAGAGGAAATTAAAAAAAAGAAATCAACTGGTCTATAATTTTGTAAATTTTCCATATGTAAAATAAAAGAGAAGAAGGTAGAAGGTTCTGTTGGGTATGCAGTGGACCTGTTCGTTAGATGATCAGTGTTGATTTATTTTTACTTTTATCTCTCTAAAATTAGACACCGTATGATGTCTAGTCAGTTGTTGCATGTTTTTTGGTCTGTCATCTTATTCTTACTGTCAAAAAAATTAAAAGAAGGGTGCGTATTATGTACCACAATTTAAATAACATATTTTCAATAATGCTACACTTTGAGCTTGGAATATTAGAAGTACTGTACCATTCTGCTTCCTCCTCTTATGTAGGAGGATGCTTTCAAGATGTAAATAAATAGAATTTTATAGCAAATGGGAGGTCAAGTAGGAAGTTTTGTTTGTAAACTGTGCTACACAATGTGAGAAGTATCATTTCTAAACGGTAGGAACGGACATGCAAATAAATACAACTTTGAAAGTTAGCAGCTAGGCTCTGGCAAATCTTCTGGATGCGATTGAAGTACTCTGGAGTACTGTGTCCAGGTCTGGGGCCTCCAGTACAGGACAGATGTGGAGCTGTTGAAGAGGGTCCAGAGGAGGGCCATAAACATGAGCAGAGGGCTGGAGCACATTCCTTTTGGGGACAGGCTTAGGGAAGTGGGCTTGTTCAGCCTGGAAAAGAGAAGGCTGTGGGGAGATCTCACTGCAGCCTTCCAGTATTTAAAAGGGGATTATAAACAGGAGAGGAATCAACTTTTTATGAGGGTAGACAGTGGTAGGACAAGGGGGAATTGTTTTAAGCTCTAGGAGGGAAGGTTTACATTGTATGTCAGAGGGAAGTTCTTTACTGTGAGACTGGTGAGGTGCTGGAACAGGCTGCCCAGAGAGGTTGTGGACGCCCCGTCCCTGGAGGTGTTTAAGGCCAGATTGGATGGGATACTGGGCAACCTGGTCTAGTACCAAATCTGGAGGTTGATGCCCTTGCCTGTGGCAGGAGGATTGAAACTTGATGATCCTTGAGATCCCTTCCAACCCAAGCTATTCTGTAAAACAAGACTTACAAGAGGCTGTAGTTCAGTGTAGCGTCACGCTATCCTAAGCACATATTTGTGGATAATGTAACCTTGTGTGCTGGAGTAACAACCGGTCATTGAGGAACAAGATGCCTCCTGTTCTGCTTCTGGGCAGTTCTGCAGATTTCTTGCAAAATTGACAGTGATCTTAATGGGTAGGGTATTGCTGAGGCAAAAAATTGAGCTACGTATGGTAGACTCAAAAAGAGAACTAAAGATTGAAGTGAACAGCACTTTTCTCATCAGATAACTCTTTTTCCTAAAGTAGAAAAGGAATTTCAAAGGGATACGTTTCTGTCGGGATTTTTACTTTGCTAAGAATGTTATGTCAGAGTAAAACTCAACAAAATCTTCCTTTTATTTGGTTTAAGGGTCGTGTTGTGGAAAATATATCGAAAAGGTGCGGTGGGTTCCTGAGACAACTTAGTCTGAGAGGATGTCACGTTGTTGGAGACTCCTCTTTAAAGTAAGTAATGTCCTAGGCTAAGACATTGCTTTTGTTCCAAATATTAGGAAATAAGTAATTATTGGTAGATCTGTTTGGATTTTATGTACCCTCTGATGGTCAAAATGGGACACTTAAGTAAGTAAGTACTAAGTACCTTAGCAGCGACTAAATGAGCCATCAGTTTGAGAACAAAATATAGCTACCTTTTTTTTTCCCTTAGAAATGAATTTTAAAAGGTGTATTTTTCTTTTCTCTCAATTTTCGAGCATTTTAAATGTTTTCAGGTTTGTACTTTGGCAACCTACTGACATAATTTTATCAGGATCAGTAGCCAGATCATAACTTATCTTTTTTAGACATGAGAGTGGCCCTAGCAGTGGGAGAAAAGCTAAAGACTGGTGCCTGCCAAGTTGGGAAGGGTATGGGATTCTCTTCTTTCTGTAATGGAAGAACAAACAGGCAACAGAAGCATCTCAGGGAAGCTGGCACTTCTTTATGCAGTATATAAATTGAACTGTGCAGCTTGTTCTCACAAGAAACTTTGAATCCCTGTAAGCTTTTTCTATATGCAGACTGATTATCCAGATTCCTCTGTGGATGTTTCTTTGTTTATTTAACCCACAGATCTTACCTCCAGCTGAAGGGCCCCTATTTGACAAGTCCTTGAGGACTCAGTATACTGGGAGACAAGCTCAGGATACAACTTCTTGGCAACTGTTACTCTTTCCTCACTTTCGCAGCAGACTGGGCTAGGTGATGTTCAGTTTGACCTAGTGTGGCTGCTTTTTTGTGCAAGATAAAAGCATAAAGATTTGGGTTAAACAGTGGCATTTTTTTAGTGCCTCGTGACCTCTTTCTAAAATTTATGAGTGAGTCCAATTCATTGAATTTGCTTCCAGAGCAAATTCGTGAGTATTTCTTGTGCATAATCTGAGTCAGTGTTTTTCCCTGTAGAGTTTTTAAGGGTTTTTTCTTTCTTAAAAACAAAACAAAACAAAAACAGAAAACCAGCCAATGACAAAACCATGTAAAGTATTGGTGAAGTAATTGAGATAATTGGAACCCTGATTAGCTTTGGGCCAGAAATTTGGTTCTAAAAAAAAAAAAAAAGTAGAAATGTTATGTTAACCCATTCTGAACAACCTTTTTTCTGTTTTCTGTCTTCCTAGATTTGTCTTACACATTGCTAAAGATCTATAATCTGATCCAGTATTAAAATTGTAGGGGTGTTATCAGATCTGTGGAATTAATTCTTCACATCCATTTTGCTAATAGGAGAAAAGGATACTCCTGACAGAGTTATGGTTCTCTGAATCCAGCTGCTAGTTAAATAATAGATTGCTTTAGTAACCCAGGCAGGCGTCCTGACTTCAGACCAAAGGTTTCCTCAGAGGTTTCCTTGCATGCCAGGCCCAGGAGTCCTTGCAGGCCCTAACTGCTCCGAGGGGTGTTGCCACCTTCAAACAGTCTTGTCTCCTCAGAGGAAAGTGTGGGTTACCATTTCCTTTCCAGATGACTGGCAACTGCTCTTAAAAAAAAGAAATAGCCCCAACCACAGTTAACTTTCTGCAGCATCCCTGCAAGTTTCCAGAGCATACATGTAGATGGCCCCTGTGTCCTCAGTAGGGAAGGTCTGGAAATAGAGGAGATGGGGAAGGCATGTTTGGAGAGGGGCTCGAACTGAGGGGGTAGATAGGAAAGAAATAAGAAAGGTATAAGGGGGAAGGATGACAGTAAGCAAGAAATTCTGCTCTTCATCCACCTTCCCCCTTAACTTTAATACTCAATTTAGGCTTATGAGTACTAATCAGAACACTAAGGCTAGGGGACTGTGGTGAATAGAACCAGTAAATACAAGTTGATTCAGGTACTAGTGGTGTCTGAGAAGGGGACTGGAGTTGTGATGTTTTTGAATGGCAGTGTATTTAGTAAAGAGGTATTTAGAGTAAGTGTGTGTAGCAGTTGAGCATGTAGCCCGTGTGCGTCGATGGGTCGGTGGGGCTAGTTGTGCCAACAGGAAATAGGGCAGGGTTAGCAGAGACAGCTGCTGGGCTGTTGGCACTATACACAAGTGCATCTGTAATAACTGGTGCAGGTGGCTGTGTCTGAGGCATTTCAGGAAGAACGGTGATGCACCTCTGAAATACAAGCAGGTGGTATTGAAATTAACCACTGAATGATAAGTGCATGAGCTTTAAGAGTTTCAAAACATTAAGATGAAGCTTATCAGGACCCTTTCAGTATTTCTGGGAGTGATACGAATTATCCATTTTTTCCTTCTTCTGCATCCATATTTCATTTAAAAACAGGCAGAAATCAAAGTAGGTTTTGACTGTGCAGGTGCTGAGTGTTTATGGCATCTGTGTGCAGACACATCCCTGCTTGACTCTTACAGGCTGTTCATGCAAGTTATTACAGAGCATAGTGTCTTTTCAAGTGATTTGAAGAATGTCTAGATTGCAAATTTCACTCCAGTATGTGAATTTTGGAATAGCTGTTTTAAGAATTCAAGTAGAAACAATCACCAGTGTAATTGCTGCTGATTTTGTTGTTTTTTTTTCCATTGTTTTCAATCCACACAGGAGAGCCAGGAAGTTGTTACCAGCTGAGCGTGTAGTCGGATCTGTTAACCACGGCAGGCCTCCAGACAAAAATGTTTTTGTGTGTTTCCTCCACCCCTGCCAATAAAATCCATGCAGTTGGAGGAAACGGGGGCATAAAAACAGTGTTCTGAAATGCAGTGCAGCTGTAAACATTACTCTGAAGAGATGAAAAGAAAGTTGATGCTTTTTTTTTCTGGGTAATTAGTATAATGATATATACAGGCTTTCAGTGGTGTAATAGCTGTAATCATCTTTAGCGTGCATACCCAGTGGTGCACACAGATGCATTTTAATTTTTAAAATAATAAATAACTAATTTAAAGCCCACAGGGCTTTCCCTTAGTAGTCCTAGTAGATTAGGTCCCAGTTCTGTGTTGCACAGGGCATGTTCTTTTTGTTTGATGTGGGAGTGAGCTCCTTAATGGTGCCTACAGAAGCTTCAGTAATGAAATGTGTAACAACCTTCCCAGCACCTTAACTACGGTTAGTAAGTATCTGATGTGCCATTTCAACCTTTGTATTCATTCCCTTAATGATTTTAGTTAAGGCATTTGAAGCAAATCAGTTCTGTTTAATGGCAGAAATAAACACCTTTCTCAAGTGGTATTTGAGGGAGGAACACCGCTTAGTTTCGGGAGTTACCCAAGACAGAGCCTTGCAGTAGCAAAATAAAAAGGCAATCACTGGAACAGATGTTTTACTCTGTGGCTTGAAGATGAAGTTTTTTGACTGAGATGAGAAGGAGTTGTGGGACAGAGCGCACTCTAGTGACTGAATCATAACTTCTGGCATTGTAGTAATTCTCCAGCTTTTTGTTGCTGTTTTAGGACCTTTGCACAGAACTGCAGAAACATCGAACACTTAAATTTGAACGGGTGCACAAAAATCACTGACAGGTAAGTCGAAGGTTTTTTCTGTTTGATGGTGAAATTTGGAAAAAGAAGTAGCTGAAGGTATTTTTAGTGTGTCTGCTGTTTTGCAGCACGTGTTACAGTCTTAGCAGATTCTGTTCCAAGCTGAAACATCTGGATCTGACATCTTGTGTAGCCATCACAAACAGCTCTTTGAAAGGTTTAAGGTAAGAAGATGTAGTGTTTTGTGTTAAAGAAAAGAATTTAAAGAACTCTTCAATATATAATAAAGTTTTAAGACAAAACCACAGTGTTGAACCTTAATACTGTGCATCAGCACTGGCTGTATCTTATATCTAGCACTTCTTGGGTGTAGACAATGATGTTTGTGTGTGGTCTTTTCTCTTGACTTTTCTGTGGAGGCCTGGCACGGTCCACTGGCTATCATTAATTTCTAACAGTGTGTTTAATTTGGGTTTCCCACTGTTATGACTATTTGAAGGCTGGATTTAACTTTATGTATTTTTCTAATTCTCCCAGTGAGGGTTGCAGAAATCTGGAACATTTGAATCTTTCCTGGTGTGATCAGATTACGAAGGATGGTATTGAAGCACTGGTGAAAGGGTGTAGTGGACTAAAAGCTCTATTTCTTAGAGGTTGCACACAGGTACATAACTGCTTGGGTGATCCTTTAGGAATATAATTTTTCTTTTGGCTTTTTGAAATCTCCATGAATTTAAAAAGTATATTGTTTTTGTTGTAGTCTTTTGTTCGATATTACAAGATACATACATTCCTTCAGTTTGCTTATCATTTCTTGTTTCTTTTCCTTTGTCCAATTTAATTGCTGATACAGTTAGAAGATGAAGCATTGAAACACATTCAAAATCACTGTCATGAGCTTGCAATCCTGAATTTGCAGTCCTGCACAGTAAGTATTTGGTACTTCAAAAGATACATTCTCTAGGAATCTTAGACCATTTCCAAATGCTAATGAATGACACACTTAAATAATTCAGATAGTACATGTCTGCAGTTTAGATAATTTTGTGTATAATAGCTGTCTTGTGGAATGTGCTGGCAGTTCCACAGCTAAGTGTGGATTTACAGTGGGTTTTTTCATCATTCTGTCTTTCGACTGTAGCAAGCTCCAGAGTAAGAATTAACTGCATTCATTCAACTCTTGTGAATTGTGTATGTACTAAAACACGCAGTGTCACAGGTGTAGTTCTTGTTCTCCCATCTGTTAAGGTCAAACATTTTGATCTGTTCATAATGTTAAGATTTCTAATTGAGCAGAAGCCATATTGTGGGCTACATAATGGAGAGTAAAAATCTATTGGCATCATACTGAGAATGATTCAGAACCATCTAAATAGCAGAAGGGCATGCTTTTTTCAACAGCAATGGAAGAAGACCTTCATTTCTAATGAAATAACTGGGAATTATTCATGTTTATTAAATTGTACTTAGAAAACATACAGTTTAGGTTTGCTGTATTACATCTGCTTTTTTATTTCTGATTTAACTTTTTAGGAGTGAGATAGGTCTTGTAGGCTTGAAATGTAGTTAAATCACTGCTCATCTATAAATAATCTTTAGAAAAGTTTGAAATAAATTTGTGTTAGGGTTTTTGTCATGCACCTTCAAATAATTAAAATGTTAGATTTTTTCCTTTTGGAAAGTTGCTTACAGTTTTATTGCTGGAACATGCCATAAAATCTGTTTCCTCCATTGATTCTTCATAGGACTATTTTTTGTTCAGTATATTTGTTGTCACATAGATGACAATCAT
>JAOWBP010002978.1:38555863-38566324 GCA_028571105.1 Tragopan temminckii
GAGGATTGCACTTGATCCTGTTCTGTGACTATTAGAATCTTCTGATAAGCTGGATCCAGAGTCTGCCCAGTGCTTTTTAATTGCCAATCAGTGTGAAAAATAGGCATGTGCCTTTGCTATTAAGAGCTTTTGAGTTGCACACAACAGGCCTCTATCTCAAATACACTTGCTTTCCCCTGTATTAATGTTCTGCTTTACCATTTCCAACTTTTTCAGGATTTTGGAAGCTGCAAGATGTTCACAGCTCACAGATGCTGGTTTTACCCTTTTAGCACGGGTAAGGATCATTTCAGAAAGTTAGAGCTCACCATGTTTTCTTTGCTGCTGAGCAGCTGTGAGTTGATGTTGTCCTGCTGGGAAGGAATATGAGAAAGAAAAATCAATTAAAGAGTCCATTGGAGGGGAGGGGACAGGATTAAGGTTTATTTTATTTCTGCACTGCACTTAGAGCTGCAACTAAATCCATTTTTTAATAGATTCTTCTTGGTTTTTTTTTTTGTTTGTTTGTTTGGTTTAGTATGTTTAAATTGAATTTATTCTGCTTAGCATAAGTCTAACATTGTTACACATTCCAGCCAAATTTCCCATATAAAGATGCCAAATACCCTTGTCATAGTTGCATCCAAAAATATCATCATATAATAGGTTATTCTGAGCACCCCTTGAAGCTTCAAAATGCTTTCAGCCATATGCTACAAAGTATGAGCACTTGTGCCATGATTTGTACTGTGGAGAGGTAAGAATATTGGCTGTACCAAATGCCTGAAGTTACACTTGTATGCTTGCTGGTTTAGGAAACCTGAACACAAACATATACTGTATAAAGAGGATGAATTTACACTACTAGCATTTAGGGTGAATGAAAGTCTTTCCAGCCACAGTGGTTAAACGGAGTGGTTTTCTAATCATTCACCACTGCAGCCTGGGGCTTTCAGTAGTCACTTCAAGCCTGCCTCTGAGAGCTGCAATTAAATGGTACCCTCCTGTGCCTGCTGGTAACAAGGGCTGGGGCTTGGTCTGAGCAGCGTGGCACTGCGTGTTCTGCTGTGAGGTCACAAGATGACATCATTTTCTTGAAATTAGTCATGATCAGATATCAAAAGCACTTAGAATCATAGAATTGCTCAGGTTGGAAAAGACCTTAAAGATCATCAAGTCCAACCACAACCTAACCATACTACCCTAACTCTAACAACCCTCTGCTAAATCATGTCCTGAGCACCACATCCAAATGTTTTTTAAACACATTCAGGGATGGTGACTCAACCACCTCCCTGGGGAGCCTATTCCAGTGCTTAACAACCCTTTCTGTAAAGAAGTTTTTCCTGATGTCCAACCTAAACCTCCGCTGGCACAACTTAAGGCCATTTCCCCTCGTCCTGTCACCTTCATCAGTGAGAAGAGACCAGGGTCACTAAGAATATTGGGAAAATTGCTTGAATTATCACTTCAGAAAAAAGAAGTAATCAACGTGAAGTGCAGCTTTCTCCCAGCCTTACAGTAGACTCTGTTGTAGTATTTTCAGCTAGCAAAACAAATTGTTCTTAAGGTTTCATTCTAAAACTTTAGTGGTAAAGAAAGGTGTTTCAGAGGTGGTGATGTCTTTCGGATTAGTTTGATTCAGGTTGATGTATGCAGAAGTTGAATTCATCTGTGTGCAGATGAGATAACTTGACTACAAAGGCTGTTAATGCCATTGGTATGAATCCCGCCAGGAGGGGAGTGCTGAAAGCAGGGGTGGCTGAGTGCTGATGACAAACAAATCTTGCAGGACAAGGAGGGAAAACATCACTGATTAAGAGAAAAGGCTGAAAATGTAAAGGTCTTGAGAGGGAGATGTTGTATTGCTTTTGGTTTTTTTATTTTTTTAACTTTTGTTCTTTGGTGGTGGTCAGATAATTGAAGGGATGTAGCTCACAGTTTCCTCTTGAAGGTTGTGCTTTCCCACGTAACTGGCCTCGTGTATGTTGTTTTATTTCATCTTAGCTGTTTTTGTTTGTTTCAGAATTGCCACGAGCTGGAGAAGATGGACTTGGAAGAATGTGTTTTGGTGAGATTTCATTTTAAAAGTACTGAGCATGCAGTGTGGGAATGTAGTGCCAATAACAGCACAGAATCACAGAATTGTAGGGGTTGGAAAAGGTTCTCTGGGGATCATTGAGTCCACCCCCTGCTGAAGCAGGTTTCCTACAGGAGGTTACACAGGGGAGCATCCAGGTGAGTTCTGCATGTCTCCCACATGGAGAAGGAAACTCCACGACCTCTGTGGTCAGCCTGTTCCAGAAACATCAGCACTTCGAATTAAATTTGCTGCAGTGGTTTGGGTTTGTTTTGACTGGAGAGGGAATTGGGGGGGGGTAAGTGCTGTGTTATTGAGAGTAAATAGAAGTAATTATGTGGAAATTCTGTACAAGGAAATAGGTTCTGAGTAACAGCTGATTGGGTGTTTGCCAGAGAACTGTATGGTGGAGGAAAAAAAACAGCTTTAATCTGTTAAAGGAAGGGATATCTTCCTTGATCGGTGCCCCCACATGCACACACCTCACCACTGTTGGCAGCTTACTGTTCGTTGCTTTTTTTTACTCCTAGATAACTGACAGCACCTTGATACAACTTTCTATACACTGTCCTAAACTACAAGCATTGGTAAGTGTAACGTTTTGTTTGTGAGCTTCAATACCTGATATACAACTCTTACAACATCCCTGTGACATAAAGAACAGATTGTCCACTCCTTAGCTACAAAAATTTCCTGGAGTAGTACAGTACTGTCAAAAAAAATAAATGGAAATTTCATAAGTACTTTATAGGAAACAAATTACTACCAAGTATTCAAATTCATTGTTTGATAAAAAAGATTATCAAGTGAGTGAGTAATAAGCAGAAAGCTTGTATTTTATGGTTAATGTCCTTCATCTGTGATTCCTCAATTGAAATAAAACTTTTCATGGACAATTTGCAGTACCTAGATCCTTTATAGTTATTCTTGTGCATTCAGTAATGGTTTCCTTGGGGTGCAGACACTTGAAGTTGTAGACTGAAGCAAGTCAAATACTGAATAAAAAAGAGCAAAAAAATCACTAAGTGAAGATAAATCCAAATCTTCTTCTGTAATCAGTTTTGCATGCACGCAGCTTTTCCCAAGGACTTAAATTGCAGAAGGTTTTTTTTTGACCTTTCCAAAGAGATCAGGGAGGACTGAGGTGCTGTCAGCAGGGCACTCTGCTTACAGTGTTGCAAAGAACTGTTTTGTAGGGAGTGGTTGGTTACATCTTACTGAACATCAGAACAATTTCAGGTGATGGGAGTTTGGCTGTCCTCTGGTCAAAGTACCCCATAATAATTAATTACTAGAATGCCCTTGGAGCAGGGGCTTCTCTATTCAGGGCCTCTTGTCCGTTAAGATCTTTTACATGCTACCTGGAATATACCTGTGAGAACATGTATCTTTATAATCTGCTCTTAGATGGGATTAAAGGAAGGCTTGCTGCTTCATTAAGTGGATTGTCTTATGATTGGCCTTTCCAGCTCAGTGTTACTAAGGCAGCAACGTGGGGAGAGGTGGCTTTTAAAAGAGAGCCTTATTCAGTATTTGTTGCTGATGCTTTTTATTTTTCCTTGCTCATTGTCCCACCTCATTTCTGTTCCGTTGTTCTTAACATTAAGCCAAAGCAGAGTTGTCAGGAGATGTGGGGTCACTTACATGCTCTGTGCTTCTGTGATGGATATGTTTTTGTGTTGTAGTCCCAGCTATCACCAGTACTTGCAGGAGATCTTTTGCACCAGCTCTGCCAGTGCTTTACCAGAGAGATCATCGAAATGAATAACATTCAAGTATTTTTCTTAACCTGCTGCTGTTTGCTAACACCAACTGAGCAGCTTCCTCTGTTTGTTAGCTCACAGATGGGGATGCGTGGCAGTGGTATAATGACACCTTTATAGGGGAGTCAGAGAATCTTACTTTTTCGTTGATGTGTGTATCCTGTGTGTAGCAAGGATGCGTACTCAAACCTGTGAATGAACAGGGTGACAATCACAGGGAAAGAAAGCAGATGGCAGATAACCTGGATGAAGTAATCCTGATACTTTAGATTTGAAATCTCATGTTATCAACGAGTCTGTAAACTTGTGTGGCTGTGGCTTAGCATACATCCAGGTGTACTTGCAGTTTAAACAAGTATTTTGAAGTTGAAGAAGTCAACTTTGAATTTGTTTCTTCGTGTTCAGAGGCTTAGACTGTGGAAATAAGGGCATGCACTGTTATATTGCAACCAACTGTTGCATCTTCACTAATGCTTTTTTAGTTACTGGACTTGAGAAGTAGTTTCCAGTGGATCAGTTTGAGGTTAGTGCATTCAGATTAGTATAGAGACTGACTGTGAAGCACTCATGGGTAGACCCAGAGAGGAAAAGACTGTTGAATTCTTTAGCTCTGTTTATCATACTGTTTCTTACTGGCACAGTGTATTCATGCCATATTTGATTTATACACAATCTTTAGCATGTGTTGATTATTTTTTTTTAAATGGCTGTATCTCCTTATTCTAAAGATTTCAAGCAAAAATGTTTGGAAATTCCATGTTCCTAACACTTTTTAACAGGTATATGACATCAGACGGTTTTGCATATTTGTTTTACAGAGTCCTCTGAACTCAGCTGCACATCTTGTATTGCTCTTTCAGCACCAAATACAGTGTCTCAGGAAAGCTGAATTTTATAAGCTGCTTACTTCCTGGGATGGAAAACTCGTAATTAGCCATCAGGCTGCTGCTTTGCCAACAGCTCCTGTCCTTCCGCGAAACAGCGGGGCTGTTAGAAATGTTCTTTAACCCTGCAGTTGCTGACTGTTTCCAGACTGTGAGCCAGCTCAAATGCTCGAGGTTTCCTACATGGAGGTGGATGTAAGAGAGAACTTCATTACTTAAAGAGTTAATGGACTCACAGAATGTAAACATGAGATAAAATGCTTTTTGATAGGGACAAACTTCTTATCTCTGTCACCTTTTGGAGACAGCATGCAGCAGTTGTGGCACTGCTCGGTCACTGCTGGCTGCTCACACTTGGTCAGTGAGTAAAATGGAATTAGCCAGAGGTGAGGGAGAGGACTGCTGCAGAGAGCCATCTCTCATCCTCCTTTCTGGCTATTGGCTCACTCTTCCCCTTTGCAGATTTATATAAACTAGGTCCTAGTGGCATATATGAAAACTGAATCTATTATGGTAGCTGTGAAAGTCACTCCTCATGTGTTCGTGATCATCCTTTAAAGTTTTCTGCTTCTGGCACTCTGGATGTGCTGTTTGGACCTTTTGGTGACCGAGGTATGCAACAATAGATTGTCACTCATCAGGAGCTGAGGGCGATGAGGAGTTGGCCAGTGATGCATCTGTTTGGGTTCTTAAGTTCTACTACTTACTTGGAAGCAAAGTTAAAAAGTGCAGCCTTTCTTCTGTTAACTAAACTGATTCTTTTGTTACGGTTCTGGGTTAAATTTCATATTCTTTGCAACTTTAACCACTGGAGTGAGAGACGCTGGAAACGATTGCTGGTGGCTGGAAGATTGACTCATTTAGAATTGCGTTGTTTACATCTCTGTTTCAGAGCTTATCTCACTGTGAATTGATCACTGATGACGGGATTCTTCATCTGAGCAACAGCACGTGTGGTCACGAGCGGCTGCAAGTACTGGAGCTTGATAACTGCCTGCTCATCACTGACGTGACCCTGGAACACCTGGAGAACTGCCACAACCTGGAGAGAATTGAGCTGTACGACTGCCAGCAAGTCACACGGGCTGGAATCAAAAGAATCCGAGTAGGTGCTGTGTGGGCCTGTTCTGGAGGGAGCACCCACGTCACTGATACTTCTTGTGGTTGTGGGAGTAGTCCTGTAGGTGTCCCAGGCAAGGGAGGGCAGGGAAACTGCATCTGAGCTCGTTCTGTTAGGTTCCCATCTGTGTTCCCACAGAACAGTTTTTCTACATGAGCAGCAGTAATTGCCTGCTTATTATTCTAGATCCTTTTGCTGTTGGAACTGTGTTTATATTATATATATGCACTGCACAGATACATTTAGGCAGCTGGAATGCAGGAATTATGTGACGGAAGAAGAGATTGGGGTGTTTGCTTTTTAGCTAGCCAACCTTAACGAGAGCTCATTTTTGGCTATGTTATGCTTGCTTCTTTTCCATTAAAATGCAGACTTCTCATCCACAGGCTCATCGACCTCACGTGAAAGTGCATGCTTACTTTGCTCCAGTAACTCCCCCTCCTTCGGTCGGAGGGAGCGGACAGCGCCTCTGCAGATGCTGTATTATTCTTTGACACAGAGTGCAACCACACAGCGTTTTTTCTTTAGTTTTTTTTTTGTTGTTGAAGAAAAGAACAGGACTGCAAGTCAGTGGAAGGAGTTGGTTTCCTGACTGTTATAATGGTGATGTTCGGTCATCCGGTTTTGTGACGAGAAGAGCATTTTTTTTTTTTTCCAGGTAAAAAGTCTTACTGTAATGTTCAGATGTGGATTAAGTTGGTGATGCTTTGGTTTGTGCTAGTGACTCCTTCCTTCTGTTGGCATGAGAACTGAAGTGCTGTGTACGACGCGGGGGTGTTTCAGCATTATGGTATTTGGTGAACGTTCACTAATGTGGAAGTTAGTTCGTATCTGTAAGCACTTCTGTAAGTTGTATTCAGCATGAGCTCTGATGTAAGATGGGGCTCAGGTCAGACACGGGATGAAACTGAACCTGCTGTTCTGTAATATACGTGGCAGATTAAATATCAGGTTTAAGGACAAATCAGCTTTAGCAAATGTTGACCAAAAATGCAAGGTAGTCATGTGCTCTTCCAGCAAAACAGCTTATACTTCTTCATGATCCAGCACTGCATTTAATGGCATTAACAGGACATAATAGGTAATGTCAAAAGGTAAAGATTGTACCTCATGATAACTATATAAATACTTCTCAAATTTTTGAACTTGGTTCAGTCGAACTACAAGTTAGGATAAAGCTTGCCCGTCACTGAAGCACGTTTTATGCCCGATGTCATCAGCTGTTAAAAGGGGTTGGAAATCCACTGGGGTGGAGCTTGTGCACTCTACTGAAATGGGCTGCCACAGCCATCCACGGTGCTTACTGTAATGCCATTACTGTGTCCTCAGTCACCTCCTGGTTTGTAATGGAAGGAGGGAGCAGCTCTAGGAAGAGGGATGCACTGCTCATGGTTTTCTAAGGTGAGGAATGGAAGCTAGGTTAAGTTGCGGGAACTGTGATGGAGTGGGGACTTGAGTTCAAGCTGTTCGTCATGGTGTTGTAGGGACGCAGATGGGCAGTAGATCTGTGGGCAGGAATTGAACCAAACCAGTGGTTTTCAAACGCAGAAAGGCAAACTCTTCACATTTGGGTTATTAAAGAAGCTGTCAACTTCTGAATAATAATAATAAAAAAAATCTAAGTATTAACTCTTGAGGCCATGCTTTCATCCTTAGTTTTCCAGTGCTAGAGTGAATTTTTTTATATAAAGCAACCTAATTATCTGAGATAAACTACTCAACAGCTCAGAAAGCTTTTCTGCCTAAGATTGGTTGTGTGTGTTTATGTTTTAAGAGTTTGGGGCCTGCGCGTTTACTGAAACCTAACAGAACTACCGGCTTCATTAAAAAAGCCATCTGAGAAGCTCCTACTGGAGCATTCTGGCATCTTCTCATAAATTTAGAACTACTTTTTAAAAGTGATGTGACCATTAAGACCTCTGTGGCTACCAACAACGTTACTATCCTGCTTTACCCATTCAGAGGTGACAGGGATGGTAAATGAAGATCTCAACTTTAAGGATAAATACGATGATAGGGCAGTTTTCTTTTCTAAAGCAGAATAAGCCCATCAATCAGGGCTCATTCTGCACACTAGCAGAGGAGTGTTGTTACAATCAGATTTCCAGTAAGGCACTGCTGTAATGGAGAGTTTCAGGCAGATTTTATTCTCCACCGTACCAGGGAAGTCATTGGTACCCCTGTGTCAAAATGTGTTGCCTTTTGTTGGCTCATTTTTTTTTAAGAACATAACGAACCTTGTAAGTATGTCCACTGCATTAAAGATGTACAAAAACAAATGGAACCTACTCTGGTATAGGACATTCAAATAAACAATCAGCTGATGTCAAAAACTGATTTCTTTGGCATTTTTTCCAATTTAAATTTTGTTTGAGAAACAAGATCAACTAGGGAACTGCTCTGCCTCAGTTATTTACCAGCCACTCTATGAGGGGAAGTAGCGCAGTCTCCAACTCTTAACAGAAGTATCTCTAATAACTCTTCAAAAAGACAACAAATAAAAAGAAAAGCGTGTTTACAAAATTATTGAAAAACATTTATTATACTTAAATTGAAATGTGTACATCTTATTAAAAAACAAAAGCAATTTGCTGGTGCCATAATTTAATTCCAATTTCAAGTGAGCCGGACAAACTACTGTACAACTTTCAATATTCTTTAAAATTAGATGATATTTGGATACTTTCCAATCGATCTTTGATAAAACATTTGGATTTGAATGTGGTTTGAGCTGAAAAGACCGTTGTCAGTTCAAGAAAATAGTAGGATCAAACAATACCCCAAGATGAACAACTTATAGGCAGAAAAGTACAGAAAATTTCATTTTCAGTGCAGAAAGAATAGGAAAGAAACTCTAGCTTTGATGAATTTTAATTTTCAAAATGCTACAGGTTTAAAAAGCTTTTCTGCTAAGCGCTTGAGCCAGGTATGAAAGAGGGAACAAAAAAACAAAGTTGCTTTTTTTACATGCTGTAGTAGTTGTTTACAGTGAACACTGCAGCATAAAAAGCAAAGTATTGCCAAGCTTTAAGCCAGAGAACAAGGTGGAAACTTCCAAAGGCACAAAATGACAGATAAGAAACCGCCATTCAATACCTTCTGTAGTATTCCCTTCCGAGTACCTAACAGCTGGAACAACGTTAACGTAGGAGATGCTGTGCCACGTCTTTACAAGGAATAGCCAAAATGCTGAAAAAGCGCATTGCCTGCTTCAGAGCGAAGTGAGAATGTGCTCAGATGGAGGAGGCACTGTACCAGCTTTACAGTACGGATCTGAGGGCGAAGAAAAGTCAACAGAAAAGGTACTACACTCAGCCGTAACAGTGCCCCCAGCAAGGGTTTACCTTGCTAAGGAGGCTCCCAGGGTGCGCATTTAGTGTTCCTTAGGCCAGCTGCTCAGTGGTGCTGAAAGCAACAGCAGCCCCTGGTGCCTGCGGGTTAACTGCCCCTGTGAGCGTAACTGCGCTAAGTCAGAACCATCCACCTCACTGCCAGTGTGCTGCAACCCCACACTTTACAAGCAAAGAGTTCAACTGCAGCGGTGCTCTGCAGAGAGCCTAGGAAACTAAAAATAAAGGATGCATAGGCAATTCTTTTCCATTAAGTTTGTTAAAGCAAAACACAATTACTCGGTACCCCATAGGATTTGTATTAATCCCTCCAATAAGGTACTGTTAATAATGCAGTTTGCTGCATGCATATATTGCATCTGTCTAGGACTTCTTCAAAGCCCTATTCTGGCATTTACACTTCTTACATACACTCTTATACACAATTTACACAGAAGCTGTCGTGACAGCTTTATTCTCCGAGACCCGACAACCTGATCACTATCAGCTTAACTACTCATCTCCACACAGATTAATATGTGCTCTGCTAACATCAAAAAATAAAACCAGCATAAGGTACAAGCAAGTCACAGACAAACTGGCACAGAAAGGTAAATGCCCTCAAATAAGTTTACATTCATTTCCAACTGGATACAGGTAACAGAGAAGCGACAGTGTTTCACCTCTAGAACCTGTATCTACTGGCCGTAATTTGCCTTATTTCAGTGAAGGGCAAGCACCTGTGCTTACATTGTCTTCCATGCCTGTACGTAAGCTGTCATGGCATTATACCTCTCATGAGGACACGTAGCTATGGCAGTGACAAGAAAGTTCACCTATCAAACAGCTCATTAGAAAGGTCATTTTGTGTTTTCAATATGAAACATCTTATACGGTGAAGCTAGATCCTAAGTTTTTGGATGATCTTCATAGTAGGCAGGATTTCATTCAGCACTGGAATATCAGTCGAGCAGTCGTGTGGCATCACTTCAGAATTATATGGAAGCCTTCACCATTTTCAGCTGAAAGAGAAGGCAGCGTCACTCTTACATAAACAGAACCATACCTGTTCAGTAACACACCAAACACTGAGGAACGGACCTGGGTTTCACATGCAGAAGTGGTTCGTTACTGCTCTGAAACATTACACTTGAAACTGCTCTAAACAAAACTTGGTGGTGCAATAAACATCCATGCTCTTAACTATTGTTACAAGATACCGTACCTTTTATCGTGGTGAATAAGAAACAACTTTCATCCTGAAAGTTTTGAACCATCTAAAAAACAACAAAAAAACATTTTTGAA
>JAOWBP010002978.1:38574141-38589333 GCA_028571105.1 Tragopan temminckii
ATCTAGTTTCAACCCCCCTGCCGTGGGCAGGGCCG
Source organism: Tragopan temminckii (assembly GCA_028571105.1). NCBI lineage: Eukaryota > Metazoa > Chordata > Aves > Galliformes > Phasianidae > Tragopan > Tragopan temminckii. The sequence continues at coordinate 38,574,177 of JAOWBP010002978.1, forward strand.
CCAACCACCAGAATGCATGACTTTTCTGACATAGGATATGCAACGTTCTTAACTTTGGAAGAGTTGAAATGACTGAAGCTATTTTAAGTTGCTGTTGAGCATCCTTTCCTCTCCTACTTCTCACCTACTTGAGCATGCCTAAATGCATGCTTTGCAAGGGAGTAAAAAGAAACTTTGGCACAGAATTCCATACTGTATTCAAATAATAAATTAACACAAAACAAGAGCATGCTCCAAAACACTCTTACACACAGTATCACCTTTAGACAACAGGGCAGCCATTTCATTATGCAGAACTTCTTCCAAGAACCTATAAAGGATTCTTGCTCCATGCAGCTGCAGACCCTTTCTTGTCTAAAGTGGAAAACTTCTACTCACACAGAGTTGATTATTCTGAATGCAGCAGAAGTTATTCCCCAGGCATTACATATACACGTACTGTATATCCTGCACATACACTGCTACTGATATATGACGTACAGATGTAAGGAGAAACAAATGTAAGCAATACTGCACGCTTATGTTGCTAAACTGTTTTGCTCCAGCTCCACTTTCTGGCTCTTCTAGCCTCTAGTTTCATATTCTAAATTTAAATCACTTATAGAATATACGTAACTTCTGCAGCAATCTTTCGTAACAACGCTCCAATTTATTTTAAGGTCAATACCTGGAAGTTTCCTAACTTTCATCTGTGCCTTATAGTCAACTCCATCCATAAAAAAAAAAAAACACAACAACAACAAAAAGAACACAACTGGACTAAACTTAAGCAAATGGTAGTTTTAGTGCTGTGACACATAAAGCACTATATCCAAATATAACAGTCAGCCAAGACACTTTTTGCTTTGTTGCCTCCTCAAATTCAAAGCAGGGAAAAAGTGTTGGTTGTTTTTTCTTTTCCTCCCTAGATAAGATCTAGCTTCTGTATATTTGAAAGACAAACAGTGTGAATCTTTCATTTGATGGCCCCTGGCTGAAAGTCACCTGTCCACAAACGCCTGCTCTGAAGCCCAGGAGGCAGTGTTATGTTTGCAGCCTCTTGTAATACCGTGAGAAACACTGCAGAAATTGTGGTGAACGCACTGCATTCTAAAACAGGTTGGAAAAAAAAGGCAATGATGGAAAGGCACACTTACACGGCATTGTGGAAATGAATGAGAAAGGAAAGAGTGAGCTGAAAATAACTCAGATTCTTAGGAAAGAAGAGCAGAATCCTAAAGGTGGACCTTAAAGCCCCGCACCCACAAACAGGAGCAGGTAAATTCAGACAGCTCAGTGCTTACAGCTGTTGGGGAGTGGAGGGAGGAAGTACCTGAAGAACCCATCTAAATAATGCCTGATCCCTCCCTGGTTACAAACAAGAGGCACACAGTGAAGTGAACCCTATGCATCATTTTAATAGATCATAAATGCAAAACTAAATAATGTCTGAGGGACAACAGTCAGGCAGTCACTGCCTCAGTGCTGCTGGAAAGGTAATGGCAATACTTCTGTCCAAACAACAGTCAAATAATTGTATTCCACAGCTGGACAATAAGCAGACATTTCAACTTGGCCAAATGGAAGGTGCAGGATGGTTTCTTATCTTAACCATTACTAAGGTCTCACTGATATTTGCCTTTAAGAAATCTAATGCTAACCACCCTTGACAGGAAGGACAAGAAGGATTTTTAATTCAGTCTGAGGGGCACACATACACACAATGTAAAGCCGTGCTGACTGTTCTGAACTACGTTAAGCCTGCTTGGAGCACAGATGTAGATGGCTAAAGGAAAAAATCAGTAAATAACGATCAACCATGTGCAACACTGCATGCCTTGAAAATACTGATGTACTGGAAATTCATATTGAATGTAAATAAAAATACGGGACAAAACATTTTCACTACATTTCACTGTTCTTATTTCCACTAAGCACATACACACAGAAAAGCAAAATGCTATTTCATTTCAAGTCGGACAAACTTAAAGCTCTTTACTTTTGAAAGTTATACAGTCCCTTTGCAACAGTTTATCTTAAGTGTTAGATTTAGGAAGTATTCCTTTGCTAAGAACAAAGATGGAGCAATTGGTATATGTAAGAGCGGATCAAGTTAAGACACAGCAATCAAAATGTTTTTGCTTTATGTTACGGAAGTTTCTCCTATATCTAACACTGCACAAGGTATCTTGCACAATGAAAAGGTAAGCAGAAGTCCCTTACACTGCCTCGCTTTGCCAGAGAATCACCGTAGTCTGCTGGCAAAGTCCGCTTGCTGGACTTTTTCTGCTCATGTTCAACTGCATCTTCAATTATAGGCTCAAGCCTCATCTGGACAAACACCAAAGATTTGGATCAATTTCTTTTCATTATACAGTGAGGAAAGATCTTTTAAAGTTTCTGAAATTCTTTAGAAAACTGTATAGAACTCACCGATGCTTAAATAAAAGAAAATGCAAAAACCTACTGAGGCTCTGGCCTTAAATTCAGTAACGTCCAAAAAAAAAAAAAAACCAAACCAACCCTGTAGTCTGAAGTGAAATCTTAGTAGATAATTAAATTCTACATTCCCCCCTCTGTTTTAATTGTTGGTGTGGTTTTTTTTCAGCCTTCTCAGCTGCAAGGCTTTTAGATTTGTACCAAAAGGCTTGCTCTTGGGTTCAGTACAGTCAGCCAAACTCAGTGTGCATTAATACAAGCATCTATCATCTAAATGAAGCTTATTAAACAGAATCTTTAAGTTTAATGTTGCTGCCCACTGGACAAGTTTGACAAATAAAAGCCTACCTCTGTGTGGAACTAATTCTTCCCCAACCCTTTCAGGAATCTACCTATGTATTTCTTCCTCAGCAAACAGAAGTAAATCTGTTTTGTTACCTCTGTGAGAATGGTGGTGTCATAGGAAGGTTGATACTTTTCCTTCTCATGCGCAGTTCGCTTTTCCATCTTTTCTCTGTCTGTTTTCTGTTTCCTGTCTGCTCCTTTTGGCTAAAAATGAACAGTTACATGAAAATAAAGCAGAAGGAAAACAGCTTTATAACTGAAATTTCATTTCAGAAGTCAAGCAGTAATATAAAGATGCCTCCCACCTTTGTAAGAGTTTTGAGTGACTCATTAAATATCTGCTTTCCACCCTTACCTTAAAAACTTTAATTTGACAGCTGGCTGAATGCAGATGATCTGTATATTCTCCATTTTCAGTCTGTTTGAAAGTGTCAACCTGAATCCTAAAAGGAACTCCTTTTTCTCCTCCATGCTTACGAGGGGTAAATTCAGTGCTGATACAATGTACCTAAAAAACAAATTGAACAAACAACAAACTCTGAAGTATTCTACACATGAATTCCACTAGGTGCTACCCACACAGGCACATCTTTAAGGGCAAGCAACAAATGTCCCAGCGTATCTGACGATCAAGCTGTATAACTAACTTGTATTTTCCAGCTCGCATGCAAATGAAGCCAAAAATGTTATACCTGAGCTGACAGGGAAGAAAGGAAACAAGCATACGTGAGACCAAAGTCTCTCCGAAACCCACAATTCATTACAGATTCTAATTAACTGAGAGTTTGCTGTAAACTGTCAATATTTTAAGAAAAATGTATGAGCATGGCAACTTTCTCTATCACGAATACAGCAAAAACTTTTTCAAGATACTACTGTTCAATGTATTGTAGCTAGAATAAACTTGAGTTACCTGTCATGAGTATTATCAAAGCTATAAAAAGACTCTGGTTTGGAAGAGCTTTTTAATCTCATGTGAAAACAGGGTCTTTTCAAATATGCCCACCTTCCCATAAAAGGCAACAGACTTTCTTGGAAAGTACATCTTTATTAGCTAGAGATATCCTCCAAAGGTATCTCATGAGAAAATAAGTTGAAACTGTGAGTTATAATGAACCTTACTGGGTAACACTCTGTTTTTCTGCTTGCCTCTGAAAAACAAAGCAAGTTCAGCACCAGGGACAATTGCTTCCCTTGCACTGCCAACGATTAGGTACAAAACCATCTATTTCCTATGGCCATCAACAACAGAGAACCACAGACCGTGCACAGAAGTGCAGCCAGTGCAGCTATGCTGTGATCATCAGCCTTTAGAGCAAGTGAGTTACACCTGGATAGTAAGAATCAGTTCGGTTTTCAGTCAGTCAGCTATCATTTCTTCTAAGGAGCGCATGAACAAAAATCTTAAATGGTTTGCTTTACACTTCTTCAGGAATGACTACATTATACAATCGGGTAATTCTTACTAGAAAAAAATCTTTGCACCAGATCAAAGTTAATTTGCTGACAATGCTGAATTTAACCTGAGACCTATGGCAGCCTCAGTAAGGAACAAAGCTACCTCAAACTTTACACTTTTCTCCATAGTAAAAACAGGTCTGAGACAAAAGCAAGCTAGAAATTGTAATGCAAAACTGAGCATTCTATCTAAATAATTTGCAAAGATAGCATGTTCAACTGGCCTAAGTATCAAGTAAGAAAAAATAAATAATAGAAATCCTGTTACAGAGAAGCCTACTAATAAAGAAACAAGTTTGAATATCTGATCTAAAAACTTCATTCAGGATCTCCCACGTAAAATAACATAACAGTGCCAATTATTTAGAATAAATACATTCAAATACTCCATATGACTAAATATTTTAACCAGGAACTTTTTTTTTTTAAAGAGATTTTTGAAAAAATCTCTTAAAAGCTGCTTTTATAAAATCAAATTAAGTTGAAAAATCTAACCAGGAACCTTTATATATCTAACAGTTGCGGTGAACCTGTGCTTCTTAGAAAGCTGATATTTAATGGCCATCTCACATGTTAGAAACCAAAGAACTTCCTAGTGCAAACCTACTACTGTTTGTGACCTGAAAGGCATCAAACACAAACATCCAGTCAAATAAAGTTTCAAACCTGAATAAAAGCAGATGTACATTTTGTTGGATCCCACAAAAATTCAACTGCATTGAGCTGGCTTGGATTTGTCTTGATATCAATGACTCCAACAGACATTGGAATATCTACATTAAAATAAGCAATACATATTTTAAAATGACCATATTCCAAGAAAACAACAGGAATACATTTTAATATAAGGTTACCACGAGCACATACGGGTACAGTGAGAAAACGTGGGCTGCCATAAACAGTTTTTTAGACAGATCTGAACAATCTTAGTAGGCTCAACATACCAAGTGCTCTGTGCATGAAGGTGTTTTTTGATTTCCCCCCTCCTCCCCACCACAGACATAGGGCTTATGAAACAATATAATATAAAGCTATGCAAAATAAAGAAATCACGTTGGTGCCACTTCCACAATCTACTAGAGAAGGTTATTTTTATCTGTGTTCTCCTAATTACTATAACATTTAGGAATCAAAATTACAAAGAGTGCTCAATGTATAAAGATGCAGAGTTGCCACCTCACTCAGCAGCACTTCAAGGTTTTAAAGGAACATGAAAGTGAAAGAACATTTTGGTTCAAAATACACCATGACTGAGTGGCACGTAGAACACTGCACTGTGTTCTTCATCAGTTAGCAGAAATGTTAGCATAAATATGATCATGATCGATTTAAATGTGAGTATTTAATCTAATATAATGCCAACTGATAGAAACAATTATACCTAAGTCAAGAAGTCTGTCCCCAGGGCGATTCCACTTCCATCCTTCTAGCTGCTGGTGTTCGGTATATTGCAACCTTCTGTCATGGAACACAACTCTTATAATACTCTAATAAGAAGAGAACAATAATCTGATGAGCCACAGTGTTATTATATGCCTAGAAACAGCCCGAAGACAAAGCACTACAGCATTTCAAAATAGCCATACAGCTGACAAATATATATTTACAGCAAAATTAAAAAAGAAAAACCTTGGCAACCATCAGTATCCCAAAATAATCCAGAATACTGAAATAAAACTGAACAGAAGAAAATGGCTGAAAATGTGGTAAAAATGGACGAAGAGATTTACAAATTCTTTATTCTAAAGGTCACGATAAATCACGTGCAGCAAAGAGAGCAACACTGGCAGCACAACATCAACACTGCGTGGTCTACATAAAATTGTTTTAGAAAGAAAACACAAAACCATCATTTATTTTGGAAAGCAGGGAAAATAGTTTCACCATTTCATTTTTCCATTGGAGATTTTGTGAATTACTGTAGAAAGTTTTAAGAAATGAGATTAATAATTCCTCCTAGTACTTGTAAACAGATTTACAATAAAACTATTGTTTTAGTTAATGGTAAGTAGTAACAAATTCTAAACTACTCCAGATCTTCTACCTGAAATATTTATCTAAAATACTAGGATTTGATTAACTTTATTAGTTGGGAAGCAATTATCCAGCAGTACCCAGTTGAGCAGTTCTGTTGCAGCTGTGCTCCAAGCCACAGAATCACAGAATGGCCAGGGTTGGAAGGGACCTCAAGGATCATGAGTCTCCAACCTCCCTGCCACATGCAGGGCCACCAACCTCCCCATTTAATACTAGACCAGTTAATACCAGACCAGGCTGCCCAGGGCCCCATCCAACCTGGCCTTGAACACCTCCAGGGATGGATGGGGCAGCCACAGCGTCTCTGAGCAGCCTGTTCCAGCACCTCACCACTCTCTCTGTAAAGAGCTTCCCCCTGACATACAACCTAAATCTTCCCTCCCTCAACTTAAAACCATTTCCCCTTGTCCTACTATATTAAACATATTTCTGTTCTGCTGCATGAATGCACATACAAAGCAATTTGTAATACAGAGAAAACAAATATAGTGCATAATCTACAGCCATTAATTGTGAACAAAAGTGCTAAAAACAAAACAAAACCAAGGACTTCTAAACGCAGCACCTCTTCAAGGTATATAACATTTCTTTGGTTTTACATCACAAATAACAGAAAGCATGTGTTCTTGTGCACACACACCAACACACCATCCTTTTTGTGCTGCGCTGGTTGACAAGCATCAAACTTCAAAATATCCACTAATTCATCAGTGTGAAACATCCTCTTTGTTAATGTTCTAAGATTCTGATATTTAAGTTTCCAAAGTGGAGGTTATGTTGATGTAGCAACACAATACCTTGCTACGATAAAGTTTAGTTTATAAAACTTTTACATTGCTTTGTCTCCTTCTAGCTAACAGTTCATAACCAAGATATGATTCTATAAAACTGCAGCAGAGAGACTCTCCAAAGCTATAACAAAGTAGCACCTAATGGGGCAAAATATGCAACGTGCTTATTATGGCAAGTCAAAATGCCTGGCTGTAAAGATTTAATTGCAGAACTCCCAAAGCCAAATGTTATGCTTGTGCTTAATGCTTCTTCAAATTATCTCTGAACAAGCATCCCACAGACAAGTAAGAACAAAGCCCAGGACTATACAGGCCAGCCAAATTTCTCAAATGATACAGCCCAAAGCTGACAGGTAAAGATTCAGCCTCCCACAGGCACGCCATTCTGGTTTAATTTCTCAGTACTGCTGCTGAAGTAACTTATATTTTTTCCTTCTTCTCCGAACACAAAGCATGAGTAAGATTTTCCTGGAAGATTTGATAAAAATTGCAAAGAGAAAAATCCAATCCCCCACCACCACTAGGCCATTCTTTTAATAATATGTCCTATGAATTGGGCACCTTTCATTCTGCCTCCTTCTCCTACTTTGTGCACTGTGTCAGATTCAACATACCTCCTGCTAGTATTAAAGCGTAACAAAACAAATACAGTATTAGAGCAGGAGTTCAACTGCGGCACAAAGTGCTTGACGAGCAGCAGAATTACAGAGGTCTGCTTTCCTAAGGATTTATGGGATGGCATGGCCCAGAAGACACTGGATATGCATCTACAGACAACTCAGTATCTTAAAGCTTCACACGAAAAAAATCTGTCTTCGCTACGCTCTAACACACTATAGGTAGTATTTTATTTTCTTTTTTTTAGTATCACTGGTCAATTATCATTCAACAAGTATCTGGTGGCAGTAGAAAAAAATCTATGAAATATAAGGCCTCTGGGTTGGATTCATCTCACCCAACTTTAGATATTTGAGTTCAATGCACATTTAACAGAGATTCATCTCATCTTACAACAGATCAGACTGCAGACCTCACAAAGGCTAAATAAAGTGATACGTCACCTCCAGTTATCTAAAGTTACATGAAATGAACTCATACACAAATGGGGACATGTACACGCGTATATTCCTTTAATCTGTAGTAAACTCAAAACAAGCAGAACAACAAAATGAAGCATTAGGTTCCACTGTGTCTACTCTCTTCAGTGGTGAGATGAGCTAATCCATCTCCCTCCATGAGTTGCTGTGCAACAAAAGGTTAAAAGCTACTCTTTTTCCCATACAAACAAACAGCTGAGGTTTGATAGCAACACCATTCCAGAACTGATGCTCACCTTCACCAGTTTGCCATTGATCTCTGGTATGTCTCCAGCTTTCCGATTATCCAGCATCCGTATTTCATAGGACTGACCTGTAAAGAACATGTTATCAACAGAACAGTCAGACCACAAAGCCATTTTGTGCTTAATGCACCTAAATCAGCCTTCCATTCTTATACAAGAATATCAGTACCTCAAACTTCTGTTTAAGAGATTTCTATAACAAGGTTCACTCCGCAATACAGGAATTAGTGCAACAATGAAGTGAATCTTTTTAATTCATGTAAAACCCCCATGGTACCCCCAAAGCTTGAGTATTATATTTTACATTTAGATTAACTACTCTTTTCTTCTGATGGTTTGGTTCGTTTTTTGGGGGGGTTTTGTGGGTTTTTTTTGGTGTTTTGCTTCCCCAGAAGAAAAAAAAAAGCATTTAAATGCTTCAAGCAAAATACATACCACTCCCCCACATTTAATTTTGTCCAGTTAACTTTTGCCTTTGTATGACCTGCAGAGGTTTTATATGATTTCCAAATGTAAGCCTTTTAAAGAGCATTACTATGAAGGGGTTTTATTTTGCTGTAACAATCAGCCTATCAGGGTATGGCACCACACATGTACAAGCCTTCTTTACTCCAGCAACATTTGACCATTGATGACATAAAAAACAACAGATAAAAATTAAATGTACGCACTGCAGCCGAGCAAACAACAAATCATTTCTACTCCTGATCTAGTGGGTGGCTACCCTGCCCACAGCAGGAGGGATGGAACTAGCTCCCTTCCAACTCAAGCCGTTCTGTGATTTTGTGATTTAATTCAGCACTATTAATAAAATCTTGTAACTCCTTCTCTGTCCACTGCCGTTTTAAAATGGAGGGAAAAAAGAAAAATAAGAAATTTTTGAGACAAGGGGATAGATACATTCCAATCTGAAGTTTTGGATATGTAGCTGCTTTGACAATATGAAAAGTGGCACAGCACTGATTATTCCAGTCACATGTCCACTGAGCGCTATACGTTTTCCTCAAGAACAGCCACAGAAGCAAGACAATGTAAGGTTTAACACCAAAAATGTAGTAGGACGCTCTTTCACAAAAGCAAATAATGGCAGAATCGTTAGGAAGAAACATCTGGAGGTCTTCATCCAACGCCCTGCTCAAGCAGAGACAACCAGAGCAACTCCCAGCTTTTGCGTTAACTCCATGGCTGGAGGCTCCACAACCTCTATGGGCAACCTCCGTCAGTGCTCTGTCACTCACTCAGTGCAGAAGGGTTTCCTAGTGTCCAGAGGGAGCCTCCTGTGTTTCAATTTGTGCCCACTGCATCTTGTCTTAGCACTGGCTACCACTGACAAGAGCCTGGCTCTTTCCTTTTTGTACCCTCCCTTCAGGTATGAGATAACTCCCAGCTCCCTTAGCCCTTCCTCACTGGTGTGATGCTCCAGTCTCTTCATCATTTTCATGGCCTTTCTCTGGACACTCTTCTGGTATGTCCACGGGTCTCTAGTACTGAGGAGCCCAGAACTGGACACACAACTTCAGGTCTGACTTCACCAGTTCTGAGAAGAGGGGAAGGATCATCTCCTTTGACCTGCTGACAATACTTTGCCTAACGCAGCCTTTTGCCTTCTTTGCTGCAAGGACACGCTGCTGGCTCACGTTCAATTTGGTGTCCACCTGGACTCCCATCTCCTTTCCTGCCAAACTGCTCTCCAACTGGGTGGTCCCCAGCATGTACTGGCGTATGTGGTTGTCCTTCCCTAGGTGCAGGATCTGGCACTTCTTGTTAAACTTCAGAAGGTTTGTATCAGTTCATTTTTGCAGTCTGATGAAGTGCCTCAGGATGGCAGCAGGACCTTCTGGTCTAACTGCCAACATGCACAGGCTGCACTCTGCCCCAGCCACAAGAACATCACAGCCCTATAGCTGCACACAGACCTCTAATCTACGTTTTCTACTCCCCATGCTGCATGTCATAGTGCACACACACTTCAGAAAGGCAGCCCACCACACCAATTTCCCAGGAAAGATTTTGAAATTTTCCCATAATGGTGCTCTGCAAGCATTTTCTTGCTGACGAGCTTCATCTCTCCTAAGCAGTCCTTTGCATTCACAGAACTGCAAGCCTAGCTGCACCGTATAAAGAAACCAACAAACCTCTCCTCTAACAGGGATTTTTTTCCATGCCACTTCTGTTATTTGAGGATGTACATCTAGCTGAACAGCAGCCAGCTTAGAACACTGTCCTACAACTGTGGTAGTCATTCTCAATGGACTCATTTAACAGATCTTACAGCTAAAAAACTTCGCAAACTCCTAACAACTATCATCACTCCAAGATCTGAACTTCTAGCATCAGCTCTAGCTGAAAACTTCGTCGCTTAAAATATTCCATTAGCTACTCTCATTAAAATACTTACTGACGCAGTGAAGTCAGGGCATACTTATGTGTTCCCTTAGGAAACATCATCATACCTTAACAGATATTGTAAACATTCCCTTGGCTTCTGGTAGTCTCCATCCACTATGAAACTGAATAGGGGGATCAGGTCTCTATGGCACTCCCTACTTCCAATCCCCTTGAAAATGATTTAAGCAGGAGAGCTGAACTAGAAATCAGGTAATGGAAGTAACCAGGATTAAAATTACTCCTTTTCTAGGAGAGCTTATTCCAACTTATTATATTCTCTAGGAGAACTTATTGCAACTTATTATGCAGACATCTGCATCAGTACAACGCCGAAGTATTGTAAACTACAACACAGGACTACAAAGATTAGATCTCTGCTTTAAACTGACTTCTGTGTAAAATATGTCATCCCTCAAAACTATCCCGATTAATATATTAATACATAGGGCTTGTACTAACAGCTAGAAGATAAATTTAGTAAAAAGTCCTAATCTGAGCAGTAAATGTTTTTCTATCTGAAGTATTAGCACAAAAGAGAAGTTGGACAATTGCCTGTTTCTGAATTTATTTAGAAAAAGTGTATACCAATGTCTTCATTTTTCAACGTCAGCAAGTTACCTAGAACACTGTAAAATCACAAAACAACTCTGCAAGAAATCTTAAATTAGCAGAGATTTTCAAGGCTAGATGAAACAATTACAGTTATTTCAGACAGTGGTACTTAAATGGCAAGCTCTCCTCAGAAGTCAGATGGCACTTCTTTTATTTCAGCTTGCTATCTTGTGCTGCTTCCCCAGCGTGCAGAGCTGACCTTCAAGCACTGTGTGGGCAGGGAGGCTGGATCCTGTCCCTGAAGAAAAAGTCTATTTCTACAGATACCAGATTTTTCTAAACAGTGCCAAGCACGCTGCTGGTCCAGCACACTGATGCAACTGTGCTGCTTACTGCTAAAGAGAGCACGCAGGGTACAAAAAGTGATTAAAAAAAGAGTAAGCCTGACTAAGCAAATTGCTGAACTATGCAACCATGTGTCTGTAAGAAATGACTAATTGCCTCAAGAACTTCCAATACTCTCACATCAGTAGACAAGTCAAGTAATGTTTAAGGTATATTTAGACAGACTTGCTGCTGCAAGATGAAGCATTTGGCAACTTTATTCACATGGAAAGCTCAAAAAGATTCCTCGTCACCATGTCATTATGAAATTAGATACAATCTGCTCTCACAGATATAAGGCGCCCAGTGTGCAGTGAAACTTCTTCAGGTACCAATGAAAATTCAGCAATGCATATTTTAATGTATGCCCTCTTACCTGCATACTAAGCACATTGCTCAGAGAAGCATCTGAGCTAAAAAGAATAAATGCACCAAAACACAGTAGGACATGGAAAAGAAACAGTGTACATTTTTTTGTTTTGTTATTTTTCATACATACTGTGCTGAAGAACCATGCCTTCTAATTACAGTGCTGTCTATTGAGAGATTTTTAGGTGCTAGTACACAAAGAAAAGAAAAAGCAAACCTACAAAGGAACAGTGATTCTATAGTATTAGAACTGGAGTAAGGAGAGGGAGAGTGTACAAAGGTTATCAATATAGTCCAAAAACTGTAAAATGATTTTGATTGCAGTTCAAAATAACAGCTGACTAAACTTTGGGCAGCAATGGCATGTCCAGAGACGAGGGAGGTTTTGTCACATATTATTTTACTCAGCAGTCAGTGCTGCCTGTAGAAATAAAGCCAAACTGTCAGGCAAGTCAGACAAAGGCTGTAAAAGAAAAAAACAGCAAAACTCACAGGAGATATCTATCTACTTAATTTCTGATAAACGCAGACAAGACAAAAGCGAGACACCTATAACTGGTAACTACAAGGGTAGTTGCACTTGTGTTTCTTTCAAACATAAGACATACAGCTATTCACGTACCACACGGACAACAAGAGATGGGTAACAAGTTACCCAGACTCACTTGTTCAAAATGTGAAGAAACCCAGTTTTGAAATTTACACCATAAGCTGCATTCATGGTAGTTACGCCTGCAATATATGCATACCAACCTTGATTCAAGTATGTAAGAGTTTCATCGTATAGTTTTACTGCTGGAGATGTTGCAGCACACATAACATACTGGAAGGGTGGATGTTGGGCCTCATTTTCTGGTGGAAGGCTGGAATCTTCCTGTTTGAAAATAGGCAGTGCCAAAACATCACTGGAAAGAAAAAAAGCACAATAACTGTGAGACTGTTGGCCCTGTCTTGTGTGAAATTAAAAAAAACAACTGAAAATCCTTCTCCCCATTTTATGTCATTTTATTTAACATAAATTCTGCTGACACTGAATATTTTTCAGACTTGTTATTCGGTTTTACCACACTGAATGGAACAGCAACGACTAAGCAGCAAACTCACAAGGTATAGACAGCATATGCCATCATTTGCTTTATAGAAAGACTGGCAAAGCCCTGCGTTTCCAGCTTCTGAAGTATAAAGAGCAATCCATGCTGTCCACAGACAGCACTAAGAAACTGAACTTCACCACAACCTATGACACACTTTCTACTTTCTATAGAATACTCTGTATTAGCACTACATTAATTTGGTGTCTTTGTATACAGTAATAAGCCATCAGTTTTCAAAGGGATAAGTGAGTTCTACTCCAGGATAGTGTTCTTCTACCACTGAATTTCTGTTCACGATTCAATTCCAACCTGCAGATCCACAAAGCCTATTTCAAAGATTAGTTCCTAATCTGAAGATTTCTCACATCATCTCCGCTGTTCAGTTTTTAATCCAAACGTATCTCTTATGTTTCTTCCCCTTCCATTTATTATAAACATTAATTTAATACATTCTGTAAAAGCAATCTAAAGGCCTTATCCAAAATGCACTACTACTTGAGTTTTTGAAATAAAACTACGTTTTGTCATTGCTCGTTGCTGTTACAGCCTCTTTTACTGGAAGGGAATTCTCATGGAGGTTTTACAGTCTCTCCCAGAAGTAACAAGTAGAATTTCAAAAAGACATCCATGCAGGTTCCTTTCCATTCGAAGGGAACCACAGGAGATGTTACGAAAGAAGGCACTAATTTCCATTCGAAGAGAACCACAGGAGATGCTACGAAAGAAGGCACGAAGTCAGGAAGCTGTTCAAGAAGCCTGCTGGAGTGATGCCAGCCCCTAAACCTGGAACCCAGAGGAGGCTGTGTTCCTTAAAGATAAGAGTTCCTTTCTATAGACAAAAGCTGTCACACATCCAGAGAGAGGAGAGAAAATACCTTAGGTCAGTGGGCTGCTATGTGAGGATGAGTGGGAAGAAAAAGGGAAGTGCTCCACAGCTGAGCAGAGGCAGCCTGACACAGGAGGGAGCCCTGCCACCAGCCAGGGAGAAGCACTGTACGAAGATGGGACTTCAGCACTGGGAACCCGTGTTTGTGACACGCTCTGGAATGCTGAACAGTTGTCAGTGCTTTTATGAAGGGGAACTTTAAAACGGAAAGAACATGGGAACAATTAAAGTGTTTAAAATACACACACGTAAGAGCAGAAGTGCAATAAAAAAGGCATGCAAAGCATCTCACCAAACGAATAACCCACGGCTCTCAATACCTGCAGTACTTGCTTTCACGTAACACAAAACTGACAAGCAAGTCTCTCGTGTACTTACGTAAAGCATCTTTCAAGTCTCTATCTGTAAACCACAGGTAGAAAACGAAAATGCATCTGGCCTACCTTAAGAATACGCGCAGTGGTTAAGGAGCTAGTTAAACTAACAGACGAGGCACTGGAAGCCACCAAACACAAACAGAAGACAAATTTAGCCAGCTTGAAACCTGCTTTATCTAATACTTGCAGAGTGGCGATGACTAACTGCCACTGCAGAGGAAAAAAGACATCCTACTCCAACCCCACAATTTAGCTGTAAAGAGCACACAAAGCACATCCTTAAAAGCCACCATTCCGAAAAAAAAAAAAAAAAGCTCCAGAAAATGGTGCAAAATAAATAAAAGAACCTGCAGAGATTCTCCCCACACAGAAGCATACATATCTTTGAGAAAGTAAAGTCCTCCAGGCTCCAGCACATTGCAAAGGAAAAGAGAAGCCAGTGCAATTCAAAACTACCTCCGAGACGCAACGAAACACCATTTCATTAACATTTAGCTTTGTTCACTACAGGAATGGAATGTCAGTGTTCTCACATTCAAAGATAGAGATAAAAGCGGGACAGTCAATAAGGTACCAATAAACTACTTCAAATCTAGGTTTTAAAGCGCCAGTGACAAAGAAAGGTATCCTGACTGCAACCCAACTATTAACTTCTCTTAGAAAAGGAACTGAGAAATCAGCTCTGTCCCACTCCAGTGATGCAGTTCTGGCGCTGT
>JAOWBP010002978.1:38604959-38616415 GCA_028571105.1 Tragopan temminckii
GTTCCAGTGCGTCACCACCCTCTGTGTGAAAAACTTCCTCCTAATGTCTAACCTAAACCTCCCCTGTCTCAGTTTAAGACCATTCCCCCTTGTCCTATCGCTATCCACCCTCATAAAGAGCCGTTCCCCTTCCTGTTTATACGCTCCCTTCAAGTATTGGAAGGCCACAATGAGGTCTCCCCGGAGCCTTCTCTTTTCCAAGCTAAACAAGCCCAGTTCCCTCAACCTTTCCTCATAGGTTCACTTGCCATAGGAGAGGTGCTCCAGCCCTCTGATCATCTTAGTGGCCCTCCTCCGGACCCGCTCCCAGAGCTCCACGTCCTTCCTGTACTGGGGGCCCCAGGCCTGGATGCAGTACATGAGGGTTTATATCATTGGACTGCCTCCCTCTTTTGCAGAAGAAGGTTTATCACTCTTTCCCTCCACTAGGGGTTGGCAAGAAGCCTGATTCTTCACTCATAAAAGCTTTCAGTTCCTTGCAAGTAAAGTACTAGATCTAACACATAGGATGTGTTATTACTGAAACACTAACATACAAAAAAAAAAAAAAAAGAGAAAAGTCCACACAGTATTTCTTCACTTTCTTCTCTTCATGGTTTTGTATTTCAACTGTTTTTCCTTGCAAGCATTTTTAACATCAGGATAAGCTTCACACGTTGTACTTAATTCTGGTATTTTGCTTTGTGAAGTACTGTACGTTCCCCATATCCACACCTGCTGCCCTTGACTAACCTCTAGACAGAAAGGTATGTAGTTACCTAGTTGTGCAAGTTTGGGGACAAATAAGGTGAGTTTTTATCCTCGTACTGTTATTGTTAAGGAGCTATTTTTGTTTCTTGGCTTATAATCTGCCTAGTAAGTACTAAACAGGTCTCGGCAAAGGAGCATTGTATACACAAACAACAAGACACTATTTATTTAAAACATCTCTTGTTTTAAGGCTTGTGTACAGCATGCAAAGTCCAACCTGAAGTTTAAGGTGGGGAGGCTCATGTTTTGATAACAGGTGGATCTGCACTGAATCTAAGTACTTCAGCATGCTGTGGCTGAAAACTTTAATTACTGGATTATTTTTTTTTCCATGAGTAGTGTCCAACGTGAGGTCTATTAAGACATGATATACTTTACCTACTTAAGCTTTTGTAAAGATCAATCAGTCTCTCAATCAGTCTTTATGATTGCCCTTCTGAGAACTTCCGCATATATTGCTAAATATTAAATCTGGTTATGCACACAGAATGTGTTTGCTATTTGTTTTTGGAAAGTAAAAGTATTCTTCAGACACCACCAAACGGGAAAAAGATCAGTCAAGTACATGTAAGACATGGTAAACTCAGGCTACACATATGTTGTGAGGGATCTTTAAGGTTTTTGTTGTCAAGTGACGATGCTTAGTTGTGCTTGAAATGCTAGTTCAGTTTAAAAGCAAAAGACAGATCTGCATTAATGCAGAAACAACCCCTATACATTTAAGCCTCAGGAGAGTATAGAGGTGTTATTTTGATGTACCTTATTTGGTCTTTGGACTCTTCGGTTATGTCAGCAGTTGCTGCCAGATGCAGGGTAACTTTGGAGTGGAAACACCTGTCAAAAGCTACCATCAACAATTCACCCACATCACTGATTAACAATCAGGTATTCACATTTGAATGATGCTCCCTGCTTGGACTGGCTGTGAATCCATCATACATACACGTGAAAGGTGCCAAGTCAGATTTTCTTTGCATGCACTTTTTAAAGTACAACTTCTCTGTCTCTCTCATATATATTGTTAGAGGGATTGCATTCTTTGCCACTTCTATAATGAACTTCAATACTGACAAGTAAGAACTGCTAGCAAGAAAAGTTTCTGCATATGCTCCATCCCCGTCCAAAGCTGGGTTCTGATCACACATCTTCTGATGCATTGGTCAGACCTGGCACATCCTTCTGGTATTGCTGCGTCTGGTCATCTGAAGCTGGCAGAAGTACACAAAGGATTGCAAACAGCCTGAAAACAGCAACGCACTGTGCCACTGTCATGGAGGGAAGGATAAGCAGTAATGCCTGCATATTTTCCAGGTTCACTTGCTATCTTTATTCTGGACCTTCGGGTAGTTTTAGACATCCTAATCCGGGCTCACATACAACAACTGTGGTAAAGACTGCTGCATTTACCAGTCCAGCTGCTGCTTTTCTGATCAATGCAGGATGTGCTCCTTCCCTCACGGGTTCTATCCCCTCAACAAAAATTCTGAAAGCCTCAATTACAGGATGATACTCCTGTAACTTCTTCCTCCATAGCTGTATTCCTAATACAACCCACTTCTGAATCTAAGAGGATGTGATTACGGTCCTGAGGCACAAACTAAGAAAAAACAGGCTTACTGACTTCATATCTTATGATACGAAGGCATAATCGGCAATACATTTGGTTTCTTTTCTTGATCTTAGGACTTTAAGGCCTGCAAAGAAAACTGTTATACAGAGGTCATTTGTAGGCATAAGGAGATTTAGACAGTGACATTGCCCAGAGAAATTTCTGGTTAAACCCATCACATCCTGCCCGAATCAAAACTCAACTCAGAAGGTTTTTATAGCTATGAAATGGGGTGGAGTATATCTTTTGTTTTGTAGGAGTTTCAGAAGTCTATCCAGGTGAACAACTTCAAGTGTCTTGTTATTCTGCTATCCTGCACTTGTTCTGCACCTCTCTGGCAGTCTAAAAATCAGTATTTGGACTTGCAGATTGCTGTGGCACTGCCAGCTTCTGGCATGATCTGACACAATGCACTGAAGAGCGCAGAGTGCGGTTCCTTCTCTTTCCTAATGGACAGCATCCCTCTTACCTGAGGCTCTAAGGCATCTCTAGTACCTTCCTAGGTCAAACGTTTTGAAGCACTGCACTGTCAGCAGCACAGTCAATTTAAAGCATGCTAATCTGCAACTGAAACAGACACATCCAGTTCCCTCACCAACACGCATTTCAGCTGTTTAAACCAAGCTAAAATCAGTGTCTCAGTGTCTCCGTGTCTTGCCTGGTATTGTAACATGAACTACGTATGCTCAGGTAAAGCAAACTCTGATAGAAAATGGCAGTGTTTTGTTTTCATATAAGCAAACCCCCAAGGCATGGAACATTGACTTCTGCCAACATCTGTGGCAGAAGTCACTGATTCCAGGGTGCTGCTGGAGGACCACTCTCAAGTCGTTCCCCAGTCTGATTTGTCTGGAAGTACGATGGGAGCTCATACGGGGTGTTCTTGGCTCTGCCACGGTCAAAGCTGAATAGGTGGCGAGGGAACATCTAACCAGACTGAGTTCTGAGAGTGTCCACTGCCTGATGCAAATGTACCTTTTTGTTGGTATAAACCTTCCTTGACTACAAAGGGACAACCTTTGAATCTTGCTTGACATGACTGAGCAACTGATTTCAGTATGAGTTTATGGAGGTACAAAGATTTCCACTGTTAGTCAACAGCCAAGATCTAGGAAAGGAGGAATGCTAAAATGAAGGACTTATGGAACTTTGATGGCTAATATAAACTTCAGTCACCCTTCTATCTACTGCCAGTGGTAACAAGTCTGGGTATCGTATGCAGATATGCTGGCTTTTCCACTGAAGAGATATTTTCCATGTTTCTATATCGGTCTTATTTCTTATCTTACTTCTTGAAAATATGCTTCATTAGGATCATTTGTATCTACCTAAGATACACTGAAGTACAATTTTTTTGATAGAAATCACATCATACTCAAAGCTGCTTGCCAAATATCATTTCCAAGTTCCCAAGTGTTACCGTTTAACAGTAATTTATGAATGTAGCTGTGATTCTGTCTGAGCAAAGTGACTTGTTTGGGAACTTCTAAGTAAACACGTTTATTACCCTAAAATCCTGACAGCAAATGGAAGAACTTTTTTAGTTGGAGTAACCCAAGCTGCCCAGCTTGGGAACCCCTAAGTCATAAAATGTACTTAAATACACATGCAAAAACAAGATATATAGAAAAAAAGCAAATTAGGTTTGATTTCTTTTCCACTTGGCAACTACCATAATTTCCCAGACTTTCCAAATTACCAGCAGTCATCCATGTTCTAACAAAAACAAAATCCACGTAGCAGAACATTCGTGATGTATGAGGCAAATCCTTACAGTACGTGCTTCTAAAGACATGGAAGACTTAATTACAAAATTTAGAAGGGAAAACAAAAGTTTTCCTTTAGAGGACACAGCATGAATAACTTTTATCTTACGTTAAAGTAGACTACAACTGCAAAACTAAACAGTTAATTATTTCATTTGGGAGGAAGCATGAATTTAATTTCTTGAGGTAATCCCTCTGCTCCCAAACTGCCCCACTATCCTTATCTTAGTTTTACTGTATTTTGTGTTTCTGTCAGTGAACTCCACAACCAACCAAACCATTCTCACTAGCCTGTCGTAGGGATTAACTGTAGCTTAACTCACATGAATTCCTCTTTATTTTCTCTTTTATGATTATTTTCAAAGGGACAATGTTATGTTCACAATCTGAATTCTTCTGCTGGAAATGAGACTGTGAGCAGCTCAGGCCTTCGGTTTCTACAGGCATTCTCCATGGATGTGTTTGTGAATTTACTCCAACATTTAAACATTCTTAGAAGCTGTTAATGATATGCAGGTCTGTTTCAGGATACAAGTGTTCGTTCTTTTCACCCTGGGACTCCAACCACAAATAATAAAGACAACTCAATCTGTTCCAGTCTTTATCTTTAAAAACAAACAAGCAACCAAACTCAGGAAAATTTACATGATCAACTCTCCTTTCAATTTACATTTACTATCCCAGTTTTAGCTGAACATATGTTCCCCAAAATCATTTAAAGCAAAAGACATCCAAGTCCAAGACATCCAAGACATGCATTCTGTATCCTGATTCTGCATGTAGTTTCCTTTCCTCCTTCTTTTTAAGCCCCAAATCAACCTTTAAGGATCACGTTTCAGTATTTCAAACCACTGCAATGTCCCATCTTTACAGGATATTAAGAAAGCCTTTCTGAAAAAGAACAACAGTATTTGTCCCGATTTTTCACAGGACTTTATGGTTGTGGGTTTTTTGTTTCTAAGATAAGCCACCTGCAGTACAAACGTAAGGCATGACTAATCACAGCTCAATTTTAATTGAGCTACTGTCTATTCGTAACATAGGAAATGAAGGCAAAAAGCAATGCAGCAAATCTGGTAACTGGCTGCAGCGGAGAACATTTTGTTGCAATTTCTTACATTCTGATGGCTTCATTTAATACAAATTCTAAGCACATACAGCAGCCCCGTCTTTGTTGGGAACAGAACTAGTCAGAGCATAATTAAAATATTCATTTAAACATATAGCATTTAGATTTTCAGCACATGGGATGTCACGGTCAGAACAATTACAGGTGTCTTTGAAGCATAACTGAGGGACAAACTGTGTGTAAATATCTCCTCTCCTCCCCCTGGAGTAAAACTTTTCAGTCATAGGGGATAAAAACATTTCTTTCTTACCAACTTTTGTTTACAGATAAAAAATTACGTCCATCCAGAATATATATGGTATGTTTCAATAAACTTATTTTTTCAGTATGAAATAACATCTTCAGAAAGATGACTGAGCAAAGTCATCTTGAAATGATCATCTGAAAATAAATATTACCTGTAGAAAAAGCAGGAATAATATACGGGACTATTCAACTTAGAATTTGTGCCATTTTTTAAAATGATATTTCACATAATCAAAATGTTACGCTACAAGGTATTAAACTGAAAAATATTTCTGAAATATTAAAAAAATAAAATGCTAGCAATGCATAATGTACAAATAAATGAAGCAGCAAACAAGAAGCCTGCTGAGATGAAGGAAATTTGGTATTCAGAAAGATCCTATTCAATTTCCCAAACTACTTTTGTCTACCATACCTATATTCACACCATGTTCTCAAATGCTGTCGGCTTTACTAGCACACATCTAAAGAAACATCATTTAGACACAAAAACATGAAGGTTATTTTTTTAAAACCAATGTTGCTTCAATGACTTTATATCTTTCTTATAACATGTGATCAAATAACACAGAAAAACAGAATGTATACATTGCTAATTTTTTTTCAAGTAATGTTATGTACATTTTATTGCCAGTATATGCACAATGGTAAGCATAGAACTATAAATACACAATGTAATTAAACGGTAGAAAACAACAAGAATGTTACACGTAACAAAGGAAAGAAAGAGGAGATACTATTTTCCTGATGTAGCTGTTAAGAAGGGCTAGTGACAAGTTATGACAGCCTTGATTTAAAGTCTTTACATATATTTCTACAACTTTTCCTCCAAATAAATCTCTGTAATGGCATTGCTTCTTTAACAACAACATCTCAGCTTTTCTATCAGATTCACTTCGAACTAAAGTGAAAACAACCTTTCATGTAACTACAAGCATCTGACATTTTTTCATTCAGTTTTGGTTTTCAGGGTACTTAGCAAGCAAAGTGTATAAGCAGTTCTTGCAATATTTGGCTGTGTAACAGTTTTCAATATGCAGTAAGTGATAATTTGGGAAAAACAAAGACTTTTTCTGTAGATAGTTCTTCCACCGGGTGCTATATGCAGCAGCTCAGCCAAAAATTAGTCACCCTGAAGAGGTAGAGAGAATTTTAGCCTAGCATTGATCATCATCCTTGGCACTACAATTTTCTCTCTTATCAGGATATATTCCTACAACTAGACAACACCACAGTCAAAGGGAAAGAAAAGCTAGGGAAAAAGAGTTTCCATCATTTCTGGGAAAGGTGCTGCTTATCCCAGTTCTCAGTTAACTAACTTGTTGCTTATATCAAAGACAAAAAAAAAAGAAAGAAAAAAAAAAAAAAAAGAGAACATTTAGGGACACATTTAGTTGATCTTTTTTCTCTTTCCATCATCAAGTTCATAAATACAAAGAACCATTATTCACAATAAACTTAACTCTTTTTCAAAAAATGGAAAAACAAACCCTGGAAACATTTCCACACCTTAATCCAGACGGGTCTTGAGGATGCTATTCAAGAAAACCATGCAAACAGTTCGGTGCAGCTTTCCCAACTCATCCAAAATATATAATTTTTTTAAATTAGAAGGTGGCAAGATTGATAGCATTTGTGACTATTCTCCCCCCCCCCCCCCATTAAAATTCAATGCAGAAAATCTTGGTGCTTTTAGGAAGATAACGAATAAATAGTTTTCTGCACTGTTGTCATAAAATCCCATGTGAGTTACAATACAAGACTACTGGTTCCAGCAATTAGGTTGAGAGGAAACATTCTAGTGATAAATACATACTGAGCATGCTTGGGCAGAGCACTCCATTCTGAAGCATCCTGCTTGAAGAACGAAAGGTGGCAAGGATGGTTCACGTCCATCAAGTGACCATTAAGTCTGCTGCTAAAAGCAGACTGCCACTCTATCACCAGGTCGGCAGTGCTACCCTGAAAGGGCTGTCTCCCACACTAAGAGGCACTGGTTGTACCAGTCCTCTGCTGTGCACACTAAATTCTTATTTATGCAACAAACATACAACCAATGAACAATATCACTTTTACAGAACTGGATCGATCCAGCTTTTTTTATAGGCATACTTCTCAATCTCCAGAATATCCCAAACAAGCTGTAAATAAGATGATGAACCACCAACAGTGACTGAGTCTCATTGCAGTTCAGACTAGTTCGGCCTAGTTTCACATCACTTCTTGTTTCTAGCGAAGGACACAATACTCAAACAAAATAGCAATAAAAACAATGTTATCTGCAGCTGAAAAAAAGCAACAGAATTTTATATTTTAACTTCTGAAGCTTAAAGCATACCTGTATAATTAGCATTAAAAAAAACCTTTTTTTAATACAATAACACTGGCAAAAGTTAATGGGAAGACACAGAGGATTGCAACAGGATAAGTGATGAATTAGATTATTTTTAAATTTTATTTTGCTTTGATCAACTGATGTTAATACTGCTTTTCCTTAGATTTGGAATAATTCTAACAGTCACATACAGGCTGAAGACAGCCATTGGTTAAGGACAAAAAAAAGAAAAAAAAGAAAAAAAGAAAAAGAAACAAGGGTTCCAAAAATTGTGTGTAAGAATTTTCCTTTCACTTGATGAGGGCTTTGCCCTTGCTTTAGGAGAGCTGGTTAATTCTTGTCAGCTTCATTAGCTTTGTCCAGACATATCTGCTGTCGTATCCCCTGGTCCAGAGCCTGTTTGTGCACGCTTGATGTAAAGGTTCAATAACTTCATCTGCAAAGTCAGAAATTTTGTTTAGTATTTACAATCTGTACACACTACAGAAATGATATATCAAAGTAGACATTACAGAATTCTTCTCTTAAAGCAAAGCAAAACTAACGATGTAAAGAAGAAAGCAACCTATGGTAGCTACACTAAGATAGATACTTTTTCCCACATTACTGTGCTGCTCTGATTAAGGCAGGTTAGGTTTTTTTTGTTTTATTTTCTGTTTCTTTCTCTTAAATGAACGTTGTGGTTTTAAGCCTCTACTTACAGGTATTGATTCCAGCACCTACTAAAGCTTCCAACACTGTCTACAGTCATATTCAATGCAATCACTGCCAGACTGTTTTTAAGATGTAACTGTTTTATTCAGATATATACAATATTAATTATCTTGTTTTAGCTCCATGGACAAACTCATAACATACATCTATTTGAATGTAAAAAACCAATACATAAGAGGTTTTCTAACCAAAAAAGGAACACAAGGTTCTTCCTCGCCACCAAATCAGAGGTTATGAAAGGACAGATTAAAGCAAAAAAACAAAACCAAAACAAAACAAAGGAGCAAGAACAGATAAACTGTGTTACATAGTAACTGCTTTTCAGTCAGCACTGCATGAAATACAAGGCAAGATATGCAGGTAGAAAAAGCCACACTGAATATAGCTATTACTACTGTTTCAGAATAAAAACTCTGACAGCGTACTCAAGTAAAAATTCTTCTAATTTTTTTCAGCCACTGACCGTATGCAATTAAATCTACTGTAAAGCAATAAGAAACACAACTTAGTATTTTTCAGTGTGCTGAAGTTTTGTGCATGTGCCTAAGTATCTGCAGACCTATGGATTTTCAGTTTTGAACCTTTGAAATCAAAGTTACATTGACCCTCTGAGTGTTTCAGTATCCCTGGTTATCTCCATGCAGATATATACTTTTATGTATAAACTTCCTGTAATTGCAACCAAAACACAA
This sequence comes from Tragopan temminckii, assembly GCA_028571105.1. Classification (NCBI taxonomy): domain Eukaryota; kingdom Metazoa; phylum Chordata; class Aves; order Galliformes; family Phasianidae; genus Tragopan; species Tragopan temminckii. The sequence continues at coordinate 38,614,201 of JAOWBP010002978.1, forward strand.
ACGTACATGTAATTATGAACCAAAACTTCTTAAATGTCATTTTTTACTTACTTTACTGCCAGTGAGTTGACTGAGATGTGGTTTTAGTTCATCACCAATTACTGCATGAATGGCTACAAGGCAGAAAACACACGCCTTACGAACACTGCTCTCTGAATTATCATAACCCTAGAAAGCAATAAAATTAACATTAATTGCTTATCAGTTAATGATTAAAAGCCTCAGAAAACTATTCACTACTACTTATAATAAATGCATTAAAATCTACTTTAAGTGAATGCTAAGCATTCCAAGAAAAAAAAAAAACAAACAAGTGAATACAGAGCATGCACATTTGAAAGGCAGGCTGTTATTAATTACCATTTACAATTATTTTCCAGACTGAAATTAAAACCCATACAATTCCTGTTCGTAATTTATACTGAAAACAGAGCCGCTGTCACGCTCCACATGGAAATACAGTAGGGGAGATCATAGGATAAAGTGTTCTAGATTACAGATATTTATTAAACAGAAGACCATTACATTCAGAGCTTTCTTACTCCTAAAGAAGCTGTTTCTTAACAGGTAAAACTTCTGTTGTTAACTCCCATCTTGTTACTGAATGATTTTTGTTTCTCATGCCTGGTTCTCTCGCATCCCTTTCTCAGAAGGCTCTGCGCCTCTTACCTTCTTGCAGATGCGTGATTTGACCATATGCATTAAAGTCAGAAATCTGCAGAATGTAGCTGTCAAATTCTAGCAAGTCTTTATTCAGCACACACAAGCTGATGTGTTTTGCCTCTTTATATGGTGGCAGATTATTCATTTTTAAAGACGGAGAAAGAAGCTTTTTATAACCTCCTAATGTTATTAAGCCTTCCCCAATCAACTGCTTCCTTCCTCTTGCTTCCCCCAAGCCCCAAGTGACAGAACCCTACAACAGTACATACATTCAACGTGGGTGTGACCAAATGGTCACAACTTGGAAAAGATACTACATATAACTGAAAGAGTCTATTAAACTTAACTACAGCCAATACTTTATATCCTAGCCAGATCCTGAGTCCTAACCACAGTTACAGTTTAGCCAGGTGACAATGAAAGACAGTGTGCCCACTATCTGAGTTAGTTTGGGTCAAAGTAGCCATCGGCTGTAAGACCAATAAAAATCCCTCATGAGCCAAGCAATAGGATTTTGAAAAAATCTTTCTAATTCTTACATACAGAGAAAGTGGGGTTTTTTTGCTTTGTTTTTACCTGTATTAAACCTGGCACAATCTCTGGTAAAAGCTGAGTAAGAGTTTCTTTAGATACTCTCTCTATGACTTTTGTCTGCATTTTGATTGCAGCCAGATTAATTGGGTAATCTGCAGTCTGGATAATTGGACAAAGGACTTTGATGCACTGATCTGGGCTAATGGAAGTGGCCAGCATGGAAGCAGCTTCTTCAGCAGATCTCACCACCTATTGAAAGAATAAGAAAAAGACATGGAAAAAATTATTTATAAGAGTATTAGTGCCAGTACAAGTCTTGAGCATAAGAATTTCTTAACAGCTCCACAGCATTGTAAAAATAGGTAAAGGATTTTTAAACATGTGCAATTTTGCAACTGTTGGACTAGTGTACTAAAAACAAGGCTCTTCTCAACATTATAGGACTGAACTATTTGCTCTGCAAGATGTGTATTGGTGCCTTCCAAACCTGCCTGAAAATACCTTGCAAAATTGACAGTAATCGTCGAATCAGACCTGAAATTTGTCTAGTCTGCAATGTTATGCAGAATATAAGTACAATATTATGTAATTACATACTGAAATCTCTCCACTATTGAAATCTGTAATTTCCTGTGTTGTCATTCATTACTGTCTTTGACCATCGATGAGCTTCCATGTTCATCTCAAAAAACTGTTTAATGACATGCATAGACTGCTACTTCTGGAGGCTTCCCCCATCTTTAATTTAAAAAAAAAATCAGTTAAGAGTTCTTAAGACTGTAAAACAATTAGTCAAAAGGTGCAGAAGCTCAGAATACAACGCAGACATAAGAGGGGAAAATTCATCTCTTCATATTTCTGCATCTATGGTGTCTGGCAGCTAACAAGACAAGCTGCTAGATTATGTACAAAAAACTCCAGAAGTCTTTCTCTTCAGCCTTGTCTTGTTTACCCTTTCTCACATGCATTAAAAAAGAAAAAAAAAAAAAGAAGAAAAAAAAAAAGAAAAAAAAAAAAG
>JAOWBP010002978.1:38624834-38645610 GCA_028571105.1 Tragopan temminckii
CCCCTAATGATGTGATCCAGGAAATTTTCACTTTCAACCTTGTATTGGTTCAACAGGTCACAACAGAATTGTATGCAGTGTTCTTTCTGTTCATGTGTGAACATCTGTGGGACCCACCTGGCTCAAACACAATGATATTCCAACATAGCCACCACTTTTTCCAGCACATTGAAGCCAATATTCAGCTCCATAAACAGACCCCTGGCTGTAATCTGCCATTTCACATGGATGAACTGATCAAGATGTTCTTCACTGTGTGGTATGACAGCTGTGTGTGGCCATCCAGCACACGGTTTGTCTTTCACATTGCTGTCACCACTGCAGAAACGCAGCACCCACTGCCTCACTCTGCTCACCTCCACTATTTGGTGTCAAGAAACGTTCAGCAAGTGTTGATGAATGTCAACGGGAGCATTTTTTTTTCTGCATGGAACAATTTAATTCCACACAGATGTACTTCCACATCAGACGCCATTTGATCAGACTGCCCCTCTGCTGCCATCTGTCACACAGCAACAAAATGTAACAGGGTGTTGGTGGGAAGGTTCAACCCCTACTGCCATACCACCAACCTCTGCCCTCTGACACTGGGCCAGGAACAGGCGATACTACCTTTGGTGCTACCTTCTTATTGCTATACATTCGAAAGATTAAAACTTACGTACTGGAGTTTGTAGTTTAGTGGATTACACCTTCCACACCTCCTATTTTAGCATTTCATATTTAATAGCCTCCTCATCCTAGAGCACATTTTTATACACGTATTTTATTTATTTACCTCAGTCAAGAGGTAAATAAATACTGACAAAGCACCACATATGTTACAGAATGATGGGATACCAGTTGAGTTCCCCTCTGCTAAAGAAATGTTGACTGCATGACTTAGTTTGATGAATATTCACTGGACAGGCTAACAAAACTGCCAACACTGCAACTAACATCACATGCAATGAAAAGCTAGTGATTATTAAGTTTTAAACAGTTCCTTTATAGTATGAAACTCTGGTTCTGAGATTAACCAACTTTATCTAGTTTCAATAGAAGTGACACACCATCAAGGTCTGCAACACGCTGGAGAGAACCAGTGCCTCACGCTAGCCAGAATGACAGGCAGCTTGGTTCAGCACCAAAAATACTTCAAGCAAGTAGTTTAGAAATTCTTTTAGACATTTATTTCCCTCCTTTGCCTCGAGAGCAATGAACTGTAGCACTTTTTAATTAGAAGTGGGAAGGCAAGCTATGAGCGCACATGCCAGCACACGTCTTTGTATTAAATTTAATGATGAAAATTCTAGCATGTTAGAATGCCACAAACTGTCTTTGCACACTCGTGATCAGCTGTTTTCTTGAACTTTTATTCCCTCCTCCCTGAACAGTCTTCAAGTGAACAGCCTGAATGCCCTCTACGACCTGTCTTTGGTGCTCCATTTTTCCCTCATTATTTCTTTTAGTGAGTCTTTTAATATAAATTGATGCATACAAAACCAAAACAAAAACTCCAACTGAGCAAAGGTTCGGAAAGTACCACTTTCTTTTCTCTGTCCTGTTATCCACATCTTCACTGCCTAATGCCGTGTCTACTTAAGCTGCCAACAATAATAACAAAACATATACATAATAAAATAGACAGTCTACAGTCATATAAGGAAAGAAACTGATAACCATCAGGTTTGCCTAGAAGCTCAACCTGAAGTATCAAAATGGAAATCGGAAAATGGAAAAAGGGTTTCATTAAGGAGCCATCTATTTTCCTTCTTCCTTATTAATAAAAAAAAAAAAAGAGAGAGAGAGAGAGAGAGAGAGAAAGAAAGAAAAAGGGAAAAAAAAGAGAAAAAAGGCATTTTAGAGTATTTGACTTTTTTTTCCCCTGCAAGTATAAGCTTGATCTCTTGAGATTTTCACATCCAGTCACTCAGATCACATTTTAAAAGGAGTAAGAACGGGAAGTATGTTTTGTATTGTTGTAGCTTAGAAGAACTCTAAGATTTTAATTCTTCTCAGAAGAGTTTTAATTGTAGAGGAACTCAGAATTTTACACTCCAGACTGAAGTCCCTAACTAAACTACATTAATTGTGCCCACCTTAACACTAATATTAAAAAAAACAACAACAACAAAAAAAATTTTTAATCTACTTGAAATGTTTTTTGTTTTGTTTTGTGTTTTAGAGAAAAGCAAAATGGCACAGAAAAACAGGTGGTAAAAAAAGTCGTAATTTAAAAAAAGCATGTAAGATGTTAATGTTACTATCATCTTTAAAAAAAAGTTCAGAAAGATTAAAATAACCGTGCTAACATTTTCAAGTCTGTCAACAGAACGAAACATTTTTAAAGGATCAGAATAACTTTTTTTGACTACTTATTGGCAAAATCTTATTTCAAGACTTACTAAAGGCTTTGGGAGTTAGCAACCTCTAACAAGTCTGTTATGGAAAGAAAATATAAACTGAGAAAGCTTTATATAATTAAAGTGTTCCAGATGATAAAACTCAAAGCCAATTCTTTCCATGATTCAGTTACTTATTGACATCAAAATGGTTATTAAAGATATGAACCATCAGATAAGACAGCTCGCCACGTGTCTCAGTACTAAAACTTTGCTGATTTAGAAGATAGTGCTGCTTCAGTTCCCTTTCTGTTCTATGGTCTTATGCATGTCACTAGAACACGGTAACTAGGTGAGACAAGTCCAAAGGATATAATCTGTTACTGCTTTCTCATGCTGAAAGTTATATTACAAGTGGAAGGTAAAAAAAAGTTATCTGCATTATAAATTTTGCTATGGTGAATTATTATAAACAACCAAGATATCAAGAAGTGGCAAAAGTTATTTTTATTTTCTTCTGCATTATACACTTTGAGATAGCTCTCCATCTCTTTCTATCAATTCACTCCCACAAAGCATCCCTCCTGAAGGAAGCTTTGATACTGATTCCAGAAACAAAGTTGCCAAAACTCAAGCTGAACTGAATCTAGCTAAGGAAATCTAAACAAATAAATTGTTTTTATTTCAACTGCAGAAATAAGCAGGGAAAAATGAACAGAAGAATTATATGTCTATGTCAAACATGATTCTGCTTTATGAGCAATAAACAAAATATTCCCATTTAACATTCAAGAAGTGTTAACATACTGATAAAGGCAACTAAGACAGGATGGATGTTGACAATGAGAAAAACAACAAATAAATCTATTCCATCTATATTCAAAGAGAGTTAAAAGATATTTGCTCTCTAATTCCACGAATTATCTAGTGTCCTTTTCTGAAGGCTGCATTAGTGAATTTCTCGTGGTTATTTTTTATCCTTGTTCTGAATGCCCACAAATATTAGTTTAGCTTTACAAGAGTTATGTGGAGAGGGGATTTTTGCACTGGAACTGTAGCATTACAAGAACAATTCTTATACAACCTCATTTAAAAACATCAAAGGCTAAACACAAGATTGCTTACCAGTCTTTTGTGTTTCACAAAAAACCCAACCAAGGCTGAAGTGAGTTCACTATCATAGTCACCATTCCTATTGTGAACATGCTATTACTATTACAGACGGTTTTGGAAGTAATATTGAAACTGTACAGAAAATGTCTACAGAAAATATCTTAATACCAGAGAGTGCTTGAAACAAAAGTTAATTCCTGTCCTATGAAATATGATCTCTACATATTAACAGATGTGAAAAATACAACCATAATGTGGAGATTCAAGATTTTAAATTCTATGAAATGTTCCCAAACGTGTGCTTTCTGGCAGTTTTACTTCAGCAATTTTGATATGTTAGACACAACTCTTAGTTGTATTTACTCAGAAGGACATAAAAGTATATTTTCTCCGTGAAACAATAAAACTGTTTTTAAAGAAAAATAAACTTTTTTTCTGTTTAGGCATGAATTATCAATAGCTTTTTTAATCTGCCCAAGACACTTGGAATATACCATAAGCGCACATTAACAAACATACCTTCCTAACATCTGAGCTTTTAGGTTCTGTGGTCCAGGTGATGATTCGAGACACTGCTAACCTAGTTTCACTTGAATTTACAAAATCCCCTGGATCCATCTGTTGTGCAAGAGTCTCTATGTATTTAAGAATTGCAACTTTTACCTGTAAAGAGAAACAGAGTTAGCTGGATAATAAAAACTATGCGACAAGAACAAGAGCGCTTAGAGAACACAGTGCACATTCTCTAAAATACTTCTTCAATTATCCTAAACATCTATTCAGCAATGGCATAAAACTTCAAGCAACAAATTAATTCACAGAGAGGTACATTATTTCAAGAAGGAAGTTCTACAGAAACTGCATTAATAGAAATTTCAGATTTCACTGGTAGTGGCTAAAAGATAACGGATCATTTAAACAGAAAATGAAAGTACTCAAAACATTTGTGCACATTCAAAACTATTTGAGAACTTCTTTCAAATACTAAAACAAAAAAAGGACATAATCTGATGAACCAATAATCAGGTAAAGTTAGAATATGATGTAGTTAATACTCAGTACCCTTTTATGAAAACCAGTGCTCAGCAGTCAGTACCGCTGGGGATAAGCTCTATGAATCTTCTGACTGAAAATTAAAAGGTATGGAATAGAGTTTCTACAAAAGACCTTGACACATAAACAGTTTTCCTTTGAAGATACTAAGAAGAGAGACATGAGTTTACCAGAAGGACAGAAAAGCTGTTCTAGGCTTTCAACTGCCCAGACATCGTTCTCTGAATTTGCTGACTCCCCTTATGCAGAATTACAGTTTTAAGTGTCCCAACTGCAAGGTCTTTTTAGTTTCTTCAAAACTGCATTACTGCCCAGCTTTAGTAGAAGAGGTGCTATGCCTGTAACTCCCTTAAACATTCTCTGCTCAGTTCCTGCTGCCCCAGAGATAACTGTCATTCAACCCATCAAAAAAAGTGGTTAACATTCATTTATGCAACCTTTTCAACTTAGGTACTTCTGGCTCAGTGAAAATAAAAGCTGCAATCAGGAGGGAGAAACAAACGTCCCTCCTAAGCAGAAAGAAAGCAAGCTCTAGGCATAATTTCAATTGCACACGACTTGTAGTGTTCTGAACAAAACTATTTAGCAACTTCCATCGGTCATCAAAACTTCCAAGCTGTTAACACATGATACACCACTACATGACGTGCACATTACTGATAGCTGATACATTAATAGTGAACACTTCATTTTCACAGCAGCTGTTAAAGTTGGACTTTTTCAAGGTTACACAACAACCAACAGCTAGAGGTTTTCAGCTTAGACAAATCCATACCAACATACTTGGTATGAAAACACTACTGGCAAGATTCTTTCAGAGAGAGGGAAAACACAAAAAACACAAAAACCCCTATAATGAGATGCACACATTACTGATATAAAACACCCTAAATCAAACTCTGAAAGAGCAGCAAATCTACTTATGATGCATTTTAGTCACTACTACAAACAAGTGAGAGTAGAAATAAAAGGTTTAAGATAGTACTCTTTTAACAATCCACTTTATCTCTAGAAGACCTGAGAGAAATGATTTTTAACTGCAATGAAAGCAGCTGCAGGAATTCTTAAAATTACTATTTGCTGTTCATCTCAAACCCGTCTCTGAAGCTGCTTAATATTGCCGTGACTTTACTTGCACGCTGCAGGCTGAATTTATTGCATCTAGCTGGACTACAAGCACTGAGACACTGAATATTTTTCCTATACAGCATACAACACAGACAGACACTTTAAGAATAGCACGGTTGTAGTAAGTGAGCTGAAATATAAAGCAAGCTTCAGGTAGCACTATTATTCACAAAAACTAGATAAATGAAACCAAAGCGTTTCCATAAACATCTGTCACAGGTAAATTTTGGCACAAAAATATTCTGTGCAACTCATCTCCACAAAGATTCAGGAAATGCTGTAAGGATGCTACACAGTCAGTGTCAGAAGGCTAAATGTTTTCCTGCCCTGTGAAACATTTTAGATTTACTGAGTCTCATTTTCTCCACAAAGATAAGTCACAGAAATGTTCCACCTAATAGAAAAGAGTAGAGAGGAATGCAGAGAATGCTCTACTTAACATAGGCAAATGTCCATCTCCCACAGCACCCTCCTAGGATGCAAGAGACTGAACTCTGCCTTACTCAGACTGTCCTGCCTCAGATGACATGCAATCACAGTGCTTTTCAGCTTGCCACATCCCTCGTGTCTGTCCTAACACCTGGGTGACTTTGATACCGCCTCTATCTTGCTTTAAATGACTACAATAACCATAACGACTGACTTTTAAAGGGTTCTCTATCTCCATGAATGTGCTCTGTTTTTGTCTTTTTATTTTTTTAATCCAGAAAATTTAATATGAATTTAGAGGGGGAAAAAAAAATTAACTGTAGCAAAAAACTTTTCATTCAAAGACATTCAAAGGAAAGAATGGTTCAGAAATTTCTAATGAGCTTTGGCCAAAATGCTTATTAACAGTTCCTCTCTGTATGTGAGCCATCACATATTCAGCCTGAGAAAAATGAAAGTGATGCTTTGAAGTATATTCCAGGACAACACTTGTCCATAAGAAAACATATATTCTGCACCTGCAAAATAATAAGCTTATTACATTATACCATGTCTATTACATGTGATTACTATGCCCATGCATAAATTTGACCAAAACAGATACGTGCACCTGACATCTGTAAGCTATATTTCAGCAGTTCACCACAGCTACACGTTTCTTTAATGCAAATGAGTAAGACAGGACACAATACAGCACTGCGTATCTTGTACACCAGTAGAGTAACATCATCTCTCTGTTTGGTCAGCTATCTAATCCACCTCCTGTAGTCATTCTAAAAGCTTGAATTTATTTTCCAAGGCTTAGGTGTGTGTAAATGTTAAATGATGACAACGACAGTTTAATCTGAAGGATCACGATTGCTAGTACTTCCTCATGAAAACAAGAAAGAAGCATCATATGAAGGAAGGAATCCTTCAATGGAAGCAAGTTTCTGATTTTATCACATCCTGAACCAAAACTATGTCCTTTTTCAGAGAAAAAACAAAAGCTGAAGATCCCAAGAAACAGAGCAGTACCTAAAGATTTTTCAGTTAATCTCAAATATCGGGGTGCACTGAGGATGGAATTTTGGCAAAACATTCAGTGTGGATATTAGACAAATAATTTTGCAATTTAAGTTCAGTAACTTCACTGCTTTGATCTGAAGTTGTAATTATCTAGCAAAGATGGGAGATTGGGGACAGGCACCACTTCTTTCTGAAAAAACTCACCTTCTCTTTAGTAGTTAGGTAATTAGGTGTCCCAAAAAAGAATAACTCAATCACCAAATTCACCTTTCTGGTGAGGAAAACCAAGTAAAATAAAACCAAGTCCAATTTGTTCCAAGGATTTATTTAAACAACAAACTGATTTTTACTACCTCATTTGCTGTCTTCAATAAATGACAGCAGTCCCTTTTTAACACAGCTCTACGAAGCAACAGTGGTCAACGTATCAACTGTCCTCAAAAGCTTAAAAATGTAAGTTTTACTGTATTGTAGACAAAAAAGGCATATTCAGGTGACTTTCGGTTCAACACGACTTGGAAAAAAAACGTATTCTTGTGCAGTATCAAATAGCATAATAATAGTTCGTGCAGGATAGAGCAGAAAATGCCAGCTATATGCTTGTTATTTCCCCATTTATCTCACTGGTAAATCTTCAGATTTGATGCATTTATCCTAAAATCATTTGTAAATTAAACATACTACAGGATTCAGGTTGGTTTCTTTTTTTTCCAACCCCCATTTTCAAGTCTATGGGTAGAGATGTTTAATACATAAAAACGTGTGTACGTACAAATTTACACACAGCTTTCAGAAAAGTAAGGGTACTATAAAGGGAGCTTGTTTTTAATGCAAGAAGTTAATATTAAAATATCTTAAATGAATTTAAGACCTAACGGGCTAAGCATAAGAAAACTTATACATGAACTTGGAAAACAATACTGGGAAATCACAAACATAAAATTAGAAGACTTGATAGAGTGAGTTTGCATAACCAGCTTGATGTTAGGCGGCCACATTTTTCTTGCTCATTTTTACCGTACTGTGGTTTTATTAGATCTCACTTGCAGCAAACATTTTCACAGTAGTGTAACGTTTAAAGTTGAACATCTGCATGCTTAAAGTTTCTCGCAAAGGTTAGTAGCAGCATATGAATGCATTCAAAAAAAAAGTATTGGAAACACTGTAAGAGTTTTGACATAGGGTTAAGAATAAAGACAATAATTCAGACAAAAACCTTTGAGCTCCAAAAAGAGCGAAGCTGGTCCTGCAGTGCTGGCTTGACTGTCTGAAAGTTTACAAAAACAAAATCCACTAATTGAAAATCTCTTTTTTTGTAAAACAAAAGAAAACAAAAATAACAATCCAAAGGTAAGTAAGACAATCAAATGTCTATGAATTACGATTCTGTTTATCACGTAAGCCTGAAAATTCTTACCTTCAAACTAGGTGTTTGGGTCTGGTCAACAGTAAATCTCATTAAAATACTAAACTGAAGATCATTTGGAAAAGATTCCCTGTAAAATAAATCACATCACGTTTTATTTTATAAACTTTAAACTTTTATATTCTTTATTATATTAAGAAAAAAAAGGCCTACCAATTTTGTTGACACTGACCTTCAGAAACACCTAGCTCATAGAGGACAAAATTTAAGAAGTCACTGTTCTGAAGTAGTTAAACCTAAAATATATGTAATGCAACTAGTAACGAATTATACTGTAGGACTCTGAATCTAAACACACGCAATTCTAAAAATCCCACAATCGTTATGCACTTCAACTATTAAAGCACACACAACACTGCTTCTACAAATTTCTCTGAATGATCCTGTCCATTCTACCTGCCTCTGTTCTTCACTATTTCACACTCTCGTATAACCCTACTGGGCCTCTGCTGAAGCAGAAAATGTTTAGCCTGTCCCATTCTTCAGAGAACAGAGGATGAGAAGAAGATTCCAGAGCTTTTCCAATTCTACTTAAAAATCTAGCCTTCATTTGGGAACAAAGCTGGCTGGTTAACTGCTCCCAGAATCACGTAAAGTTGTTTGGGGAGAGTGAAGGAAGGATATGGCAACAATAGATTTGCTTTCTAACTCCTTAAGAGACGTCCTAACAATACTGCAACAATATTATGACATCAAAATGAAGAAAAAAATAACTAAAAACGATAACATACATGGCTCAAATTCACCTTTTGAAATTCGGCGAGTAGAAACAAAGTAATTGGTCAGCATCAAGGAATCAAAACTCTTCAAACGTTTAGAAAACCAGAACACTTAAGCAGTAAGTTTTTTCATATCTGTTGTTAGGTCTGTATTTTTCCAAGAATCTCACTGCATGTATTTGCACATACGTGCAGACATAACACCTTTGAAATAGCATGAGGTGATGGTCTATTATGTTGCTGGCTTTTTTTGTGTGTTTTTTTTCCCTAAAACTCATTACCTTGTGACATCAAGTGCCTTCTGAACTTTTGCTTGTACAGACCCAAGCAAATCAGCACCCATTTTCTTCAATAGCTGGGTCAGCAGTACAAATAGCCAGTCCTGCAGATCTTCTTTATGGACCTGGATGAAGTCCACCAGTGTTTCCAAAAACATACTGAACACCTAAAAGGTATAAGAAGAAGAAAAGAGGGTAGGATGGGGAAAAAGAGGAAATGACACTGACATATGCTGAACTTACAAACAAAGAAGCAGCAGTAAGGGAATCAGAGGCAAAGATAGGCAGTGTTTTGCAGCCAAGCAGGAAAAAAATAAAAAGAACCTGTCTTGCTTTTTCACTGGATTTTGATACAAGAGTACAGTGGAAGCATTAGCTGACTTCTGCAGAAGTTTGAAAACTAGGTATTCCATGCAGTATTGTCAAGAAAAGAAATGCTTACTGTGATGGCTGGCGCAATCTCATTTTTTTAAAGTAAGACTTTTTTTTTTCCCCATTTCAAGCTCTATCATTAAGTGGGTTTCACATATTCTTCAATGACTACAAAAACACCTTCTCTCTAAAGCAAAAAAAGCAGCTACAGTGCTTTAGTAGAATCTTCATTGTACGTATCTCCGCTACTAAGTACTGCAAGATCATGAAAGCTGGCCAACTCCTTACATAAAGCATTTCTGGAACAGAACAAGGTTCTTCTGCTATTGCAGATATCCAAACTCAAAATCGTTTCCCAGTGCAGGAAAAAAAGCCACAATATGTTTTGGACTGACAGCTGTTTAAGTACTTTAGTAATCCAAAACATATTATCCATTGTGTTCTTCTAAACAAATAATGCTGAAAACACTGCATTCGGTTTTTAAAAAGTGATGCATGCTAACGTATAATAACTTTACCACAGAGATCAGGAAGAAGGGCATCATAAATACACAACTTCATCTGACCAGTCGTTTTAGTATCTCTCACTGATTTCATGTTTTTCCTAGGCTCACAATGATATCAAGATGTGTATGCTATAAATTCAGTGTAGTTCATGGGTTTCCATTTCTCTGATAACAAAAATGGGTATTTGAGCTGAAAACGCTGCCTTCACATCTGACTTGCACTCTTGTTCCAGCAAATAGCTGGGTACAGCAAAGCTGTTATGATACAAAGAGGTCTGGACACATACTGCCTCCTGAGTATGTACCTGACATGGGTACAAGGTTGGAAATACCTACTGCAGAGGATGGGCTGTAACACCTCCTCCTCCTCCTCCTGCAGCTTATCTGCCTTGTGACGATGCCAAATTCTGCTGCAGTAAGAGTGGATGAACCCCAGCAGTAATGATACCTCACACAGCTGTAGATACCACACCACAGAAATGGGCTTGCATCCACAACACTGACCAAGAATGGAGGGGTCAGACCATTACTGAGGGAAGTAGATCTCCTAGCTTTTCACGATGATAAATCAAGCCAGGGTAAGTCAATTCACATAATGAAAAACGTAAAATAAATCAATAGGATTAGGTTAAAAAATGTCTCAACATTTACATTACAAGTAATCAGATTATTTCAGGACCAGGTAAAGACCAGAGAATCTATGGAGAGACACCCTGAACACCGAAAAATCTTCATTAGAAACAAAATAATACAAACTCTACTTAATATAAAGCCAATTAGGATGTAACAGTACAACTTCTCTTTTGGGGTAAATGAGGTTGAAAATGAGAAAAAATATTGCACTTAGATTTTTATGCAAGCCTGACATTTAAAAATTGCCCTCCCAGAAGTGGGAAGTAATTGATGTAATGTGATTGTAAATGCCTTCTCTATTTGTCTGAACTGAAACCATATGCCACTACACACAAAGGGTTAATCATGGACACAGTTTTTAAAAGCTAGACAAAACCGAGCCAAACAGTACTTTCTGTATTCTAATGTTACTGTCTTTGGATTTTACAGCCCCTTAGAATAAGAAGAAAAAAATAAGGTACTATAAAGATTACACTGGAAGTCTTACAACTATATTTAAAATCTTTCCAATTAAATTATTCAGCACAGCAGAACTTAGAAATTGTACCTATTTCTTAAAGTTTCTGTATACCAATACACACAATTCTTCACTAAAATGTGCAGGCTGAACAGCCTGGTTACAACAAGCTACTTCTGGAGTAATGCAGACTCCTTATCACACTTTCAGCAAGTAAAGCCGTTTAAAGTGAAATCAGTATGAAGTGAATAATGAATCACTATGGCAAAAGTACTTTAAAAACTTCACGCCAACTTTTTACTGTTAAAAATACACACTCACAACTGATGACTCAGTTTTCTTTTCAGGCTTTGGTATTAGCTCTACGACATGACTGCCAGCAGAAAAGTTGTGTAAGTTTAACCATTTTCTGGTATTAAAAATATAAAAATATCATGGCTTTTTGTCTCAGTCAAAGCATGAGGATTGAAAAAAAAAAAAGCTGGAAGAGAATTTAAGGTAAAGGATGAATTTGGAATGGAAAATGGAACTCAGCCACCTTTGTCCTGAACAATGTATGTAGGTACTACAACTTCTGCAGTCTCCATTTTTAAGATGCAACTTAAAACTTCTATCAAGCACCTAAAGCTGAAGTTCTTAATAATTTGATAGTGGAAAAAATAAACAGATATGAAAATAATTGGAACTGGTCTACCTTTAAAGTGAATTATTTCAGATGTGCCAACCACCACAATATAAAGCAGGAATGCATAACCAAACAATGTCAGTTAATTAGTAGATAAAGCACATCTCAAAACTTTGCCACACAGTTTACATCATTGTATACAGCATTTTATGATTGCGAAAGGCTTGACACTGCATGAATTTGTTGGGGAAGAAAAACAGAGAAAAAGGGTTAATTGCACATTCATGCAAATAAGGTTAGGCTTCCAACAAATACTGAACCAACTTACTCTCTAAAGAGAGTTCCAACACAGGAGACAGCATGCAAAACAAAACAAAACAAAAAAACAAAAACAAAAAAGGGAAAAAGATAAAAACATATAAATTAGTGGCCACCAATACAAAGTTCCTGTATGGAATATAAAATGAAACAAAACAAAAAAGGTATTTCAAAGCTTTTATGACAAATTTAAGGATTTTATGGGATATCTAAACTATTTTAGAAGTAAGCACTGGCACATCCTTCAAATCATTCACCCATTTTCTCCTCCAAATGATATCACTGTCCTCCCAAGCAATTCCCTACATCCAGATACCATGTTAAAAGAAACCCTTAAATGAAAAAAAAGACAACACAGAAGTGATGACAGAATAATTTCTACAGGCATTTGAAGACAAGATTCTAGGATTAGATCTGTGCAGCCATATATGCGTGATAAAAAAAAAAAAACTGATACTTGAGCTGAGCCCCCAGTAGCATATTCACAAATTATAAGTAGTTTTGCAATATCAAAAAGTAGGCAGGCTTTCAGTGACTGGAACAGGTGCTAATACCTATGCTACCACATTAATCAAATTTCAGAACTCAAAAGTTACCTTATTCCATGTCAGAATGCCCGATAAACAACAACCAAAAAATCGACTGGATTGCAGTAATTCATAAAAGCCAAATGAAAATTTAAAATGCTCTTCTGACACATATAGCTACATTTTGGAGCTTTCATTCTCCTCCTCCACCCTAACCTCAACAAAAATCTTCAGGATAGCACCAATAGATGCAGAACTGCTGTATGAATTAACAGAAGAATGAACCACCAAAATTAAGCCAAGCTGCTATTCACAATTTTATCATACTTCATTTAGAAACCAATCATATTTCAGTATTTAATTTTCTTTGTTCTTTTTAACTGAACGTTTTGTTCCTCTTCAGCTTGGTTTTTGTTGTTTCTTCTGGATTACTGCAGTATGTAAGCAAGTTTATTACTATGCTCATGTGTGCAATGCAGTTTTCTTCCAAAAATACAGAGAGCATTCACCTGCCTTTACTTTTCCTGCCAGAAAAATAACGAAGTTTGCCTCTCAAGATTTTGTCTCTCTCTAATTTAGTTTTCCATCAGAACAATCACAAAGACTTAAAAATGTTAAAAGTGTTGCATAATCAAAGCTTCTTCTCAACAGAATTCTGGAAAGCCAATAGCTCTGAAGTAACTACTCCACTGTGAGTTTTTCTGAGTTATCACTTTATCAGTTCTGAAATACAGATATGAAGTGGCACATGTTACATTCAACATAAAAAATAGTTTCTTCCAAGCAAGGCTGTAGCTGTAAACTAAACATGAAGTTACATGTTTTCTATATGTTATTATTTTAACTTTGATCAGGTTCATATTCACTTGCAGTCTTTTAGTTAGTGGAAATTACTGCAGCAGATCATATACACATATATATGCTGCGTATATATGCATCTCTCACAATAAGTGTTAAAAAAAAATAACAGGAGCGGTAACTCAGTTTTAAAGATTTAAAATGTTCTTATGAAACAGATGACTTATTCTTAGTTATACCGTCCACTCGCAGCCTTTACTACTGTAAAAATTAATAAATAATCACATTTTCTTTTATACATCAACGTACTTGGCATCTCAGTTATTATCAATGATACAAAATTATTCAGTCTTATCTGTGAAACTAGTGGAAGATATCAGTAGCAATGGAAATGCAGAGTACATATCCTGGAAAATAAGCAAGCATGTATTTGGTATAGTTAAGATTACGTACCTTTCATTATGACTTAAATTATTGCAGCAGGGTGTTTTGTTTGTAGTTGAGAGGAAACCACCAGGTTATGCTGAAGTGACATTTGTAAACACCACGACTTTCTACAGATTTTTGCCAATTTCGAGCACTAACTGGTAAACTAATGTATCTTAACTGAAATAAACCTTCACTTTATTGCAATTATCTTGCAATAAAAGGCGCAGAGTTATCTCGTTCAAAGCTGCAAATTAAATGGATTCAGACCTAAGATCATTAGCTGTGTACAGAACATATTTTGTGAAATTTTTACACGTGCAACTACTGGCAACATTTTACTGAAGTTAGCCTTCTCTGAACATGTTTTCAAACTTTTACTGTAGGTAAGGAAACCTAAACATACCTTACTGTGAGGATCAGCGAACATTCTTGTGAAGATTTCACACAGTCTTTTCAACTCAACACGGCTGTCAAAGCGACAAAATACATTAGTCAACTGGAGTGCTAGTACTACTGGTACACTAATGCACAGCAACCAGTGAAATCAACCCTCAATGCTGAATCAAATAATCTAGTAAACCAATTTGAAAAAAGCACTTTCTCTAAGACATATATAAAAATAATTTTGTCTAAAATATGACTCTCAAGCTAGAAATGAATCTTTAATTCACATCTTAAAACAGCAAAAGTTACTTTAAATTCCTATTCCTAACTACTGTAATAGAGCCAGTCATGAAAAAGACATTCTCAGAGCTAGCCATGAACAGTTTCTTCTGAATAAAAAACCTACGCTAGCATGTCATCAATATTAGATGCAACCACTTTGAGACTCCTCTGTATCATAAGCATGCTACTGATTTTAAATTCCATTTTTAAACAAAGCATTTTAAGGGACCCTTTGCACTAGTAGCCAGAATGGACACTAGATTCTTCATTCACTCCTTCCCCATTCTTACTCTCAGACACACACACTGCTTCCCCTCTCCTCAACCTTCTGTGCTGCTTAGAACATTATCCTCCCTTCTTACTTTCCCTGCCTTCTTTCAACTCTCAATTAAAAATATTCTTCTACTAACATGTCTTCTTACCTTAAAGTTCTCTGGTTCTTTAATAAATTTTGCAGGCCCAGAAGGCCTTCTTTTCTCTCTGACCAGTTGGAGCTAGCACAGCGATTTAGGACTTCAGCCACATCTTCTGTCTGTCTCATATACGTTGGTATGCTTCCATTCCTAGAGCTGTAGGACCTTTCTGAACAGGCACTTGATGCATCACTGTTGGCATCATCATCTGAGTACATCCCGTAAGACTCGTATCTTCTTCGCACGGGCTTCTTCTATTGTTCAGAAACACCTCACGTTAACAGCAGTTTACAAAGAAATATTATCCATTATCAGTAAAAACACCAACATTTCCAAGAACTGATGCAAGCCCTACTCCTTGCACTGACCAACGGCTCTAACCGTTCAGCAGTTCAAAGCAAGTTAATAAAAAGATTTTAAAAATGTATGGCTTGCATAGGATTCCAAATATAAAAGCAAAGCAAATGGAAAGAAGACATACGTTTGATGGAACGTTCAGCTTAAAGTTTACTTGTAAAAATTCATAAAATTGCGTGATAGCATGACGGATTGCACTGAAAGTTAGTTATTTCACTTAACTTTATACTTGTTAAAGAATATAAGAATCAGGTCTAAAACCATATTCTCTCATTTTAACTTACTTTGCATCAAACATGTTAATATCAAAATATTAAACTACTGAAGAAGGAAAATAATTTCTATACCTTAGTCCGTATGTCTCCTAAGAGCTGATAGCAGTAAATTATTGAAAAGAAACAGAAATTGAGAACAGCAAGGTAAGGCATAGCAGCACTGTGACTACTAAACTACCTGTCACTGGAAAACACAATCTTTTGCAAATTTGACTTAGTTCTCTCTATCTGATTAGAACAGCATGCATTACCAATAAGAAGTTTGCCAAACTTCCATTTCCACAGACACATTACATGAAGTCACCTTCTGGTTGTTCACAAAGCTACTTGGCCAAAATCTTTCTCTCTTGCGCTATTAAAGTATGGAAGCTTCATTTAAACTTCATTTTTCCACGTGCTTCTCAATCTTGTTTTGATTAGCAGTGTTTTAGAATCAAAAATATTCAAATGTTCTAATTGCAACAATTAGTAGAGAAGTAAATTTGGAAAATGTCCTACTGCAAAATCCTAAATACATTAAAAAACAAAAGCAAGCCAACAAAACAAAACACAACATAACAAAGGCCAGGGGAAATATGCAGTTTATCCTAAAAGGACAAACACAAGCTGCTGCAAAATAACTCTGCCATTCCAACTCTGGAGCTGAACCGAGTAGATAATAATCCAGTAACCCAGTTTCATTACACATTCAAAAAAGCAGAAGTGATTGTTTTCCCCTTAGGTACCATTGCAGTTTACATAAGGTTTTCACTTTTCCTTGCTGAATAGCTTTAGTGGTATTTAAATAGAAACTAGTCAATACATCATGTAATAAGCAAGCTTACTGTCAACAACACAAGCATGCATATGCACATAAGAAAGTACAGGAAGAGATAACATAATAACAAAGCAATCCACAATATTTGATTTTTATATTTTGTTACTGTTCTACCTTTTAAAAACCCAATTCTGACAAGGGGCTTTAGTCTATGATGGAAAAAAAACGTTCATAACATGATTCATCTAAATGGAAACAACTGCATGGGAGGCAAGCATCTTGCTAATACTGTAGTATTCTAATTCAGCTCTCCTCGATCCTTCCTAGTTGTGCAGATTCTAGCTAAAATATACAAATTAATTTTCCTCCAGCACTTATAGAAACATCATGCTATTCTGCATTCAGGTCATACAAATGAGTTTCTATGAACAAACTTGATTGCTTCAACTAAGCAGAGAACATTCAAGTCTCAAAAACAGTCACCAGAAGCAAGAGTTTCTCCTTAAGTTATTACGCATTTCCTACTACATTTGTAACCAAACTAAACTTGAATAAGCTTTGAAACTGCTCAAAATAAAGACAGACATTACGCAGCAGCAACGTGGGTTTTCTTGTTATAGATAGAAACTTCTAATGTCCCATGTGCTATTTCTCTCTATTCTATGTTATAAAAATCCGTAATGCAGACTGAGTTTGAGTTTGCTAACAAGCATTCCAGATTTCTGCCCAAAACTTTTTGCAAGTTCACAATATCAAAAATGGTAAACACTAATGATCAACAACACCATGACTTATTAGGCAAGATGTCACAGATAATACTATCTCAGTGCCTGCAAAAGCAAACAACTTCTAAATAAATTTATCATGAAAACAATATTAACCAAGAAGTCACTAAGCTGGCAAGACTACACAAACATAATCGACTTCTTCAGATTCTTTTTCCTTTAAAATTTTGTTTCCCTCTCTGAAACTAAATGATATTTAAGATCCTTTTCAACGCAAATTTATCTGTGATTCTCGATCTACTTTTTTGTTGTTAAAAAAATAACAACATACTCCTTAAAGAATTCTATTAGTTATGTAATAGATATTATATATGAATAATGCTACACAAATTTTCTACAACACATGATAAAAATGTCGAAAGCTCACAATACCAGTATTTTAAATTATTTGAAGATTTCAGCTTGCTGAGACTGATGGCAGAACAATGAAACACGACATACGCTTTCAGTTTGGCTAGCTGGAGCACAATGGAGAAGAAGCCAAAAGACCCTTTTAAAGAACAGCACGGTTCAGACCAAGAACAGCGTGACTAGTTTAAAAATCAGCGTAACATTTTAAAAATAAAAACCAAGCTTACTAAACACTGCCTGTCAAACCATCAGTTTATCTCTTCAGCATTAACCTTGCACACTGTCAAAACACCTTTAAGTGTGCCTTAGCTCTTATCGTCCCCAGCTCTGAGAAGCCTACCAACCTCAATCTATCTAGAAGTTTGTGTAGCTGCTGTGGGATTCTGCTTCTAAGTGCCTTTCGCTCAAGAGGCTCCTCCAGCTAATGCAACAGGACAGCCCAAGACTATATCCTGCCTGCCATGGAAAATGAACATTTCTCAAAAGTTAAGAACAAAAATTCCCATGCTTTGCAGCTAAAGTAATTCAGCTTCTCTTTTTTCCACACCTGCAAGTCAGCAAGACATGGAAGGACAAGTTCTTTTGCACACTTCAACGTACAGACATTAAACATTTTAGCAGTTTGCATCCTACACGACACAGGTATGAGAGTCTTACCAAAGCGTCTGCTACTGCCTCTTCCACATCAGAACCTGTGTTCAGAACTCGCATAGCACTAACTGATGAGGACAATCTACTCGACTGACTAATTCCAAAGCTGGTACCTGTTAAATCATCAACAAAAAAATGAAGAAAAAAAAAACAAAACAGACTTCAGTCGGAACAGTAACACAGAATATTAATACTATACTCACTTAAAAAAAACCCAAGCAGAAGAAAAGCATTTGCTTAATGTTTCTAATAAATCACATAGGGGCTAAAATATGGATGTTTTCATCCCAACATCTTTAGTGGTGTGGTGAAAGGTGCAACTGAAATAACAACAGGAATATGAAGATTCTATTCCAGTATAACAGAAGAAAAAAAACAACAAATGAATTACTTTAACTAAAAGAACTCAGTACTGCCCTTTCTGGTTTGGTTTTGTTGTTTTTGTTTTTTTCTTGTTGTTTAACATCTTCATTTTGGGTTTTTGTTTTCATTTCGAAGGAAAGCAAAAATAATAGGAAGGCCATAGAGACTACTGATGAAAAAACTACATGCATAAAGAATGCGCTACAAATACTGAGTGAGTGGAAAACTAAAAAAATCCTCTGCAAGGAAAAACAAAGTGACTGTTGTTAGGGAAGGAAAGGATTATCACTGGGGCATGAGGATGGAGACAAAATCTAGAAACACAAACGTATCTATCTGGATTATTAAAACCACAGAACAGAAATGAGTATAAATAATGCTTTTTACAACTGAACTATGAGGATAACCAAGTGGGTGGGTGAGAAAAAAAAAATCCAGGATGACTGCACAGATGACAGCAAAGTGTACTCATCCTTCACCTGTAGCCCCATAAGCATCAGGAGCGTAGAGGGCACCAGTGGATCTGGAGTGATGTCTGGAAGCTGCAATAACAGGATCATACAAACCCTATCTATTACCATGGAATCAAAGTGCTGCAATAGTTGCTTAGATGAACAAAAGCACATTTATCAAAAAGATACAGCTTTAGCACAAGAAAATGAATACTACACGGAAGGATAAAGATTCAGACAAGTTCTTTGATTATGTAGAACAGAGAGGTTTATGTACACTGCATATTTCATGCATGATTTTTTATTTTTAATTTAAAGGATTAAGAGCAGATTAAAAGCAAATACGTTCAAGTTCAAAGAAAAAAGGAAGCATAGGTACACACACACACACACACACACATACACACCAGAATCCTCAAAAATACTGGAAAAGGTTCACTAATACTTTTTTCCCATTGCGGTTAATTCAATTCTACATGTTCAAGAGCCAGAGCTCACACACCAAACAATTCGGAAGAAAGTAACTACTGCACAAACTGTGTTCGCAGCTGACAACTGGCATTAGCTTGAGTTCTTGCCCATGTGCAGATAAGCTAACCTTTACTTAAAATCATCACTTCACAGTTAAAAGTTAAAATTATTCCATTTTAATTAAAAAAATAAAAGAAGTTAGTGTAATTAACATTCCACATTTTTATTGTTTTCTTTAAAGTAAAATGTGAAATTGAGACAGATGTGCCAGGTTACTGTGGCTGTCGAAAATCCTTTGAAGTTATGGAAAGCTGGAACCAAAGATCGTTAAGGACTTCTGAATAAATAGAGGGAGGACCTTCTTTTTTTCCTGACACTTCTATAAAAAAACTGTCTTTCAGAGATTCTAAAACAGTTGGCCTACACAATATTGCTAGTATTTTCTTTCTTAAATCAAGCAACATTAATGTTTTTTAACAAGTCAGTTTCCTTCTTCAGTTCACTTAATGCAGGATCTTACAATCATGTAACTGAAACTGGCTTTGAAAACTTTGAAGTCTAACCAAAGTGACTTGCATCCCAGACATAATACTACAATTCAATAAAGAACTGAAAATGCACATATTTTACACCTTCTAGATACATAAAGCAGTAAAAATAGAAACCAGGAATTAAATGAATCATAATTTACTCTGATTATTGTACACAATCTAAGAGCCTGGTCTGAATTGAGCAATTCTAACACAGATCAAATCTGAACCTCAAAATGATCCTGAGCACTGTAAAGACCCCAGAAACAACACTGTTTTTTCCCCTTTCTCTGCTTTTTACAGAGGTACAGCAAAGTATTTTACGCCAAGTGAAATCTGCATGAAAATGTTTAGCTAGGTAGCTTCATTAAGAAAATAATACTTTATGGAATACTTGGTTCTTCAGAACACACATCTCAGTATGGAAAAGGAGAGAGAATACGTCAAAACATATGCATCAAGAGTGATACAGCTGGAAGTACATGCAACAATGGAGTAAACCTTTTCATTATTTTCCATCATCAAGCCCTGAAAACTAAAGGTAAACTTTAGCCATATAATT
>JAOWBP010002978.1:38645710-38678652 GCA_028571105.1 Tragopan temminckii
CACCTTCTAGATACATAAAGCAGTAAAAATAGAAACCAGGAATTAAATGAATCATCATTTACTCTGATTATTGTACACAATCTAAGAGCCTGGTTTGAATTGAGCAATTCCAACACAGATCAAATCACATCAAAATGATCCTGAGCACTGTAAAGACCCTAGAAACAACACTGTTTTTTCCCCTTTCTCTGCTTTTTACAGAGATACAGCAAAGTATTTTACGCCAAGTGAAATCTGCACGAAAATGTTTAGCTAGGTAGCTTCATTAAGAAAGTAATACTTTATGGAATACTTGGTTCTTCAGAACACACATCTCAGTATGGAAAAGGAGACAGAATACGTCAAAACATATGCATCAAGAGTGATACAGCTGGAAGTACATGCAACAGTGGAGTAAACCTTTTCATTATTTTCCATCAACAAGCCCTGAAAACTAAAGGTAAACTTTAGCCATATAATTCAAGATGACGCTGTCTCCATATACATTTGAATTATGCTGGAAATTTTTCTAGGACAGTGAAAGGAGGCACTATTTTGGATTAAATGCATCTCGTTTCAAAAAGTATTTTCAAGAATATTTTTTGTACCCTTTGAACAGCAGAAGTAATGCATTTACTTATAAATAATTAAAATGAAGAAAGATAAGATTAATCGAAACAAGAACTATTTTAAAAGGACTCAAAATAACAATGTATTTCTTGACTACAGTATGAAAATTACACTGGCTTGCTGTTTAGTATCAGCTGCATGTAAGAGAAAAGTTGGCCCTTCCATACTAGCTACCAATCTCTTGCTACTCAGCGGCTGTTCTCTCTCCCTTTGCGGTCTTACATTGAGATGTGAGGCTACAGAAGCACTTCACACAGAGAAGCAACTATAAAACAAGTTTACATCCTGAATGGTTTAGCACTTGTAAGCAAAACTTCCTCTGCTAAAAAACGGATAATACAAACATTTCCTCCCTTTCCCAATACAATGTGTAACTATTCCTAGTTACAGATACAGAGATGAACTGATTTGTCTCCTAATTCTATCCTTGAAAAACATTATTATTTTTTAATAGAAATCAACATCTCATAAGACAAAGCTGGTCTAACAAAATACTGAATGACATTTAAAATTAATAAGTAGAAGGATTTCAGGTTTCTTTCAGATATAGTTGTTTGTTTTTAATTCTAACTCCCATACTTGCTACTTTGCATTCCCTGTGCTATCAGTCATTCAACCTATTGTATTTGCACAGGTATTTGCTCTGAAATCTAATACAAAAATTAAACTCCATCTATAGAAATAACATCTCAAGTAGCATCTGGCTCAATGATCCACTAAGTAACATTATTATTGTATTAGTTTAACGAAGATTTTTTTTTTTAAATTAACAGCACTGATTAAAAAAATCAAATGTAAATCAGATCTTACATGCATGCAATTAAATCCAAGGTGTAGGGCAGCAAAAGCAGCACAAAAAGAACTGGAAAAATCTCATTTTTAAGAGAAAAGATGTGTGTATGCTACAATACAGTCTACCTGCTGTGTTTTAGTAAGGGAGACAGGCTTATTATTGGATCCTGCATCATGTCTTCTTTTAATTGAATTTCCCAATTAAACAGCATCTGGGTAGATCAGCATTAGTTACTGAAACAGCTTTCATTCAATTAATCCACACTTCCCAGTAAAAACCACGGCTGACAGGAAGCACACTGCCTTAACAGACTGTAACAGACTCCCAGTGCTAATCAGGAGTACAGTCAGGTGCTTCATCTGAGAGAGAAACCAGAGATTTTCTATATTCAGGATAGGCTTCATGGCTAAAATCACATCACCTTAAACTGCAAGCTACAAAATTACACTGTTCAGACAGTCTTATGGAGAGAGTTTTGTAAAAATCTAGCATGTAAGATGCTTTCATCAACATCTGCAACCAAGAGTGTAGCAACCTTCACAAGGATACAAGAAGTTTCCCTAATCCATAGCATGTTAAAATAATTACAAGCAAACTTCCCTATTCCTTATTCACTTCTCAGAAACGCGAACCAGCTTGGCAATTATACAAAATCATCTAAGTATTAGGACAAGAAACTGAAATACTCAGTGAAAACAAAACTTACAGCAACTCTAGGAACGAAGACTTAAAGTGGATACGTTATGTGCGTGAATGTTAAAGTTTTCAACTTCTTTCCTATGTAGAAACACAGTTCATTCACTTCTCTGCTCCATAATCACTTTTTCCACTCTGATTAAAAACAAATTACAGAACTGTACTTTGGTTCACGTACTCGGGTAAGGACTCTGCTACCTGCCCTGTTCATTTGTAGCAAACTGCAGGCAGCCTAGAACACAGTGACTCCTCCGTAGCGGTTCCTTATCTGTACCACTGCATTACTCCCTTTAATGGCACAGAGTACTCTGATGACAGGATAGCTAAGAACAGAATCTGCTTCATTTCACGTATTAACAGATTCTAGCTGATGCGGGGAAAGGTGGAGAATGACAGTCCAGCTGTATTTTAGTTGCTCAAACAGATTAACTGTTTCTAAGCAATGAATACTCTAACAAAGATCAACGAGTAATTTCAAAAACCCTCCAAAAGCAGAATCACCCTTTAAACAACAAACAACTAGGTGCAATGAATCACACATCTTTCCAAGCTCCTAAATTTTAAGGTAAGGCTAATACTAGCAAAGTATTTTTGAAGTGTGCAACCCATTCACACGTTGGTCAATTTTCCATCCAAGTAAATGGTGAGTGAGCCAAGGAAGGGAAAATAACGGTGGCCTGCTACAAGCTACATGGAGGAGGCATGGATTCGTTAGGTGCAAATAATGAAGGGCAAAGACAGCCATGCACGACAAGGGGCTCTGAGTACTTACCAAGGGGTGGAAAAGAGCGGACAGGGCTCGTGTCCCTGCTACTTTCACGGCTGGCCTCCCGACTGCACCCCTGACTCACACTAGGCCGAGGAATGCGGCTGCCTCGTGCTAGTATGATTCAGGGTACAGACAAACAGCAGCACAGAAGGGAGAAGACATAAGAAAAGTTGCAGTTTTAATGATATTCTGCTTTTCAGTAAGATCAAAGATGTATTTCTACGAAAAGACACTGATGGTTATGTTGTACTTTAAGTTTTAACTGATTCCACACACTTTCTTGATTGTGCTAGAATACACTAAGTATAGTCAGTTCAGTGAAACTACTTTTTTGGACAGCTAACCAAGTTGATTTACCAACTCTTCACAGAATGGTTGAAAAAACTCTTGGAAAAGATGGAGACTGAACAAGCAATAAAAAAGTATGGAGAGAATATTCATTCCAAATTCATGCTCACGATCTAGGTAATCTACTCAACAGTAACAGAAATGAAAAATTAAGCTTTCTCAAGAAGGAAAATATAAGGATCATACTGCTAGGACACAGATCAAAAATACAAAATAAAGAAGATGAAGAACTGCAGCAATACCTATTGAAAAACACTGCTTGATTTCAGTACAGATAATCAAGTGTAATCAGCTTATCCCGTGAGGCATAGGAAGCATGACGTTCATTTTTATATCACAGAAATATATATACACACACACATATCCAGAGGACACAGAAGTAATAAAGAAAACCTTCTTAAAATGGTAGCACTTTTCTTTAATGGATGTGGTACTTTGGAGGGCGAGAATAAGACAAGAGTGAAAGAGGGAGGGAAGAAATGGAGAAGAAAAGAACAACTACTGCATTTTCAGAGCAAAAAAGCTATCCTCTTCAAGTTAGAAAATCTGTCTAGTTTATCAATTCCTAGTGTCAGCATCCAGGTACAGTTTAGATTTTTATCTATATGCATTCTAATTTTACCATCCACCTGTAATGTAAATGCAAGGAATAGTTAGCCAGCACATAACATAAAATCATATATAAAGAATTCTTTATCAATTCTTACCTACTGACAATCTAGAAGGACTAGCTTCTCTACTGCATCCCTGACTTCTTGGGATTTTGCTCCGTTTTTGTGCAGCTGCAGGGTTCACTAACACTCTCTGAACCCCTGTGTTCATAGTGGAAAGTGTAGTTGTTGTCAAAACTCTTCCAGGAGATCCAGATCTACTGCCAGCTGAAGGCAAAATGAAAGAATGTAAGTAACAGCACATAAACAACCAGGGTTT
The DNA here is from genome assembly GCA_028571105.1 of Tragopan temminckii. Lineage (NCBI taxonomy): Eukaryota > Metazoa > Chordata > Aves > Galliformes > Phasianidae > Tragopan > Tragopan temminckii. The sequence goes on from JAOWBP010002978.1 coordinate 38,649,856, forward strand.
TAAAAAATGCTTAAAAACAGCAGGAAACTGGTGGTAGATTGAAATGGTCTGAAAAAACATACACGGTAAAAATGTGAAATTTAAAGCACTGGTACAAGTTCTTAAGGAACCACACAGCAGGCAGATACAGTTATCAGTACAAGCAAGCACTTGGTGTGGCACTGAGCATTAGGTATGCTCAAGAAACCACGAACTGCATTTCCCATTTTCATCATCAGTTTGGATGTCCCTGACACAAACACTGGCGTGTTCTTTCAAATTTCACTGTCATTAATCATGTTTTCTATAGTAATGTTAATAATTTTAAAAAGAACAGCTAGGAAGCTAGAGTGAGCAACTATAAACCAGTAATTTTGTCATTATCCCAGCTCTTCCAATGCCACCAATGTTATAATAGAACGAAATCATCATTTTCCTAACATATGAACTCTTCTTACACGCTCCTTAAAGCATGGGTACTTCAAACTAGAACTGTTCATTTCAGCACAGCATACCCAATATAAGAAACTTGTCAATGGCCCCTGATGTGGATCCATCCTTTGACATCGCAGTTAGAGCAAATGTCAGTTCTATGGCCTAACAAACAATCCACTCTTCTTTTACAACTTTGTACCACCAGTTGATATAAATTTATTTGTATTTCCAGCTGCGGAATTGAACAATTATGACCAAATACATGGCAAAACAATTTAAACCAAAGGTTAATTATGTGCAGATAAGAATATTCCATTCATCTTCTAAAAATAATCACGTAACCATATGACTTCACCTATGCTATCAAATCTATGACCTTCACATGCAACATCTTAACTAAGTTTCATGGGATGCTTCTTATGAGGTATATTTTATAAAAAAATGAGTTTAATAAAGCTTGACTGTATGGGAAAAGAAACAAAATCCCAAACGAAACAAAATATAGGCTAGGTGAAGGGAGAAAACAAAAAAAATATACCATGCATATACCTTCAGATTCATTGTTTGAATTCAAACTTGAAATGGTTATTTAGCAAAATGCCCTTTTCCAAACTACGGACCTATTCAGCAGAAATGATAAATAAATTTTAAACAGCCTAGAAAAAAATAAGCATAGCTTCTACAATTGGGGGGAGTGTAGGGAAGGAAAAAGAATAGGCAAGTTGATAAAATTGCTGTGGTCTGCAGAAGTTAAGGGTTTGTCAGTTTCTTCATGTTGGGGTAATTCAACTTATGCCTGATATTCTATTCTGTGCTCCCACTTTCCAGTATTTACAACCCAAATGCTGGAAAAACCTGTCACTGCCCCAGAGATTTTTAGACTATTTTCTACAATACGTCAGAAACTGGAGAACTTCAATTCTCCTCAAAATATACAGATGGAATATAACTTCTCATTATTCTAGCTTATTTTTAATATTGTTTTGTCTGACCTGCAGAGCATACCACTATAGCCTAAATAAACCAAACACAGTGTAATATCCTGAAAAGGTTATTTTAAGAGCAACACCATTGTCATGCTGTTCTTAACACTACCATCAGCATTAGATCTAAACAGCAAAAGCTAGATGATTAATTAAAAAGGAGGAATTACTAAAGCAGTATTCTAAACTGACAAAACCCTCCCAATTCTGCTGCCTTCTGAACAACAGTTGCATCATAGCAGTTAAGTGCAGCATATGGAAAAAAGCAAGCCAGAATTTCTGCTGAATAGGGGCCTTAAAATGAGGTGTGTAAAACAGGTGATCAAACAATGATGTATACACAAATTCCGTAGACTCTTACCACCAATGGGGTTAGCAGACTGTGATCCTGAACAAGTGTAAAGGCAGGATTAGGGTGGGGGTTTATAGTCCATGAAGAGGGAGGGAGCAGAGCAGATTTAAAAATGGATGGCAAATGGAAATAAGAAAGCTTTAGTCATTTCACACAGGAAAAAAAGCCACAAGGGGGTTATGCTAAAGCAGTGCTTTTAAGTAGCTTCCACAATTGAAGAACTAAGTTCAAATGCCATGTACAAAGCAGATGAAGCAAAGCTGCACAAGCAAATTACAATTCTTCAGCTTTCTAATCAACAACTGGGTAACACTGAAGAATTAATTTCAATTAAACATGAAACTGTAGCCTTCAAATTACTTTTAAAAAATACTAGGTTGCCAAAACAACTTCAAAATTTCAACAGCTGAACAAAAATTACACACAAGGCCAAAACATATTTTTGTTCAAGACAGACAGTAAAGGAACTGAGCTGCAAGTGCGGTGGATGACCAAAAAAAAAGCAAACAACTTTCACAATGGCACATTTGAAAAGACTTGCATATAATTTAGGGTTTTTCTCTTTCTCAATTCATCTGAAGTGTAACAGTAAGAATTTGTTTCCATTCAGAAATTTTATTCTTTCTCTGAATGAAGACTGATTTGATGTTAGCATACCTTGCTGAATTAACTGACAACCAAATAGAACGGGACAGGAAAAAACTGAACAATTTTTTTCCATGGATAAAGTAATGGGATGCAGGTTGTATAGATATTTATTTTAGGAAACGATTTAATAATTGAGGTAAGTGTAGGAGTAAAGCCCTTCTAAAACCCTAAAAAGTATCATTTGTAAAAGCATTCAGATCTGCAAGTCTTTCACACAATGAGCTTCGAACAAAAATACTGAATAGTTTTAAACTTAAATTTACAAAAGCATCTGTGTTACAGTCTTTTGTTGTTGTTGTTTAAGAAATACTAAGCTTAAATCTAATATGAAATTATTTCCCTGCTACAAGTGAGGAAACTAAATCAACCCCAGGTAGGGAAACATCAAGAATCATCGCTCCATGCGATGCTGTGAAAATTTTTATTTATGTAAAGAAGCATCACCTAAACAGCAGCTATACACTGCCTGCCAGCTCACCTTCACCTTATATTTGCCCTGTTTACCTTCTTTAAAATGTATCAGAATTCTTGTTCTCCCCAACTTACAGGTTATAATGAGCTAACTGAAAGCATCAGTTCTGAACAGATGCAGTGATAAAAGCCACTGAAGATGCATTCTTATATTTAATTTTTACACATTATCACAAGTAAACACATCTAGTTATTTCAATATCTATTCGGCTCATCTCTTTTGATATCGATACGGTAAAAAAAAAAATTATCTTGCAAAAAAACTGTCATCATCTGCAAAAATCAAACTGTACATGCTTCAGTTTGTTTCCTTGAATTTGTAGTCAGTTCAGTGTGACATGATGTTTATCATCAGAGAAGTTGTAGATCACTACTTAAACTCCCCTCCCTCCAGTTTATTTTTAAGAATTGATTACATTCTTCAAAGAAAGATCAACTCCTTCCCAGTATCAGTGGAAAGACACAGATATTGCTCACTGCTCTTACTAAAGTAGTTTTTAGGTCATTTGCTGTCCCTACTTTGCCCTTAAACTATTAATCCAAAAATTCTTTGCTTATGATAGAGTTTAGTTGACATTGGAAACACAAAACAAGTTTTGCACAGCTTTTGTCACAGCCTACAGCTAAGCTTAACCTTCAACCACAAATAATCATGGGATTAGATAACTATCCATGAAAAGTTTACTTAAAAGCATTTCTGTTATTTATTTTATTAATTTTTATTTATTTGCTCAGTTTTGGGGTTGATTTTTTTTTTGTTTTTTTTTTAGAATTTTAGTTAACAAAACCTGCAATTATTGGATCAAATTCGATCTAACTACATTTGATGGAAAATGAATTCTACAGAGTAGAACAGAACGAGAAGCGCTCTATTAGAAAAATAAACAAAAATTTTCTACTTTTTTAACCTCTAAAATTCCAGTTAGGAGAAATGCAGTCATCACTACGATGAAGATAAACATTTCTGCCATTAACTAGAGAATTAAAGGTTTTTACTGAAAGTAGATACACTTAGTCAGAAGAATAATTACAATGGGAAACTGAAAATCTATGCTACTTACTAGCTTTGTAATATGAGACCTGTCAAACTATAGCCTTGGTTAGTTTATTTACATTAATTTTATCATTCATTTCTGTTCCTTTCATTAATTTAATTAAATTCAATTTAATTAAAAGATGCTTAATGCATTTCACTAGATGACACAAAGCTGAAAACCTGAAAACAATATAGGTACGTTTTCAGAAGAAGTCGCCTGTAGGCATCAGATAACAAACAAACTGCCAAAGGTCTGCCAGTGTCAAAGAAGGTGAGATAGAGTCAGGTCTCTAATTAATGACAGGCAGCTCAACTAGATGAGAAATTCTCCATTTGCTTTTGTTTATGAGCGCACAAGAAAATTACTGGGGATCAGCTAACATACAGCAAATTTATTCTTTACAACTTTAGGTTTCAGCACAAGCTACAGAACAGACTATCTGCTTAGTATGTAGTGGTTTTCATTCCAAAGAGGTAAGTGAAGGCAAGGTAATGTCTATAACACAAAAAAGGAGTAAATATTCAAGAACTAGCATGGTGTCCTAGCTTAAAATGAAATTTGCTATTTCTGGCTGAAGATGTAAGACTTTTTGAAAAGTGAAAGATGAATTTTTGAGGTTAACACTGAAGACACCATTCAGCCTACACATTTTTCTGAGTTATTTCTCCATGTATTACATATAATTGGCACAGATATTTTACTGGTGTTGTGCGTTTAGGATTTGGGGAGGAGGGGGAGAGAAGAATGTTGAGAGGTTATAATTCAAGAAAGAATTTAAAGGTAGGTTTCGCTTCTTTTTACACGATCTAATTGAACTGACAAACTAAGACCTAGCCTACTATTTTGCCCAGAGAAAAACAACATGAATTAGAAAAGCATGCAAATACCACTGACCCAAAACACTGAAAAAATACCTTCATTTTTCTCTGGCGATGATGAACCTAAGGCACAGAACAACAACTCAGTATGTAGCTTGGTTTCTTTTTAATTAACTTTGACTGTAGCCATTTGTCAATGAACGTATGCTAAAGCATTTGGTCTTTTATCAGGTATATCTGAGAAACAGCAAATACATACGCTGAGACTGAGAGACCACTTTGGTTCTACTCCGTCCTCTGGAATCTGTTTTAGAATTTCCAATACCAACAGAAGGTGTTGAAAGCTTTGTTCGTATACGACCTATAACATAAAAATTGCATTCAGTTAGTTTTTCACAGCAATGTGGAAAGTAAAGCATTAGCAGCATTTACTAATATGTTCTTAAATTTCTGTACATAAAAACAAAGCACAATGTAAAAGGTGAAAATTCACTTGGGATAATTAGTAGAAATTTGAACATATTGAAAGGAGTTAATAGTTGAGGGTTCAAAATACTTCTCTGATGCTACATGCTTCAGTAAATTATCTGCATGTTACCATTTAAATACCCTGAACTAGTTAGTTCTTGCTTCCTACATGAATATGTTGGTCACAATACAAAAAGGGGAATTTATTAAATATATAACAGGCAATGTAGCTGCTAATATTGCAGATTTGGTCTTTTCATTATTACTTGCGGTTATAATTCTACTTTCACTGTCACAAGACTACAAAACCAGCCTTGTTTAACTTCTGAATGGGGTTCTGAGAATTCTTCCTAAATTCTGCATTCTTTTTAGAAACCTGAATACTTCGCTATTACTGTACTGTTTTCCTGACCTTGGTAAAATAGACTTCTACACGATTTACAGCAATTAGGAAATATTAAGTAAATTTAAGTCTCGGTGTCAAAATGATATCAAAAAATACTATTCCTCTCAGCAAACAGAAGAACTGACACTTCTGAAACAAGAGAAATCACTTCTCTCTGGAATGCCAGAGGTTGACGTTTTTTGCACTATTAGCCATATCCCTCATAAATGTTCAAAGAACAACGAAATTGCCAAGGAAAGGAACACAAAGGGAAAAAAAAACAAAAAACACCAAAAATCCTCCCACAAAACTGTGCTAACCATGCTCCTCAGAAGTTTCACAAACAAAACCTAAAAGGTTTGAGCATCGTGGATCTAGCTCAACAAGCAATTCGCTTTTTAAAATATATTAATTTAAATGTTTTCTGGACCTGGACAGTCAATATTAGACCCAGAATAACTAGGTACACAGACTGTTCTTTAGTTCAAGTCTTTTTAAGCTTTCCACACCAGAATTTGGAGACCAACCAAGTTAATATTATTCATCCAAGTAGAGGGAACAGCTATAGATGAGAGTCTATAAGAAGAGGACCAGAATAAAGGAGGTTATTCACTAAACTACTAGAAATAATAGGTTAGCAAGATTGGTTAGATTAACTGCTCCAAACTCTACTAGTTATCCCCATGCAATGGCAGTGTTTTCCCAATGAGTGCTGTGAGACTGCAAGGCATGTAGACTGTGTACAGAATTTGGCCCCAAAACACAGGAATACAGAGTGCCACTATTTCACTGCTGTGTTAAATTATCAATTGAAACCTGGTTCAATTTCATCAAAGTAAAAAAGAAAAACAAAACAACAACAAGCAGTTTGTATTCTTAAGGCAAATAAACTGTTATCTGTCATTAATGACACGTTTAAACAAACAGCATACTGAAAATTGATTCAAAAGTCTCAAAAAGATGAATAATAATAGCAGCACCTGTTTCCCAGAGCATGAGCATATTTGATGAGATCATCTGTGACTTGCTTTAAAACTAAAATAAACACAAAACTATAAAGCTCTTATATTTTCACACTGAAAATGTTAAGCAATGGTACTTCTACTGCAGATGAGTACTTGAGAATTAAAAGAATTTAAAAAACACTACATGACAACCAAGTATTAGATGCATAAGCTATCTGGAGTTACGTATCTCCACAACACCCCAAGAAGACCACATTGTACTTTCAAAGCTTAATTTGTATCAATGAAAATATAAAGCTGAAAATATTAGCTATTCTAACAAAATATTTTCTTACCATCTTCAGAAGCTGTTCCTAAACAGAAAAAATAACAAAATACATGATATTCCAAACAACAGTGTGCGTCCTTAATTCCTTTTCTGAGATAATCTTAGGAATCTTGACAAATTTTACCAAATCAGGAAGAGGTCTAAAACCTGGATTACAATGCCATTATTGAACTGAAGCAGAATTACCACGAAACACCCATGCTATACTTTCAGTGATTTACAGGAATGCAACATACAGCACTGCCTTCCAAACTTGTCACAAAAACACAAGGAAAAAGATCGGAAAAATATGTACGGCAACTAAATGAGATCCTGACCAGAACAGACTTTGTAAATATTCTAGTACAAGCTTTTCTGATATAAAACATACTATTATAAATTATCTCAGACAAGAACACATCACAAGAACTGTGTTTCACACACTGGACAGTTATAACTTGTTAGAAACTCCACCAAGGAGAGTTTCTCTGAATTAAGTGCATGATTTCTTTTAAAATCTACATGAGATTAAGTTTTGTTCAGAGAAGTGAGCAGATAGAACAGGAGCTTGCTGAAACAAGATCACACTTGAACAATTACATCAACTTTAACAAGGCTACACTAATACAAAATGAGTGGGACAGATGTGACATCAGTCCATAGGAATCAATGAGAAGCTATCTATACAGCGCTCCATTTCTCCAAGCTCCTCTGAAACAGATCTGATGATAGAAAAATATACATACAGTAACACTGATAAAATGTTAAATGGACTAAAAAAAATAAATACTCAAAGGGTAATTCCATTTTTCTTTTCATTCTATACTGTACCAGCATATCTGACTGTGACTTCTTCACGTTGTAATATCCTTAAGTCACTACTGTTAAAAACTTCCTCTAAACTTTAACTCAGTGTAAATTTCTTCACAAAAATCAGGTACAGAAATACACATGTAGGAGTGCCTCAGTATTCCCAAATCAAATTTGCTGGTCTGCATTAAGAAAAAACATACGAACAAAAAAAGGAACAGAAAACTCAACATTCTTTCAGAGCTTGATCTTGGAACATTTAAGCCAGGCTAGCAGCTGGCTCTCATCCTAGGAGGAGTGGTGCTGCTTCTCTTTTATCTGCCTTTGTAACACTAACCAACTTCACTGGACAGCTAAAGGTTCACTGTCAGTTTCAAGAGATTAAAAAAAAAAAAAAAGAAGAAGAAGAATACTATTCATGTCTGTTCTATCTAAATAGCTTTCTGGAATTTCTTCACCTACAGTGGTTCATAATGGAATACTACAAAGCATGAGTGAAAGAAGTCATAGAAACAAGGCCATGATTAGCAGTAGAAGAAGAAAGTAACTTCTTGCAGGAAGTAGTTAGATCAGAGCAGCTGTATGATAAACTACAGCTTGAGAGTTAAGATGTGTTCATTCTGTCTCACATCATCTCTACAGATTATCCCATCAAAAAAAAAAAATCGTTGCTCTCACTGATTGTGGAGCGCTTCCCCTTTAAAACAGATGCATGGGACTCCTCCACAAGTTATGACACAAGTCCTTAAGAAAGCTTATTCCTGGTGACAATGTGCAAAATGCACACAGCAGGTGCTCAGCGGGTCTAAATCCTATTTTATGCAATACAAGGAAATCTGATACGGAAATAAGTGAGAAAGATACTAAAATACCGTACCAGAAAATCATACTTTATTGAAGTAGACTTGCCACCTGCAACACCCCAAAACAGCTAAAATTCTTCCCAGAGGATCTCTCTTATAGCTACCTGTGCATGATATTCAGCACTAGAGAGATCTACCTTCCCACTATTTTCATTTCTGTGCATGTTTTGTGTGTATTTCCCTCAGGAGACTCAGTATACTGTTTACGAAAGGAAAAACATCACCTGCTCTGCTTTCAGTAAACTACTCATTCTTCTAAACGTGCACTGTTAAAATGCACGTGACGAGAGTTATGAATTAAGTAGCAAAATGCAATTGACTTGTAAAGTGTTTCCCAACAAGAAATTACCGTTACCAGGCATCGACATGGGAAGCATTACTTGCACACACCTGAAAAAGTCTAACAAGCACTACGAGAAACATGATTCTCAATTGCTCTGCAATTATGACAAAAACATAAGCCAACCCCGTCCATGTATAGTGAACTAAGAAAAAGTTAGTGCTAAAGCATAGCTGGACTACTTGGTAAGCTATCTAAAAAGGTAGGTCTCCTCAACAAACTATTCTTTAATAGAATTGCATTGGATTATGTGACTTACAGAAATGTAAAGTTAAGTAGCTAGACCAGATTCTGATGGGAGCAATTTCTAAAGAGGATATTTTAATTTCATTTTAGAAATTCTTAATTATCTGCTTATTCTGTTTTTCAATGGCTGTTTTGCCAAAAACTCCAAAACAAACCAAACAAAAAAGCTGACTTCAGAGACAGAACTACGGAATACAACAAAACTAGACCTTGTCACACAAAGAAATTTAACTACAGAATTGCTCTGTAATTTTTTTCTTATTTGGAGTAATAACAAAATTCTGATAAGTTTCTGTTGTTGATGCATTCAAAACGTTGACAAATACATATACACAACATATATATTAAGACCTTAAGATTACATAGTAGTTAATGAAAATAGTATAGTCCATGTTAATCAATAGACAAACACAGTAAACATTAAATATTTTACATAAAAGACACTTTAACATAATTAATAGAATTAGAGGACAGACTAAACAATTTCTTACCATCCATCTTGTCAGAAGTATCCTCTTTGTTGAAAAAGCAGGCAAAGAAACATGGAAAACTTAGTGTGTTAGAATAAAGGTGTTCACAGCAGAGTCATAAAACATTAATTAAGGAAAATACATTAATATTAAATACTGTAGACACAACTATCTAACTTGTGCACGTATAAGCTAACTTAAGTAAAATTGGTTTCTGTCAGCCCAAGGTACAATATTACAGAACAAGGTACAAGTAAGTACCCTGCATGGGGATGCTAAATCTCTCTGTATTATCCAGATTTAATCAAGCCTTTTTAGTAAAATATTTATCTCCTGTTTCATGCTTGGCTTTCAGCATCAATACACATTTGTATCATTACTGAACTACAATGTCTTATGAAATTTGCTCCTCACGATGGGCTAAGGGACAGGAAGGGAAAAGACAACACAATAAAAACAGAGGCAAAATGGGACAAAGTTCCACTCAGGTTTAAAAGCATTAAAGATTCACAAGTTCAGCTGGAAGTGCTTATTCTGACAGTAACAATCTGAATTAAAATATTTAATATGCAACAGATATAATTACAGCTCAAGTCTCCTCAAAAGGCCATTACCTATTAAGGATGCCAAAGCTAGTCAATGTTCAGAATAACTAAAGAATGTCCTCCTGTATCTAGAAATAGATTTCTAGAAATGTATCCAGAAATCTCTTAAAATAAACTAATGAATACAAATAATTTAAATACAAATAATTTAAAACAACAAAAACACATATAGAGACAAGTAAGAATTCTTATAATAATAAGCTAAGAGACAGAGACAAATACTAATTACTATGCTTATGAACTTGTTCCCTTAGGCTCTACATTTTGCAGCTATTTTATCAAAAGGTAGATGTTACTCTTTCAATAAGGGTGAGAATGAATCAGGATCAAATCAAGAAGTACTCCTTTTGTGTGACTGTTAACAAACCTTGGCCTCCTTCACCATCACTACCTTTACACAATCCATCTATAACAGCATTTGAGTTTTCTATCTATCACTACTGTCACATTATCTTGCCATTTCAATTCAACATCGTACTCTTTTCCACAAGTCACTGTATCTGCTAGCAAGGCAAAACTTTCCCACTACTCAAATCCCTCAAAAGAATTTGACATGGGCTTACAAACCATGTATTCACCACTCCCCATCTACGAACTCCAATGAGAATATGCTATTTCTTTATCTCTGTTATTTCCCTGCATAAAACCACCACTCTTTACTTCCCTGAAAACCTCTGTGCCCTTAACAACTCCTGCTTCCAAAATTCTGAGCATGAATCACTCACATGGCTTAAGATGTTCTGAAAGCAAACCAGTATTCCAAACAAGAGCTAAATTTCTGTGAGATCTGTAATAATGAAGTAAACCCTATGTTCCACAATGAATAAACACCAACAGATTTATCTCTTTGCTTTCCACTTGACATTTTTCTCTTTTCTCCTCCTCCTACTGCTATGTTTATTATCACTTTTATTTTCCTGAATCATCTGCAGCTTCACCTAAGAACCAGAGTATGTCCTCTTGCCCACCAAAACAGACTAAAAATTACTCTGATCTTGAAGAATATTAATCCCATCTATTTCAGGCTTGCAGACATTATGCAGGGAGTATCAATTCTTCAACTGAAAGTCACAAACCTATCTCCTCCAGCAAGCAAACTGGGCAGCCTAACTAACCCCTTAGTCTATACCCAACAGCTTTCCCGATTCCCCGTGTGGGCAGTAGAGGGAGCCCACATCCCTATGCTAAAGTCCTGCTCCAAGTAGAGCTCCTTTTCAGCAGCCTTGCAAACACACTGGATCCATATTCAGTGGTGGTTCAAAACCAAGTTGGCACTGATGACAAAAGAAGCAACTCACTTAAACCTAACTAAAAACACAATCAAAACCTTGAATAACATAGCCTACATCCTTATATCCTAACATCTCCCAAAGCACAACACAAACTGAAAAGGTAAAGAATAGGGTTTTTTGTTTCTTTTTTTTTTTAAAAAAAAAAGCTTAAAAAGGCTAAATAAAAAGTACTTTTTTTTTTTTTTAAATATGATTTCTCTGTGACCATGACTGGCAATATCACTACTAGAACATGTCTCCTTGGTGGTCTAGCAGGAACATAGGCTGCGAAGAAAAAACTAGCAGTGAACACTGAATCTCACCCTACGTTAAGGATAGCCTAAAAAGAAAACATGCCTAACATTCCTTTATTCTCCTTATGTGATGGTTAAATTTAAACTTGGAAGTTCTACCATCTAACACCAACCATCACTATCAGCTTTTCTGCAAACCTGTAATTTGCAGAGCTCTCTATGTCTAACAGCAAGCATTCCTGACAAAGAAGATTATCACTCAGGTGGAAAAAAATACTTTCACAGTTTTATGAATGGACTTTGGAAGCTCCCTCCGAAATCGGCTGTACACATTCGTGCAATGCTTTGTATTATATGAAGAAGCCACTACTTAATACAAGGATGTCTCATTAACTGATCATTTTACAACAGCGCTAAAGAATTGAGAAAAAAAACATGGAAATCAAGAGTTCTGGTACTGATTTCCTTTTTACTTTTGGATGCAAAAAAACCACGATCACCACCTGCTGTTAAATGAAGGTATCGTCCCTTCCAATACACGATGTAATACCAGATTAAGATGTTTAGAGAGCATTGTATGAATATATTCTTTACATCAGTATTCTTCTAGCAGAGGAAAAATAAAACATCTAGCAATGCTGGTAACTTACGTGAGAAAATGTGCTCTCTTACAACACTCCAGCAAAAATGACAATGAGAGTTTTTCAAAAGTAGACTTGTCTTCCCGTAACTCTTTGAAGAAAAGCCTCAGAAATAATTTCCCAGTATAATAAAGATGTTTCCCTCACCTAGTGAAGCATAAGATCCTGGAGGCAGACCAGCTGCTGACAAGCGCCCGGCTCCAGCTGTCTGTCCAGAAGCATGGCGGGCCTTTGCCCCTGCAGCAGCATTAACATCAATGTCACTGCGAGACCTTTGCAGAGTTCCTGGGCTTGGAACACTCTTGCTGCTGCCCGAAACTAGTAACAACAACAACAAATTGTTAGTAATGAATAGAATGAATTATATTTGCAAGGTTAGTGTTTTCTACTGCTACAGCAAACCTGCAAAAAACACGCATGTCACACAAATAAAGTTAATATAAATGCAGTATTATAAGGACATTAAATAATGTTGGACACGTTGTCATGAAATTCAGATAAAGAACAGTTCACGTTACAGTATTATTTATTGTCATTCAATATGAAATGTTATCATTTAATGCTATGTGCTCCCATTCTTCTACAAACTGCATAATTAGGAATGTTTATGGGGTTTATTATATCACTGAATGCTTCAAAACATAATGAAATTCACAAGCACCTTTCATGATACAGAGAGAAGACAGTATTTCCACACTTCAGCTGACACAAGCTGACTGAATACCTTCAATTGGTTTTGGCCTCATCTTCTGTAAAATATTTTTTAAATCCATTTCCTCTTACATGCTAAATGTTAACTATTAGCTGATGTTAATTTTCATTGACTCTTCCTTCACAGTTTCAATACCAACCAAACAAGCACGCTCAATTAATTACAAGAGGCTTTAAAAGGGAGTTCAGTGATTTCTTTGGAAAGAGTGACAAAGACATCACGTGAAAGGAGAAAGAAGAGATTCAACTCTGAAAACTGGTGACAAAATCAAACTGTTTGAATTCTGCTTTATTTGTTTTCTCTCACATACACAGCAGCAGCTACTTTGGAACAGATGAAAGGTAAAAGGAACCTTTCACTTGCAAACACCATAAGCCCAATTACCACACACACACAACAGAACAATGCACTGCTTCTTTGAGAATGACTGTCCAATGACAGAACTCCAAGATAAACAGCCAAAGAACAGTTACAATACATAACAAATTGTCTTGTCTTTTGCTCGCAACTGAAAATATGTAAAATCCAAGCTGAGTAAGAGGAAAACATAGCAGTAGGTGCAGTTTGCAGAGACATAACATTATACAATTCTGAAACAGTGTAAATACATAACAAAATAAAATTTGAAGTTCCATTTAAATCTTTTAATTCAAAGAATTTTGAAGAATAAATACTGTGCACAAGATAGACTCGCTTACCTCTGCCTGCAAAGCTGGCTGGGCTGGCTGCAGACCACTTAGAAGATAGAGGACGGCTGAAAGACAAAATCCAATAAGCCCATGAAGTAAGGGCTTTTATAAATAAAACATCCCATGTATCAGATCCAAAAGGCAATTAATACACGGTGAAATGAGAGAACAAAAGGGTTATTTGTATTTTTTTTTCCTCTTCCCTTCTACTTTCTCTGGATATTTTTGGAGAAAAGCATTTAATACAGACTGAAAACACAATCGTTTTGATTAGAGCATCTTTTATATTTTATGAAATTACATCTTCATCACAGAGCATTTCTCCTTTGATAATACAAAGTTCAGGTCACAGAAATATTTACGGCTGCCACTGCAAGGTCTTATTTAACCACAGAGCTGATCTTCAAAATCAGCTGTCATGCAAAAAGAGTGGGAGATAAAAATGACTGATATATAACAAATTATGTGGTGTCTGCAGTAACAAGGAAAAATAGATGAAAGAGGGGAAGCCTTTGTATTTTTAATACAAAAAAAGGCAAGGCTGAGAGAAGGTGCATAATACTGTGTATTTACCTCAGCTACTTGCTCAGGCTCTCAAGGATAATGCAGATGTCAGAATTATTAGGTCATCTCTCACAGAGAATCATGTATCTGCAGCTAACTATCAACAACAATATACAGCGATTTCCTAATACTAACACCTGGCGTTTTGGAAGCGTTTTGTTGCAAATCCTAGGTTAAATTGATCCTAAATTGAGCTCCAAAAAGTCCTAGACAACTGTTATAATTTCATCACTTACACAATCTACTGCAAATGCCATTTCATTTAAGCAGTTTCAAATAGAGCTTGTTCTGTAGGAATAATCATCATATTTTTTTCATCCCATAATCTCCTTTGCCATTTTTTTTTAAATCAATGATCTAGGAGATCTGTAAGTACAGCAAAGTCAAAAATCATGGAGAATTAGAGAAAGTAAAACCATGCCCCTGTTACCTAGGGCAGTAAACACAGGTAGAACTTGTTATCAATACTAGAAGCTAAAAACTCAGTTTTGCGTAACACAGGGAAAATAACATCTATCCAAATACAAAATTACTCAAAACTCAATTAAAAATACATTTCCTGCATCGTAACTACTTCTACTTATTGTTCTACCCCTTCCTTTCTGTAATATTTAAATTCAAATATCTGCAAACTTACATGCAGTACAAACTTCCTGCAGCACAGGAAGTAACACCTGGTAGTTTAAGAGTATTTTAAAATTTTAATTTCTATATAACTTAGTTTTTAACATTACTGGCAAGTCATTAAGACATATTTTAACAACATTTTTAATTTTCAGGTAAGCAAAACAGATTAATTTAAAGAAGAATATCTGAATAACATTTTTGTAAAAAAATAAAATAATTTGTTTAGACTGAGAAGTAGGTAAGTGACCCTTACTTGAGGCTCTCCTGTGAGCTAGAAGATGACCTGTCTGACTGAGGGAGAGATGCTATACTGCCAGAATTCTTCAAGTACGTCTGGAGGCTTCTTTGATAAGGTGGCTCAAGGGAATTGTACAGAGTCTCTGCTTCACTAGGAAAGTGATTTCTAAGACCCAAATAAGCCCTGTAAAACAAGAAAACAACCAACTGTAACTTTAAAATATAGTTAGGATGTTAAAGATTACAAGGTAGGAGAGCAAAAAGAACTTGAATTGAAACAACAAAGTATCAGAGAAACTCATCAGCTCATTAAGAAACCAATTAAATTGACCTAAGACATCTTCTCAAAAATAACTGAGTCTCTCTGTCCTCTGAAATTCTCCACTCACTTACTGATTCTAAGGGTAAGGAACAGTAATTCTACTCTGGCCTAAACTAATGAAATCGCTGAAAAAAATTTTGATAACTTCATTCATGGGGAAAAAAAAAAGAGTGAGTATACAGCAATATCAAACATTCTTTCTCCTGTTTCACAAGAATCTGCAAATACTTTAAGAAGGTAGCAATTGCCTCTATCTTTAGAATATTTTTCTTACAATAGAAATCAGATGTTAGTTCAAGACTCTGAGAACAGAAATGTAACTTTCCAATCTAACTTATGCCCTTTTCTTTACAGGTGAGCAATCAAATGTGGCTAACACGTTAGGTATTGTCACCCTTCAACTCCTCATGTAAAATCTACAAATACTCAGAGCAAAAAGTAGTACAAACTTACTTCCTTGCCTCCACTCTTGCTTCTGCATCAGCATCATGAATGCCCTTCTTGATTGTTTCAACTAAGACAGCTGCATGCCTAGAAGACAAACATTCCTCGTATTACTTTGCTCCTCCAAATTCAATTCTAAAGTAAGTAGTAAAGTTTAAATAGTTAAAATATAATAAAGTTAAAAAAAAAAAAAAAGGAAGCAGAAAGTTCTAAGGTATGAAGTAAACAAATGCTTACGCATATTGATGATATAACTGCACCTGCTGTAGGGCTTAAGTAGGCTTCCCAGCTATTTCCTTTTCTGAAGGTAGAAACTATGTTTTCTAAAAAAGTAAAGGCTACAGCAAAGGCAGACAAATGCAGTTTTTTAAAAAACAAAAGAAACAAATGAAAACACACTTCTTGTTTTCTTTAACCAGCCTTTTAAGATGCTTTTCTGAAATGCTGACTGTAAATACACAGATATTTCAACAGTTCACTTTCTTGAATTTAAAAGTCTCTGGAAGAACCAAAGAATATACCATGTTGGAAGGCACACACAAGAATCACCAAGTCCAACTCCCGGCTCCACACAGAACAACCCAAAACTCTAATCCTATGTCTGAGAGCATTATTCATGTGCTTCCTGAACTCTGGCAAGTTCAGTGCCACTGAACACTGTGCTAGGCAGCGTGTTCCATGCTCATCACCTTCTGCTGCAGAACCTTTCCCTAACTCCCAGCAGTGCTGCCCTCCGCTCCCTGTGAGGAGCTGCAGCCGCCATCAGGCCTCCCCTCAGCTCCTCTGCTCTGCGCCAAGCAAACCAAGGGACCATAACTGCTCCTCATACACCTTCCCCTCCAGACCCATCCCCATCTTCACAGCTATCCTATGGAAGCTCTCGAACATTTTTTGTCCTTCTTTACGTCCAGTGCTGGAGGTGAGGCCGCACAGCACAGAGCACAGCAGGACAACTCCTTCCCTCTCCCAGCTGGCAGTGTGGGTCTGATGCACCACCTCTGGGTACTGCCGGCCCTTGGGGCTGTCATGGCACAACACTGTCTCACATTCTTGCCATCAGCCAGAACCCTCAGATCCCTTTCTGTGGGGCAGCTCTTCTGTCTCTTGTTCTCAAGTTTGCACCCAGGTCCTGGGCTGCCTGACCCCAGGTGCAGAATTTAGCACTTGCTCTTGTTCAACTTCATGCTTTTGGTGATTACTCAGCTATCACATCTAAACATCTTGAACATCTTGACAGATGTGGTACTAAGGGACATGGTTTAGTGGGAAAATATTGGAGATAGTTGGACTGTTGGACTAGATGATCCTGGAGGTCTTTTCCAACTTTTGTGATTCTATGATTCTAAGATCTGTCTGCCTTTAAGGGAGTCAACAGCTCCTCCAATTTAGTGGCACCCTTAAACTCAGCATACACTTGAGTCCTGCTTCCAGACACCATCTCCAGACCAAGCCTTTCCTTGTCAGATAAAGCACCTGATCCTGTAGAGAGGGGTGTGATTTCAAAGGCCTAAAGTACATCACTGATTTTGTTAGCTTGCTTTCTACATTTCTAGAATAACCACTAAAAGCAAAGGAACCAAACAAGGATTACATATCTCCTGTTTATGTCATCAGCAAAATGCACTTAATGTCATTTAGGGCAGATAACCGATATTGAAGAGCATCACCAGACACATTGCTTATGCCTTGAGGAAGCTGCACTACTAAAATCATAGAGCATTTGCAACATATGGTGACCAACTAGGAAGAGATTGCTACTTTCTTGCTACTTGATTCCAGTTCAAACATCTTCTGGTGTGTGCAGGACCAACAATAAGTGCTGGTCAGCGACATCAGCTCTGGCTCCTCAAGCCAACCAGGCCTTGGGCACGAGACAGCAATATCACTGTTATGACATGGGCATCACAGTGAAGTTTGAGCACCACCCAGGAGAACTGGCAGGACAAAAACTGTCTCACTACAGAAATGCCTCTACACGAGAGCTTTGGTAAAATTGAGACAAGAAAAATTAAAATTGAGATGCCTGAATCAGAACTGTCTTATGTTTCTTTGTCAGAGAAGCTGGTTGAGCCCTCAGGCCCCCCTTCTCCTCATCATCCAGGGCAGGATGAGAAAGAAAAATTTGGGATGCTGCTGATAGGAAGAAAAGGATTCACTAACATTTTCAGATGAAGAGCAATTTCTCATATGCAATATGGGAAGAGAGGGAGAAGACAAGGAGAAGAGGCAGCAGGTGGGAGCATGCAGTTTTCCTACTCCTTGGTACCTAAATGAGCCACATGACCTGCTGTACTAGAAAGGCTAGCAAACATTCAACAACATAATCAATTCAAGGATTCAATTAAAAGACTTCTGTATTAATATTCCTTAGTAGTTTATTATTGGGGAAAAAATGTACAGGCCCATACCTTTCCAAAGAATGCGTTTGCCACTCTTGTAATAACAGGTCTAAAAATTCAAAGGAGCGCCTAAGAAGACAGAAGAAAACATTTTAATTAATACTCATTTCTCCAATGTGCTTGTAGAATAAACAGAAACTTCAGTATTTTCATACTGAGAGAAAAAATACTTAACATAAAAGCGTGCTTAACTGTCAACAAAACTTTAATAAACTTCAGAAATTTAAACATCTTCAGTACAAATCATGTTATTACACAATGCTGTTACTTTTATTAGCCTCTAAATACAAGACACATCAGTAATTCAAAATCTGCACAAACTATAACATCTTAATATTAAAAAAAAATACATCAATACTTAAAAAATTCAGCTATTAAGTTACACCATAATGTTCATCCAGCGTTGTTTTTCTGTCCCAAACGCTATTCCCATCCTTTCACAAGTCATTACAAAGTATGTCCCATGAAGGAAAACATGACACCATGACACCATTAATATGGGGACATACACACAGAAAGTACTCCTCAGTATTTTCTGGCACTGAATACAACAGTTATTTAACTGTATTTATTATAATGCATAATACCTGACAACACAGCAGACACACGTTAGCAAATGCATATTCTGAAATATGTCTGAAACTAGATCCTGGTGAACAAATCAAACTGGCACAGATTAGGAAGGTGTGTAGATAACTGAGACTTTGAAAAGGTAGCAGACTATGGTATAGAACTCTTCTATTTTCTGGATATTTTTCACTTTAGACCTGTTTTATATCATTTTTCTTCTGGCCAAATCATTTGGACATGTATAAAACATGGCAAAAAAAAAATAAGCCCTGAAAGGATCAGAAGTTCTTTTCATTATTGTAACACATTTAGTTTTTCTTTACAAAGGCAGTAAGTCAGTATGAAACACAATTTTGGCTGCCTTCACTGATGTGCACCAGATTATGAACTGAAACCAGTTTCCTTGACAAAGCTGAAGTAAATGGAAACACTGAAGCCTGCCCAGCAAGTTTTAACATGTTAATATAATTTGGGTTGAGATAATAGTTGCTTTGGATGAAAATGCAGCTTAAAAAGAGTAAACAGTGTAGATGCTCAGTTATTTCTGGTAAATACATAGCTATATTGCATTCATGGTTACTGTGGATCCAGAAACAGCGTTAACTGCTTTTGAGAGATTCTGTGCAAAAAATGACATGCTATCAGAAGCAACTAGAGTCATCAAAAGCCCCATCAAGTATTGAAATATCATTTTTTTGAAAAAACGTGCTAAAGATGCACATCAGCATTTAAATATGGCAACAGATTGATCCACCACGTCATACCTCTACCTTAACCCCACAGCCCAGTGCAGTGGTATGTTTATTAAACTGGGCACAGACAGTCTAGTTCCAAGAAACCATACCACCCTGCAAAGAACTTACAAAGTCCTCCACACGCAGCAGGCAGCAGTATAATGCAGTGCTTCTGCAAGAGCTAACCTCCCTAGGTCTGTCAGGACTAGCCCTAACTGCAGTTAATAGACTCAAGCTGGTTCTTAGCAAAGACATGCGTACCTAACTTACAATCTCCCAATGCCTCTCAGTACCTGGTCTGTTTGTTCTTGTTAGGCTAAGCACCAGAGGTTCAACTTAAAACCTTTTTCCCCCTTTTTGATTTTAAAATAGAAGGTGCTTTTTCCTACAAGTGTTAAGAATACTTTAAATTAAATTCTGCAGAAGGATACATTGCACATCCCTGATTATGTCAGAAAATACTATTCCTTAACAACGTCCAGGTAACTTTGCTTAAATTCATTACTGTTGCTTACTGGAACACACAGTTCCTTGTATTGAGAGCTGACGGCTAAACATTTTTAAAGCTGTTTACTTTCAACAAACAATTATCATATTTAGAAAGCAACAACGTCAATAATTTGCTATTTGAGTATATTGTAACATACCTTCTAACAGCAACCGATTTTGAGGTACAGTTGCTTGTTATTAAAGGTATGAGACGGGGCACGTGGGTATGCTGAAAAAAGTAAACAAAGTAGTTAGTGACAAAAGTATTCCTGAATTTATACAGTAACAACTCAAATAGAATTAGAAACAAAACAAATTACAATTGGTCTCTTACAACTATTAGTGAAGCTACATATAGGAGACTACTGCTAGCATGCACATTTGTTAAGCTTTTTTTCATTCCCACAAGATCAAGCAGAATGTGCTTCCAACAAGAAGCTCTCTTTTAAGGTTCCATCAATATGGTTAACCTTAAAAATATCAAATTCTTTTTAATGCAAAATATGTCAACAAAACAATAAAGGTATGACATACAATATAAACTAACGTACGTATGAAATCTAAATGTAAACACCTAACATTCTCATGGGAAAAGGAAATCCTTGAACTATCACTTGAAGTGTTTAAAATAAGCTACAATAAACCCAGATGCAATAATTTAATCTAGAATTAAAAGAGCCTTACTTCAGCTCATTTTATTTTAGACATAAAGCAGCACCATTTTAATTCCAAGAAATATTGTTAAACAAATGCACTTTCTGTTAATTTCTTTATTCCTTTCTTGAATAAATCCATCAGATAACTTGTATAACAGCTCCCCTTATATTGCCAGAGTTTAAGTCTACAGAAACAGCTTCAAAGCTACAGTTCTGAAAAACTGTTAGCATCTCATGTACCACTCTTTTCTCCTTAGTTCACTGTTACAGGATATAAACACAGAAATCAAAAGAGCCGACAAAGAATTATCAGCTCTCACAGTACTGCCAACTTCAGAATTAGCAGGGAATGAGTCCAAAAACCCACAAAAGCCTAGCAGCTGCAATTGTTCCTACTGTTTTTTGGTGTTTTGTTTATGTTTCCATAGTTTTAAGTGGCACATGACTGCTACAAGACTGCTACAAGCAATACTGGGGAGAAAAAATAAAATGGTTTCATGTATGAAACTTTCATGTTCCAAATCTGCAGAGATATCAACTCTGTACTTTCTGGAATACGTTCAACAAAGGACTCAAAGGCTCAGGCTTGCTTTTATTCAGCTAAAAAGCACGAGGATGTGAACTGGCTGTCAGTGATTTCTGGTATGAGTTTTTCAGCACACACAAGTCATAATGGCTTGGGATCTAATACACAAAGTCTCCTTGACCTCACATAATCCAAGGGAGAGAGATCTGCAGACAGAAGGACTGCGTTTCACTCAACCCTGATATCTATTTCTTCCATTTTAACACTGAGGTCTGAATTTTCTGACTGTCAACATACCCTGCATATGCGATATATTTATCGAGGATTTGAACAGGATGGGTAGGATGTTCTTGTTTCTGTGTTTCTAACCTTATATGTTAAAGGATAGCTAAAGATAATAGAAGCTTTACAAAATCAGGGCAGCTATAGCTGACTCATCTTCAACTGAGCCAACGAAACCAATTTAACATAACTTAGTGATTTTTTAATTTCACGT
This sequence comes from Tragopan temminckii, assembly GCA_028571105.1. Classification (NCBI taxonomy): domain Eukaryota; kingdom Metazoa; phylum Chordata; class Aves; order Galliformes; family Phasianidae; genus Tragopan; species Tragopan temminckii. The sequence goes on from JAOWBP010002978.1 coordinate 38,671,669, forward strand.
TGCTTTTCTAGTGATTGATTTGCCTCCGTAAGTAAAAAGACAGGGTTATTTTCCTACATGTCTGAACTCATCTAATGTGACTGTGAATGATATTCTTCTCTCAGAGAGAACTGCAATCATACTACGTAAGGGTGTATTCCTTCCTCCTCTCTCTCAACTCTATGCCATCAGCCATCTCAAAACGCACTGTAAAACTCTGGGAGGAAAATACTGATACTTTTCAGCCCAAGTGGTGATGTAAAGGTGATGCAGAAACTTAGAGGCATGGTCAGACAATGATAATTACAGATTCCAAAACATAATGAGCACAGCAACAGACTGTGCAAGTGATCAAAACACTTAAGTTCCTAAAACTTCAGAAAACTACAACTGTGACACTGTTACACTGATGACATCAAACAGAACTAAGCGACTTGCATAAATAACTAAAGAACAGCACAGTATTTAATGTAGATACTACAAGCAACCTCCCACTCCTATACAAAACATAAATATGGCAGTACAAGTTCCAGAAGTCCAGTGCAGTAATGTTGGCTCAGACACAGGTTGTTAGTAGATGCTTAAGGAACAGACAATAAAAAAAACAAAGCTAGCATACAATATTCTCCTCTATGTGTTACAGCTTTAAGGAATCAAAAGCTTAGAAAGTTCCCAAACTCAAGGATTACAAATCTCTGTGACACTCTTCTCCAATAAACTTGTGCCTTCTAAACTTATCTATACTTGTCTGAGCTTTTCAACATTCTGTTACGAACTCCATGGAATAAATAAATGTTTATTTTGTATTTATATATATAATACAAATGTGTGAAGATGTATTTTATATATTAATGTACATTAATGCTACATATCAATATATTCATGTACTGATACTAGATGTGTTACAAATAATAATTCTCTCGCAAAAGGAATTTTATCCAATAATCTGTTGTAAGCTTGTTGACTGGTGGCTTACTCTGTCTTTTGCAAAAGGTCAGATAACTTCTGAAATTGCCTTTTTTTTTTTTTTAATATGATTAGAACTGTTAAAATCATGAAAACAGACTTGCTTTTCATACTGATATTATCTTTACTATGATAACATTGTTTTACACCAACAATAAATAAATTTTTCTTCAGAGAAGACAAGTATATTTAACCAGTGTTAAACAGTCTTTAAAAAATTACTGGATAAATCTACTAATTCCAAATTGGTCCTATCTCTACTAAGAGCAGCTATCTATTTCTAGCAAACACAACTGAAGTGGAACACCTACCCGAATAATGAATCTAATGGCTGCACACCCAGAAGTTGCCATCACTTTGGCGCTGTTGGGAACCAGATTAAAAAGAGTAGGCACGATAGCTTCAGCGCCATGATCAAACTTGTTTCCCAAAACAGTTGAAAGATGGCTATATAGGAAAAAGAAATGGAGCTCATTAGTTCATTAATTTCTTAGTTACGTAAAATGTACAATGAATTTTGTTGTTTTAACATTAAACAGCAAAATTTCTCATTTTCATTATTTCCAAGTCTTTGCCTCACTGGAAACGTAGGATTTGCAGAACATTTTTATTACTTAGCAGACGTATTAGGTTTAACTATGTAACTTTATTTCATAATGAAAAACAAATACCACAATCTGAAAAGCTAATATTCTTATCAAAATGCTGGCAAAACCGAGTTCATCACAGTAAGCTATCCATAAAAATATACTTCTTCATTTTTTCAACGTTATAATTTCAATATTAACAAACATGGTAACACATCCAGCACAAAGTAACATCATTGGTGATAACAAATGCTTCCGTGCAGGCAGACAGTATATATAAAAAGAATCTGGAAGTGACAACAAATACATCATGAAAAATTTCTAACTTTTAGGTCTGGATGAGAACATGACACAGTACGCTTATGCTACTACCAACTTCACACTAGGAAACAGTAATTATGTTCTCAAACCCTGAATTTCCCTGGCAAGGACCGCTGTATGTTCCAGCAGCATTCCGTGGTCTATTCTATCATTAGGCCAAAAGAGCAAGGGTGAATTGGGTGAATTCTGGGACATACACAGCCACTGCATACCAATAGGTATATTAATGCCTTTACAAAGTGGCAAAAAAGCCAAAGAAAAGATGGAAGTAGGAAAAACTGCCCTGCTGTAAACATAGGTCTTCCAACCCCCCCAGCTTATACCTCAAAATAATGAGGGCAGAGGTCTTAATTCTGTTAGTCAGGGCTCTTAAGACTGTCATGGAAATTAAAGACTATTGCCTCATCAAAATGTATGAAGTTCTATTTTAGCTTTCACTTGAGTTTTACCTTTTTTAATCGCATCTCAGACAATTCAAGTCAAGTGGAAGGGCACAAAGCACACTGCAGCTCACTTTCATAGTCACAGTAAAGTCCTATGCCAAACACTCAAACTTAAGTGTTTTTAAGACTAACCCCTGACATTACAGCAGTACCTGCTGCAGTTTGTACTAACACTAAGTACTTGGTCTAATGATGGTAACTTCCTCTTCACATACAATGTTTTACAAGGATTATTGACTATATTTATCACCTAAAAGAACAAATTACTTTGAAATGTTTCTTTTACATTATCCCTATAGCTTCAGATCTTGACACTTTATCAGTAATAGTGTACAGTAGCCCAGCAAGACAATCTTTCCTGCAAAAGGTAAAGCACCTTTAAGTCAAATTCACATTGTCTGGATGAGGAGCTACGAGATATGGTTTTAGTGGCTTGTGGTAGCAATGGCAATGAGAGGACGGTTGGACCAGATGATCTTGTAGGTCCTTTCCAACTTTGTGACTCTATGACACTAAAATCTAGCAATATACACAAACAAATGTAAAACTATACTTACGCTACAGTAATACATGCTTCTCTAACCACCTGGGATCTGAGATCCTTGGCTGACAGCTTAAACGCACCATCCAACAACCGTAAGTGCTGGAAAAATCCATCATACTGTGCAGCTCCAGCAACAAGCAATGACCGAACTTTCTTGAGCTAAAGAACGTAAGGCATTTAGTTTAGCATATTACTAATACATATTCTCTTTAAAAATAATAATAATTTTAGAGTATCAAATTATTGTAAAGATGTACATAGGTACGTCTCCAGTTTCAAAGTTGAAGGTAGCTCTTGAGACAACTGTGCACGAAAATGTTTAAGCGTACGAGAAGTGTGTCTGTCTCCAGTAAAGTCTAATTCCACAAAAGAGGAACATTATGTTAGTCAACAATAAGGAACTTAAAGCAAATCGTATTTTCAAGTATATGGTAGTAATTTAAAAACAGATAAAAAAAATTATCACACAAATTCTGGAGCTAGGAAGATCTTAGATCTCAGTCTACAAATATACAAATACACAACTATGTTCACGTACCTGTTTCTGAATACCTACTAAGATACCACAAACTAGATGGAGAATATAGCTGCCACATATACACAGATATTTTAATTCCATAAGTAAATGTTATACAGCCATACAAGGGATATCAATGCTAGCAGTTTACCTGTGGAGTATGTAATTTTGAAGAAATGAAAAAATAAAAAACCAACAATTATGAGGCTTTCAGAAAAGCTTCCACTCAAATGTCAACAAAAATATACTTCAGCCCTTTAAAAAACACTTGTTTAAAGCTTATTCTGAAATGATTTGATACATGGAAACTCGTGCTTTTAAAATGTAAAAAAAATTGCCTTTGAGTATTGAGAGTGTTATCACTAAGAAAAGCATTTTCAAATATGCAGTCACCCATATATTAGAAAATACAACCACCCACACTTGAAATCAGACAGAAAGTTTACCGCATTGGTTCGTTGATCCCAATCATGTTTGTCATCTGAGAGGATTTCCCTGATTTTGTTCAATGTTTCTTCAAGTTCTCGACTAGAATAGATCTGGAATATTAAAAACACAGAAAAATTCCCAGTTAACATGATGAAGGAAGCTAGCTGAAGAAGACTGAAAATTCCACTATAATTCTGAAAATCTTACCTTCTTATACAACACAAGAGAACTATGCCAGTGGTATTAAAAGCAACTGAAAGCAAATATTGAGGATAACACTAAGCAGCGAATGCTCACTAACAGAAAAGAAGAATCAATATTTTCCTCAAGATTTCACCTTTCATTAGAAATTCATCTTTCATAAGAATTTCATTACCTCATCTTTTTTTGCCTTTTTTTTCAGATTGCAATTCACTACGAGTGAAGACTTTAAACAACCTGTTGCACTTCAATTTCATTCTCATATCCACTGATACAAATGGTAATCAACCACCTGATTATAAACTTCTTGGAACAGGGACTCATGCTCCGAGTGTGCGACTCTACAAAGCCTTAACTGGGCTGCTAGTCAACATCAAAATAAAGAAGTTGTAAGAAACTATTTTGTATGTATATATATATATACACACACAGTGAGAGAGAGAGAGAGATGTCATGTTAATACACATAATACATTTTTAGTGGATTTAAGTATGAGAATATAAGTGGAGACAGTTCATACGGCATACTCTTTTCTGCTTTCACTGAATATGCAAAATTTAAGGATTTTTTTGTTTTTTTGTCCAGCTTCAGAATAATATGAAGAATATATGAAGCAAATTATTGAAAACTGCTCTGGCCAGAATTTTTTCAACAACATATTTTAAGCTAAGGACTTCCAGTTTCTTGCATTCGAAGTCATTTACATAAACATACTGAACTACATTCAGTTGCTCAGACACAGGCATTTGGTACCAAATGAGACATCCACATGGGGCTGCCAGATATTCTACAGGACTTCCAGAAGACCGATGCCCAATAAAGTGGAAGCAAGCATTGGGACTTATGTAGAAACTCAACACTAGTAACTGATTCTCACTAATTATCTGCTTGAATGCAAGGTATTACTTTTGTATGTTCAAGAGCAGAGTGTGTAGGGGAAACGAGGACCAGTGGTTAGGAACACCTTGCTTACATGCACTTTTATGCTGGTCCCTTGAACACACATCATTCATTTTATTCTGAAGATTTAGAAATGTCTCTCTCTTCTGTTTTACAGTTGAGCCAAATCCATACTTTCCATAAAATAGTTTATTTTCCTGTGCAACTTCAAACGACCAGCTTACCAACGTCCTGAGTATGCTGAACTAACTGAAGTTACAGTAGCTACAGTAGACTAATTTCTACCTTTTCTCCTATGCTTTGGCAACAGAACACAGTAATGAAGGCCTCTGTATTTCATGCTGCAATACTTAAGATGTAGAAAATATTCATGCTTTACAACACCTGCGTATTCCAATAGTCTGATAAGCAGGGTAGGAATCTTAGCTCCTCGGGTTCCCTCTTTACCACCACCCACCTAGCTATGTCTTGTTCCTACTTCAGGGCTTTAACATACGGAAAAATACGTCAATTTAACAGCCAATGCCAACTTATCCCAAAAGCAAAATGCAACCACAACGGGAGCATGATCATACCTTTTGGCAGCAGCTAACTAGGACCTCTTTTGTGGTCACATTAAGCTCAGTCCGAGGGTCTGGTAAAGCTGTCTCACTGAGAGGGCCCTCAAAAACAGGCGAATTTCTGTTCTGGGCTGATGAGGGACCTCAGTTCATGAGCTGTATTTAATGCCATGGGGTTATAATTGCTGGGCAACAGACAAGGGCAGAAGCAACATGCACAGTGACTTTAAAATAGCCCTACCTGCATGCCTAGGCAAAGAATTTAATATTTTGATTACCCAGCATAAACAGAATTGGGTCTAAGCAAATTCCAATTGCTATTCAAATTGGCTTTCTATTGAGCAAGTTAGTAAGCAGCATAACTTTAATTATAATGAAATTAAAATTTTTCCACTAAAAATCCCAAATACATTGTCCACACATAGTTTCAAAACAAAAGTTATGTTTTTAATCTTTTTTCCCTGCCTTTGATTAATTACACTTTATACTTTTGTGAAATTTCGATGCAGACAACAATTATACTTTCTTTTTTTTGCAAGTCTTAATGTCAGATGTTTATACAAATAAATTTGTTTTGGAAAAAGAATGTAGTTATTAATGGCTATTATTCCTATCAACATGACAACTGAATTTTCTGCTTCCAGTTAAACAAAAGTGAAAAAAGAGTTGTAAAACGATTCAGTTTGTAATCTAAATATGGAGACACAGTCCTCACAGTCTATCACAGTGCTGTAAGTAAAGCACTCACTAGCAAAAAGAGCCATCGCACTGTACCTCAAAATAACCTATCTTCTCCATAAGCTGCAATTATCCATTGGAGGATAACATGCACACACAGCAGTAATGGTAAATGCCACACTGAAGACAGAAAAACTAAACGCTCAAACACAAATTAAAGAAATAACTAATTAGACAGAAAGTACTTCCACGTAAGAATTACAAACTAGATAGGAGTAAGCAATACGATATTCCTTAAAGATTAATGATGAGCACAGTCATTTGAATAGCTTACTGGAAAAGCAGAATCACCACTGAAGGTTTTTAGGAGCAAGTTAAACACACACAGAAAATACTCTGAATTTACTAGATTAATCCAGGTGCTCATCAACTTCATTGAGAGTTGGATCTGTATTTCCATAATAAATTTCCCTCCCTTGTTTTTACTGAAACCTCTACTAAACCCACAGAAGCATAATGAAAACAGACACGGAAATGGGCCCAGTGACACAGAAACAACGTCCTCTATCCATTCTGTCTAACAGATTTTGACTTTAGAATAAACAGGAGCATTGCCAATTCTTCCCAGGGTCTATCAGAAAAACTTCTCCCTTCCACAGTAATTAACGTGGTCTTAGAATGCGGGGTGTTTCTTTTTTTCAAAGATCAGAGATTGAGACTGGACATCAGAAAGTCATTATTCTTAAGGATAATAAGCATTTATTTTTATTTTTTGACTGGCTAGTCGTTCGTAAATTCTCATACATTACAAATTAGGTTATTATGGGTCAGTTACACACTGTCCTTTGCCTCTCCTCTT